>JAIGNY010001519.1:672500-907500 GCA_020152595.1 Chiridota heheva
GGCAGGAAGAAAGATGCCAATCTGAAATGACAACTCGCAGTTAAAGCCATACTAAATTCTAAGATTTTCGTTCCCCTTTCTCCCGTACGGCTAAATGCACTGGGTGCCCAGTTTTACACACATTTTCAGATTTTAAGACGAATTGAAAAAATTTACACTTAACAAACCTTCTGAAAGTACGCCCTCGACTTAGCATGACCTCACCGGCCATACGGCCACCCACGTCACCATACCAGCCTAAGATCTTATTGCAAAACAAATTTCTTGAATTATAAATATTAGTCGGGATATCTGTTTCATCGTAAAAATTTTGATTGAAATTATTAGCGCTGATAAAATAATAAATAGAAAAGAACAAAAAACTAAAATTATTAAATTGAAATTAAAAGAATAAATTAAATTTTCTAGAATCAATTGTTGTTAGTTTTTTTTTCTTTTCTTTTCAAGATGCCGCTTTTTGCCTGTTTACGTTAACAACCTGTTTTGCTGTTTTGTGTAGACTGCCACTGCCAGTATTGCAGGAAATTGAACTTGGAAGTTCTCTCTTATGTAGCCTGTATTTTAATTCTTTCATGATGGAATAAGTATATTTCTGGTGCATTGTGTGTTTGTAACTTATTTACTATTAAATTAAAATTTTGAGGAAATTTTCTCGTGTGAAGTTGTTCATATCCGAACGTCTTGCCCTTGTAACGTTAAGCATTAGTCGTGGAACTGGTACCAGTTTTTGGAATTAACTCTGTTGGGAGCTAAGATCTCGTCAATCACTCAATGCTATTGTCAATTATATTTGGTTTATTACGTATTGATACTACCAACGCTAACCAGTATGGTTATTACACTACAAGAAGCTGTCGTGTGCTGAAGGGGAAAGGGCTGACGTTTTTGTTACCCATGTCTATTTTATTCTAATTCAGATTTAAGGAAGCTGACTGTACCATCATATTTTTTCATACTTGTAACATCATTTTGTAAATACAAAAATCCCATTGCCCCATCAAAATAACAATCCAGATGTCTGGTACAGAGGAAAACACAGACATTATGACAGCAGAACTTGATGAGGAAAAGCTACAAGACCTTTATTCTTGGGTGGACAGTATCACATTCAGCAGACCAAAGAAGAACATTACAAGAGATTTCAGTGATGGAGGTAATTGAAGATTTAAAGCTACTTTATTTTTCACAGTGTAGGTCTAATATTACTACAAGCTGAAGCGCATGAATTATATTTCTGCAAAAGCCTTAGAACTGCAAAAGTTAATTTGCTGTCCATTATTTATGCAAGAAAACAGGCCTAGCACTTTCAATTCAAGTATGTGTTTTGAACAGTTTCCTTCAGAGTCAATACTGAACATCGCCTACATGTAGCTATTAGTCATATCCCACAGTACACTTTTTTACATACTGGTGGCGTGTACACTGGGTTGTTACACTTTCCATACATAAAAGTGAGGGTGTGTTGAACGTCAGGCTGTCAAACTTAGGCCCATGTGGCTAAATTCACTCCAAACTTGCTATCTTGCCATATTATGTACATTTCTTGCTTGAATTCTTATATGTAGTTCTTTGAGGTTGTTTGAATGCTCAAAAAGACCAAATTAGAAGACCAGTCTTTGTGCTTGTTTTGGCGAAAATAATTTTCCCAGTCGGACCTCGAAAGTTTCTGTCACTCGTATTGTTTATCTTGACGTCATATTCTATGGTTGTTGTACAGCTGATTGGCTAATAACTCATTCACATTTAAATAGATTTAAGTAACAAGTAAACAATTTTTATCGAACCTTTACCTCATGAATAATCAACAAAATTTACTTATGTTCTAAAAGTAATGGCTAAATAGCTGTTCACATAGCAAACGAAAATAGATCAATTCTACCATTTCCAAGTAGGTTTTAAACAACAGGATTTTGTGGATAAACTACATCAATTGTGATACTAATGATAACAGATTTTTAATATTTTAATGAAGAATATTCTCAGGAGAGTTGTGTAAAGTTGAATAAAGTTACGACAATTTTTGTTGTCTTTCATCTCCAATGGCGTGCATAGAAAAAGCCATAATAACCCTCATGAGGCCACAGATCAGTAAACAACAGCAATCACACAACGTCAGCATACAGAAACTGGTTAAAGTGAATGAAATTATGGCCAAATGATGGTAAATGGTTCCATAATTAGGCATCGCCATTGCATTTTGTCCATCATTTGTGACTTAAGGTGTGGTGTACAACAATCCCAAACAATCAAATAAAATGTTAAATTGTTAAAAGTCAACACATGTGCAGTTAAAAACACAGCTTGTAGGGTTTAGAATAGATGCCTGGATAGCTCTCTTTTGAAGCTATCCACATTCCTAGCAAGGACAACCAAAGGTGGAAGACTATTCCATTGTCCATGGGAAGAAACTGTTTTGCATAGGCGGCACAAGAGCTGCTGAGATGAATCATGTGAGCTGCATGCTCAGATCCTAGTGAGAGGTATCGTGTACATGGAGCTTGTGGCAAAATTATGTAGCCTGGAAGAGGGATGGCAATGTCATTCTGACGAATACGGTACATAATAATCAACCTGGTAGATAGCCTGCGTTGTTGGAGCAGTGGCCATTCAAGCTGGCTAAGAAGTCCAGTGTCGCTTGTAGTCCATGCATACTGATTTGTGACCCATGTGAGTGACGCTCGTAGTCCATGCATACTGATTTGTGACCCACGTGAGTGACGCTTGTAGTCCATGCATACTGATTTGTGACCCACGTGAGTGAAGCTTGTAGTCCATACATACTTATTTGTGACCCATGTGAGTGACGCTTGTAGTCCATGCATAATGATTTGTGACCCACGTGAGTGATGCTTGTAGTCCATGCATACTGATTTGTGACCCACGTGAGTGACGCTTGTAGTCCATGCATACTGATTTGTGACCCACGTGCTGCTTTCATCTGGAGCTTGTTTTCCTTAGTCCTATAGAAAGGATCCCATACTGATGACCCATATTCCTGACAAGGGTCTTGTATGCTGTAGCTTTTACTAGTAATGGACAGCTTGACAAGTTCCTTTTCAGGAGACCCAGGGTGCTTAATGCCTTGTTGGTAATGTGATGTGACCATAACATGTTCCTGTCTAGCTCTACACCAAGAAGGGTGATGATCTGTCTCTGTGACTGGGGTGTTGTCCATTGAGTACTGGTAGTTGTTTGGGATTCTCTTCCTGTGTATCTTTAAGGTATGACACTTGGCTACATTGAAGGACATCTGCCAGAGGTGACCATTTCACAAAAGAGTCCAGATTCTGCTGTAGCGCCATTCCATCTTCATATCAGAGTCAATTTGTCTGTAAAGATCATCAGCAAAGAGTTTAATGTGTGACTTTTCAGACACCTCAGCCCATATATTAATGACATATAGTAGAAACATCAGAGGACCGAAGTCAGTGCCTTGGGGTACCCCTGATGTTATTTGGAAGCCGTTTGAAGATGCACCATCTACTATAACTCGTTGGTTTCTATTTGTTAACCATAACTTTATCCATTTGGAGGTATTATCCTGGATTCCATAGTACTCCCAGTTTTATCAGCAAGCTTTTGTGGGCTACTGTATCGAAAGCCTTGCTGAAATCTAATATAAAGATGTCCGTTTTCCATTTGTTTTTTCCTATTTAGTGCCCTCAGGATAGTTTCGCAAACATGAGTGCTTCTTCTTAAAACCACGCTGGAAGTTAACTAAGATGTTTTGCAGCTCAACATGGTCCATGATGGATTTGTGAATTGTGTGTTCCATTAGTTAAACTGCTTTTAAAGAAACCAGCCTGTAATTTGCAGCTGATGCTTGGTCTCCTTTCTTGGAAACAGCAACCACATTGGTAGTGATCCAATCATTAGAAAGTATACCTGTATCATAAGACTGCTGCTAGCATAGGTCCTATCTCAGTTGCGTACTCTTGAAGTATTCTGACTGGTATTACATCAAGTCCATTTGCTTTGTGGATGTTAAGATTTGTTAAAGCTTTTCCACACTGGGGAGAGTGAACGTGATATTCGGCATTGCTTGAAGAGCTTGGTTTGGGACTAACTGTAGACATTTCTGCCATATTTTCTTCAGTGAAAACTTTCTGATACTATTTATTGAGCATTTCTGCCTTGTCTCTGTTTTTAACATATAGCTTCCCTTGTTCATCCTTCAGAGGTGAGACTCCCATAATTTCATTTGACTTGCTTCTAATGAAGTTCCAAAATCTTTTTGGGTTGCTTTTGATATTTTCACTCAGAATGTTTCATATGTAATACTTGAATTTGTCTTCAATTTTCCTTTGATGAATTTGTCAAGCTTGTCGTGTCTTTCCTTCATTGATGGGTCTGATTTGGCTTGCTTCCACAACCTTTTCCGTGCTTTAATCATTTTCTTTATGTCCTTGGTAATCCATGCTACATCTTGTTTGCGACTTAAAGTTTTTGTTGGAATGTGCTTTGCAATGGTCTGAAGGATGCCATCTTTCATGGTCTGCCAATTTGGACAAATTGGTTTTTATTTGTAATCTCTAAGGAATGTTGCTCTGAGATTTTAAAGGTCCTCCTTATTGCTCGTTGTATCTGCTTTCTTATATGTGAAAACTTTCCTAGGATTCTTCTTATTCCTCTTAATCTCTGTTTTGATCCCAAAGGTTATGGTATAATGGTCACTCATACTGTAACTGGAGAAATCTTATTATTTTCAATTTGGTCAGGATTTGTGGAACATAAAAGATCTATAATTTTGTTGTTGCTGTGAGTAGCCTCATGGATGTGTTGATGGAGACATAGATCCTCTAACTTTTTACTATTTCAATCAATTTTACTTGTTTGATGCAAGTTAAGGTTTTCTTTCAAAGTTTCAGAGAATTCTAGGCAAATATTTTCCATTCCCCTTTTTCTTTCTTGTTTATTCAAAGTTGAAGGATTTTAAAACATCTTTGATGAGTGAATGGACCGGCAGCTAAAATTGTTTAGTAAAAACTGTTTAGATTTTCCCTTTAGCTTCAGACATTGATATTGATGTCTTTTTCAATAGATTTTGACTGGGAGTATTATGGAGACAAAACAAAGCACCCATTTTCAGGAATCAAATCAACTGCTCTCCTTTGTGACAGAAGATTAAGAATAAAATTAATTTACTGTACATGAGAAAATAAAAATGTTTGCCTGTTCATACATCATGCATGAATTTGGATAATGCATATAATAAATTAGGTTAAGGCTGGAAGGAGGTGTAAAAGAATTGTTAAATGAAATTAATGAGTTGCATAAAGAAATGCATTTAAAAATTATATTTTTGTGTGTATAATGTTTCTTCATTCTTATTTTGTGCGTCATTAATGATACTGTTACATGTTCAAGAAAGAGGTGCAGTGGCTTAGTGGTTAAGGGGTCAGTATTAGAAAATAACCAGCTTCAATTCTCGTCGCGAGCGCTGCATTGTGTCCTTGAGCAAGACACTTTACTTGCTTCAGTTTACTCAGTTAATCTGTGATGGACTGGCGTTCTGTCCAGGGGGAGTTGTGTACACTCACCCGCTTGCGCCATGGAAACCGGGGATAAGCACCGGCCCTATTAAAGTAATGGCTTGAATAGATTTAACTTTTAACATGTTCAAGAATTGTTTTCTATATTTTGTTCAGGTTGTAAATTAAACAAGCTTTTTGGGGGGAGAGCTATAAGATAAGTTTTAACTTCTATCTCTCTCCTTTTCCAATTATACGATCATCTGAAAATTACAGGTTACAAGTCCAGAATATACACGTTATATTCTTGAAATATTGTATGTACTTTGCCTTAGTATTGTGACTTGTCTTTTGTTATTATTCCATAATGAAATGATGAAATAATCTTTTCTCTCCTCACTATCCTCAATCTCGGACCTTTTCGAAAACAATTCTTCTTCAAACATCATCAACTTCCTCCGCAACAACAACCTCCTCCACCACATTTATCTCCCCCCCCCTCCCCTCTCTCTTTACACCTAACCTTACATACCCCTTTTTCTTTCTTTCTGCTTTTCCTCCTTATCTCCCTTACAAACCTTCCAACTGTTGCGCTGCCATTAAACATCATTAAACCAAACCATAAAATAATGTAGCTGTTGTTGCCGCTTCATAAATGTTTATGGAGGCTTGAAGCACTTGCTTTGAAGAGAAGTGGATATTTAAGTTTGATTGCATACTGTTTTGATTGGTCGTATCCTTTATTTCTTGATAATGATTTCCTCCAATTAAGGAGAACAGCTCGTACTGTATTCTGTTGACTGATATGAGCGAATTACATACTGTGTATGTCTATCTTATACTGTGTGAAGTTTAGTCCAAATTTAATATCCAGAAAAGAAAAATATCACACAAGATTTACTCTGCTTTGTATTGTTTATATCAATTAAAAACTATTTCAATGAATGTGTTTTTAGATTAAGTTAAATGGATATTGAGACTCGTTTGATATTCATTTTTTTATAACATACTTGTTTGAAATGTAAAGAAAGAAAGTAAGGAACTTCAGGAAGTGTTCATCATTTAAATTCTAAATCTGTTGAATTGAAGAAAATAAAAAGTTGGAATTATGTAGCCAAAATACTTACATACAAAGGCAAATAGGCAAAATTGAAGGATTGAATTAAGGTTGTACGGTACATACATGAAATTATGCACTACATACTGTGATAACACAAGCATAGATACTCTACTTTTAAAAGTGTAACTGCATGAAAAACTAGAATATGACAATTACAATGACACAATTTATTTCTATCAAATAATAATACATACTGTATGTGTAACAGACAAATTATATACATCTTCAAATTAACAAAATACATTTTTTGATCTTTGTCTTACGTCTAATCCGTAAATTATTGCATAGAGAAGGAGAAAACTGAAGTGTAATACTTATAGAATGTTTTCCCCAAAACATTATTTTCAATATGAATAGGAAAAATTTGTAATAAAAACAGCATAAATATGTACCAAAAGATAACCATAGAGAAAACCTTTGAGAACAAAAAGAAAATGATAATTAAAAGAAAATGAAAAGAAAGAAGAAATGATAAGATTAGGCAATTACACCCTTGCAAAATTTAATTACTGAAAGTTAATCGTGACACACCGGAAATGCCAATAAATTTTGTTTGTACCTTTTTTTTTTAAGAATTACCAGTTTTACATTTTTGTTATACTATCATCAAGTGAGTTCTAGAGTTTGACTCCTGAAGTAGAGATGCACAATTGTTTTTTCCTTGTTCTTACATACTTTTGTTTGAAATCATTTTTTTGTCTTGTGTTATATCTATCATTGGATGCCAATGAAAAGCAGTTTTGTTGGTTCTCTGGTAATGACATCTGATAAGCTTTAAACATAAATACTCCTGTATTGAAGTCTATAATATGTGATAATCTTAATGTTTTTAATTTGTAGAAAAGTTTGTTAGTATGGTCTAAATAATTAGCATTACATACAATACGAATAACCTTCTTTTGTTTTAAGAATGATGGAGTAATATTATAATTATATATATTTCCCCAAACTTCAACACAATAATTTAGATAAGGTAGGAAAATTGCACAATATAAAGTATAGAGTGCATCTCTATTTAAACTTGGCTGGCTTTACGAATAATTGCAATACTTTTATAAAGTTTTTTTGATAAATTAACAATGTGCTCTTTCCAGTTTAGATTATGATTTATATATATACACCAAGAAACTTTGTCACATACACTCTTTCAATATAAACTTCATTTATAGTAATCTTTAAATCAGAATTGATATGACGGTTGGTAAATAACATATAATTAGTTTTGGCAACATTCAAAGATACAGTAGTTTGTTAACTGCAAACCATACATTAAGTTTATAGAACTCATTAATTATCAATCTACATCGTCAGTCTGGTTTGTACCCCAATCAGGAGAACAGTTTTGTTCTCCCTATTGGGGGATCCTTTACAGAAGTATACCACAATGCATCTATCCAAATTCAAATTTTGTATAGGAATAACATAAGAATCAGACTTATTTCGAGTACGGGGAACTCAACCACTGCGAAGGGTTCAAATTTTTCTTCACGGTTTGAAATAGTAGCAAAATAAATTATCTTTTCACCGTAGGCTTTTAAAATTCACTGTGCGGTTTTTAAGAAATTTGAAGAAAAGTGATGAAATTCTTTATTATGTGTTACTGTTAGACAGTCGCGCTTTAACAAGGTATCATGAAATTATGAGAAATAATTTGGGGATTTATGAAAATTATTTAGCAATAACTGCGTGATAGTAACGAAGTTGTTCTACTTTTGCGAAATTGAACATGAATAAAGCAAACTTTGTTACAAACCTTTAATGAAATGACTAATAAGCATCTATGACTGAAACTTCACAATAAAAATGGCAGCTTTCATATATCACTGTTAGCTCAGTGTGCATGCTTGAGTCTCCGAATGGGGGGACTTATTGAGTCCCCCAATTGGCAGTCTGAACCGAACTGTTAGTGTATAATCCTAGGCCTACCAAGGTTCATCCTTCAAGTTTTGATCTGTAATAATCATTTGCAGTCTGAACACTTGAAGATTATCTTCTGACTGATTTCTTCCAAAACCATATCATTTATTTCAGGCTAAACATTCATTGTTTGAGTTAATTTCATCTAAGATTCAAATTCCATCATTTTTCATTCGTGGCAGAAACCAATTGTTTCCAGTCCAGAAAATTGAATGTTGGATTTCTTTTCATGGTATAAATTCATTGTTCACCATATTCTATCGGAAATTTCAACTATATTTTGACAGACCTTACCCTAAACATCTCCACCCCTCAATTTCTGCCCTTTCCTTGCACCAATACGTCCCATATTTAAATCACTTGTTCCTTAAGCAATAAAAAAACTACACATCAAATTTAATCAAAATCCAATCATCAGTTCTTGAGATATGTTGATGGCAAACAAACAAACAAACATACAAACAAGCATACAAACAAACAATGCAGGCAACTTTCGTCCAACTTCGTTGGCAAGGTAATAAAAACATAAAAACTCAGGAACAAAAGGAAATTTGCATTACAACAAACAAACCTTTGGGGCTTAATAGTTCTCTCCTACGCTAGGATTTCAAAATACATCTCTAAATTCTAATCGGAAAGTTCTGTCAAAGGATTAAAACCGAAAGACATTGTAAACACCATCGTTGAGTTAATCAATTTAGCATTTATAAATTAAATAATAAGAATTTATCATTTTCCAAATCATTATTTTAAATTTGTCTGAAATCATTGCCACATAATCTGAGCTCACTAAGCAACAAGTTCATCTGCAATTTGTGTTCCAATTTGACTTAAATTTATCTAAATAATAAATATTGCTAGTTACATTAATTTCAGATGACAATAAGATTTACACTTACTGTACTTTAAATTTCTGGCCAGGGAGCAATAGGTGGGGAGGAGAGGGGACTCCTTTCTGCATGCCTTTTAAAGAATGCTTAGAGAAGCCTCAATCTTTATACCCAGGATAAAGGAGCGGTAAGGTAAGTTTAAAGAATAGCCCTATTGGATCTAGATTTGTTTCTGAAAGTTCAGTATATCATATATATTTTGCTGCTTTTGAATTTAGATGCAAAAAGGTGCTCTCTGAGCTGTCATTTTTTCAAGAAATTTTAAAGAGCAAACAAAATTAGACATCAGTGTTAAAATAATTGATCTAATCATAATTTTTATTTTCTATTTCAGTCTTAATGGCAGAGGTGATACATCACTATATTCCAAGAATAGTAGAAATCCACAATTACACACCAGCAAACTCAACTCAGCAAAAGATGAGCAACTGGAGCACATTAAACAGGTGAGGATGTCATCTTTTGCAGTTGATGAGAATATTGGTTGTAAACAATTTCATGCTTCTTCAAAATAGAATTGGATAATGTATCGCATGAAATAGCTTGCATTTTAGAATCAAATATGTGTTTTCTAGCTCCATTAAATGTATTTTATGGGGTCCCATTCTAAGTTAACTCGTGAGTCTCACACTTTTGTCATGGATTTTAGTCCTTAAATGTATATCTGGTGTTCCTGCAGGGAGACAGTAGAGACTAGCATGAGGGGGTGGTGAAAACCCCCACTTTTTTGCTGGGCAAAAAAATGTAATGAAAAAATGCAAAATTATTAGAAAAATTGAAGATTTTTCACTTTAATGCAAAATGTCCCAAATCACAGTGATTTCCCGTTGATGTGTGCAGAAGCTTGCAAAGATGTGACAATGCTCACCATTCACATGTGCATTTCCCCTACTTTCAATAATGCTGAGTCGCCCCTGCCCTGGAGTTGGGGGAGGGACATGTTCTCCTTAAAACCTGAAAAGGTGTTGGAGGGGATTAAGAATGTTATATAATCATTTTCTTTGTACAGTACATCCAATAGGATTCGCACCACCTTTCTCATTCTCTTAAGCCCTTTCAAAAGAGCAAGATTGCTCTATGGACAATGACATGTAGTAATTTCAAGATTGGTTGATAAAATACAAGAATGTGAGCAGAAGAGTTTTTTTTTAAGTTGAGTTACAGCTAATATATTGTGAAATCATCTTTACATCTTTGTCATATTCTATATTATGGGACCTCATGTTTATATCTTTGTCATGTACTGTATAATGGGACCTCATGTTTATATCTTTGTCATGTACTGTATAATGGGACCTCATGTTTATATCTTTGTCATGTACTGTATAATGGGACCACATGTTTATTTGTCATGTACTGTATAATGGGACCTCATGTTTATATCTATGTCATGTACTGTATAATGGGACCTCATGTTTATATCTTTGTCATGTACTTTATTATGGGACCTCATGTTTATATCTTTGTCATGTACTGTATTATGGGACCTCATGTTTATATCTTTGTCATGTACTGTATAATGGGACCTCATGTTTATATCTTTGTCATGTACTGTATTATGGGACCTCATGTTTATATCTTTGTCATGTACTGTATAATGGCACCACATGTTTATTTGTCATGTACTGTATTATGGGACCTTATGTTTATACCTTTGTCATGTACTGTATAATGGGACCTCATGTTTATATCTTTGTCATGTACTGTATAATGGCATCACATGTTTATTTGTCATGTACTGTATTATGGTACCTTATGTTTATACCTTTGTCATGTACTGTATAATAGGACCTCATGTTTATATCTTTGTCATGTACTGTATTATGGGATCTCATGTTTATATCTTTGTCATGTACTGTATAATGGGGCCTCATGTTTATATCTTTGTCATGTACTGTATAATGGCACCACATGTTTATTTGTCATGTACTGTATTATGGGACCTTATGTTTATATCTTTGTCATGTACTGTATTAAGGGACCTCATGTTTATATCTTTGTCGTGTACTATATAATGGGACCTCATGTTTATATCTTTGTCATGTACTGTATAATGGGACCACATGTTTATTTGTCATGTACTGTATTATGGGACCTCATGTTTATATCTTTGTCATGTACTGTATAATGGGACCTCATGTTTATACCTTTGTCATGTACTGTAAAATTGGACCACATGTTTATTTGTCATGTACTGTATTATGGGACCTCATGTTTATATCTTTGTCATGTACTGTATAATGGGACCTCCTGTTTATATCTTTGTCATGTACTGTATAATGGCATCACATGTTTATTTGTCATGTACTGTATTATGGGACCTTATGTTTATACCTTTGTCATGTACTGTATAATGGGACCTCATGTTTATATCTTTGTCATGTACTGTAAAATGGGACCACATGTTTATTTGTCATGTACTGTATTATGGGACCTCATGTTTATCTCTTTGTCATGTACTGTATAATGGGACCTCATGTTTATATCTTTGTCATGTACTGTATAATGGGACCACATGTTTATTTATCATGTACTGTATTATGGGACCTCATGTTTATATCTTTGTCATGTCCTGTATAATGGGACCTCATGTTTATATCTTTGTCATGTACTGTATAATGGGACCTCATGTTTATATCTTTGTGGCCTCATTTTCTTCCCTTCCCATAGTTGCTGAATGCAAAGCAGCATTCAAAATTCAAAATTTCAAAACGTTCATAGAACATTCCTCATGTATCCGGGAAATTTCTGGGGTGAACACTGAAACCCCCTGAGGTGACTCTTTTAGTTTGCCTGTATATAGTGCACACCCTTTTTCAGGCAATACCAGAAAATGCCCCTCTGCCACAAAATCACTCATCATGACCCATGCGTAAATAATTATATTTGTTATTTCTACCAGTATTACATTTGGCATTGGTTTTCTCTACTGTCCTTCTTGCAGAAAAGTGCTTTCCAAGATTAGTTACAATCTTCCCGAAAATGTACAGCGTAGTATTTCCAATTGCAAGCTAGGCGTTATTGAGGTCGTCCTGTGGCAAGTTCGGCAGAGGATCGATGCAGCTTTGAACAGAAGGAAAGGCAGTAAAGTAAGACTTTTTGTCAATTTGTATTCTTTGGTTGCTAGGGTGCTATGGATGCACAGAAACAGAAAGGGAAAATAATAAAAAGAAAAACAGAAAATGATGAAAAAGGTTTACAGGTGGTTAATCTCAATTGATTGAGTTCAGAACAGCTGTGCTATTGTCCCAGGGGAGGGGGGCACTTCATACTAAAAGTGGCAGGGGTGTTCAGCACACCAACTGAGAAACATACCCGCAGTATGACAGATATTTTTGTAACTGCTGAAAATGATGCAAAACTGGTACCTGCTCGGGTGGCACATATATATACATACATTTATATATATATACATACATATATGTATATATATATATATATATATATATATACATATATACATACATATATATACATATATATACATATATATATATATATATACATATATATATATATATATATATACATATATATATATATATATATATATATATATATATATATATATATATATATATATATATACATACATACATATATATACATACATACATATATATATACATATATATACATACATACATATATATATACATATATATACATACATACATATATATATACATATATATATATATATATATATATATATACATACATAATACATATATGTATATATATATATATATACATAATACATATATATATATGTATGCATATATATATATACATTATATATATATATATATATATATATATATATATGTATACATACATGTATATATATATATATATATATATATATACATACGTATATACATATATATATATACATACATATATATACATACATATATACATACATATATATACTTATATATATATATATATATATATATATATATATATATATACTTGAAGTGTTGAAGTGTTTGGCACAGTGTTTGCCTACTTTTGGTAGGCAAATCCTGCCCATGCTTACACCTACAATAGCATGCTTACACTTACAATAGCATGCTTACACTTACAATAGCATACTTACACTAGCATAATTCCTTTACTATTCTTGTCATCATTCCTCATCACTGCTAATGGACTTGTACATACATATTGATGCCCCCATTAACAAAGTCTGTTCTTAAAGGTATATGGCAAAATTAGCGCCAATAAACTATTAAAAGCCATTCTAGTAGCAAAAGAAGTCATCAAAATCAGTTCAATATGACCATTTTACAATGTAATGTATATTTTATGCAAATTTTGTGATTTGTTAGGGCAACCTTGGTATTTTCTTTTGTAAATCCTTGTTTTACGTCTATCATTATTCCATGAAGAAGTTCTGCAAATTTTGATAAAAAGTGTTTTTTGAGTCTTTAATCTCCAATCAAATTATACCAGGAATAGGCTTTCCCATCATTTGCAGGGACTAAGATTTAGGAGTTCAAGAATTACATGAAGATTTGGACTGTCTGCCCAGTCATCACAAACATAGTAGAAATTAAACATTGATCAAATTTTTAACAACCATAATTCAAAAAGAAAAACTTAAGAAATCAATCTGCAAAGATAACAAAAACTTAATAAATCAATCTGCAAAGATTTCAATACTCAACTCTTAAACTAAAAGTGCTATTTTCAAACATTAACAATCTGATCTGCTTAGATTTTAATACTCTTTCAACCAGTATAGAAACATGTCCATTGACCTTTAAGATTAACATTCTTACTATTTGCTCCATCTTATCGACAAGGTAGCACAATCTCAATAAATGGATCTAAACCTCCCTTCTCTGCCTTACCTTACTTTTATTACCTTAACTTCTTTCCCTTATCCACCTTCTCTCCCTTCCTTCCCTCTATCCCACCTTTCTTTCCTCTCTGTCCTAACTCAAGCACCTTAGTTTTTAACACCCTTTTGGCACATTTGACTCTGACCATGGAGCGTTCGGTTAATAGCTCCATGCTCTGACTGTCACGGTGCCGTTAAACATCAACAAACCAAACCATCAATAAATGATGTATATTAAGTGGTTTACTGTGTACTTAAATCCAAGTGAGTTAACCAGTCCAACATAAAGAGTACTTATTTTCTCATCAAAACTGCATTACTCTACCCAGAATATGTAAGTTAATGCGTGTGTATGGATTTCATAACTAGGCTTGAAATAATATTGGTTGTTACCATGGAGACCATCAATAACATTCAATTGAATGAGAATTGTTTACAGTTTAATCTTACAGCAATAATTGCTTCTTTTGAGTTCAAACAAGTTGTGTGCATGGCATTCTTATTCATACGATTGCATTTATTGTTCTGTATTACCAGGTGTGGGGGTTTCGTTGTTTAAATGAAAACCTGCAAAATGATTTCACATTGTACTTAAATGCTATTTTTTTTATATCAAAGAGTTGAAAAATATTGATATCTTTTCCACTGTAACTTGCTTTGAAGTTTTGCACTTGAGTGACATTGCCATGGTCATTTACACATAGATTTTGTCAAAGAATTTCAGCAATTGCTATCTAAAACAATTAGTTTGATGTTTCATACAGATTATATAGCAGGGTCATAATCTCATCCAGAAAGGTGGAAGGGGGGGGGGGGGGCAGAGGGGGGACATGACTTCTTGTCCAAAAATAGAGGGAACAAGAGGCAATTTTTCCCCAACATGTACTGAGTTTTTAAAATTCTACAGGAAAGCGTGGAGGGACATGTCCCTCTGACCCCTGGGAATAAAAGCCATAGTAGTTTACAAACACATTTGGTGTTAGTGGACAAATACAACTGCAGTACCGTTAATTATTAGGTTGCAAGAATTGTCTGTGGGAAAAACAAAATTTCATTTTCATTAGAGTTGGGATGGAAATTGGCAATCTTCCAGCAGTTAAATTATGTCACCAATTGTTTCACATTTGTTTACAATTTTGACTGCCTGTTTTGTGCAATTTCCCCTCATCCCAGTAGTGAAGCCATCTCCCAGAAATTGGATGGGTGTGTGGGTTGGTAGATAGGGGGAGGGGGGAGGTGAGGGGAGAGGGGGTGGTTAGAGTTCCAACCAACAAATTCAACATCAAAAAAGTGGGTGGTCTATTATTTGTAGAAACTGTGTTCCAGACCCTCACTGTCTTCACACCTCACCTTCCCCATTCCATCTGCTTACAAGATCTTCTTATAAAGTGTCTGTATACATACAGTACTAGAGTACCTATGCAAGGACAGCAAAACACTTCAGTCCTGCAATATGATTTGAACCTGCAGACAAGTTTGGTATATATCATAAGCAATTCTTTGACATGCAGAAACCTAAAGGGTGTTCCATAAACTCTCGACTGTGGAGGGTCAGTGTAAGTGTTCACTTTGTACGGCTGGTACCCTAAGTTAACACCTGTTACTTTATTTCTTGTTTTAGATGTCTCCTGATGGGTATTATGATGGACATGAAGTAGGCGCTCTAAGTGATCGATCAGACAGACATGAAAAGAAATATTTTGGTAAGTAATGGATAATGCATTTTGCTTATTTGTCTTTCATGATACCATTTAGCAATACCATTGCTGCATTCTAATGACATTGTTATTGTGTGAAATGCTAACATGCAATTTTAATGGTTATGTAATCATGGATTTCATGGGAACCATCAAAAAGTTCTGTTTTACATTGGTATAGCAAGGGTTTTCCACAGTACAGGGGAGGGGAGGGGTTTAAGATTTTCTTAATCATTCTGTATCTTGGTCAAGATGGAACAATCTCTTTTAAATGAGGATACCTTTTTCCCACGCATTTCTGCAAATTAAAGTTAGAAAGTTTCGGTCACATTTTGCTTAAATGCTTTAACTATATAATTTTCCTGTTTTTTCAAATCTGATGTACCACTTTCCAATTTTTAGTCTTAAGAAGAAACAATCTTTAATTGTTTTTAAAATCATTATGAACCATTTTTCTTATTTTTGAACAATGTTTGCAAAAATATTTGAAAGCAAAAGAAAAGAAGATCAAAGAAAGTATACAGAAAGTATACAAAGCGGTTATTTCAAATAAAATGATTAGAGATTACATCTCTATAAAAGCCTTTACATCCATCACAAAATATGGAGATTGTTTCTACATTTCTTTTTTCTGAAACTTAAGTTTAGGTTTGTAATTTAATAATGTAATTTATTAATATAACAAAGAAATCTAATTATATTTTGTCTTTTTGTATTAGTTTCACCAGGAAAACCACCTAAGCATGCTGCCCCAGCACCGAAAGCTCCCACAGTGCACCTCACCAATGGGAGGTAGGTTTACATCTCATCTCCATGAATAGTTTTTAAATCTAAACGTCAAATAATGTGATACTTTTTTTTAATCTAAATGTCAAACGATGTCATAATGTTTTTTAAATCTAAACATCAAATTATGTCATACTTTTTTTAAATCTAAATGTCAAATGATGACACACTTTTCACCTGACCCGAGGTGTAATACTAGTACTTCTTAGAAGATTCTAGTTATAATTAGTAATACCAAGAAAACATCTTTGTTTGCATTCAGCAAATTGTCATCTTATTTTGTTTATTTTGATAGGGTTTTGTTTGTTGAAAAATTTGAAAACATTCTACCTTATGTTGCCTCCTAAATATCATTTAGGTTTTTAATATGGACAAGTAGAGGTTTCTTATTTACCAAAAAGAACTTAAAATTCTGAGCAGAATTCTACATCCAAAGCACATGTAGTTTTTGAGTTATTGCTAATCAAAGCAGAAATTTTCTTAATGCACAGTATGCAAAGTTGTGATGTATGAAAGAGTGGCAACTTAAAATCTTTAATGTAAGTCATGTTTTCTCCGGTTAATTTTTGATATAGGGCGTGATAAAGATTCAAAGCCTCTTCGTGCATATTCAACTGCTCACATTCAAATAATGTTGGTGAAGGATCGAGAAACATTAAGGAAATTAAGGATTTCTCTTTGTAATGTCACCAAATTTAGATAAAATTTGCATGATGTAGTATAACACGGTTTCTTAATTAATTTTTTCTAAGGGCCACCATTTGACAACAGCTTCAGGCCATGGGCCAATCCTGTGGCAAAACCAACATCACATGACAAACAAAACCCGTCAAAACAATCCCTGAATACAAACAAGCTGAGTGCACGCGCGATTAAGGATGTACGCCAGATGTCGGCGGTTCTTTTATCCGCCTTCCTTTGACATGCCGCGAATCTGCCCATTTTATAGCGGAACTGCAGATAACATGTTTAATAAGCTGCGATGTTCTAATGTGCTGATCTGCCTTGGAAAAACCCAAAATACTGGATTTTGTGATTTTCACCAATCTTATTTGGATCGATCGGGGCGTACTATATATTTTATTCCACTATGACTATTGTTCGCGGGCCAGATTGGATTGTCTGGCGGGCTAGATTTGGCCCGCGGGCCGCCTATAAATATTGTTGTAGTATAACCTTGAAATTCCAAATGCTTTTAAATAGTCAATTTGTAACCGATTTTGAGTACACTTGTTGTTATATTCACGGTTTATGGCATCCAATTAAGCTCGGTTGTTGTTGCTACCTGTCCCTATATATTTTCGATATTTCCTTGAATTTGTGGAATTTATGTAATTACAATGACCAGCTACTAAAAGATATTTAAACCAAGTAATTACTTGCTAAACTCTTACTCTACCAGCACTTTCTTGAAAACGTGCTTGGGAGGTGGGGTCAAAGATGGGGCACCCAAAACGGTGATGATATCCACCCCGTGGTAGAGTAAGGTTTAAGCACAGGCTGATTATTGACAGGTCCTTTGTCTTCTGAGCAGCAGAGTCTGGCTTGTTTCGCTCAGTGACCCATTGAGCCGTCCATATATGCTGCAATATTTTTGAGTTGGCACACTTGTCATGGGTTAATTAACCCTTACTCTACCTGCACTTTTTTGAAAATGCGCTTGGGAGGCGGGGTCAAAGATGGGTCACCCAAAACGTTGATTATATCGCCGCGTGGTAGAGTAAGGGTTAAGACGTGATTTTATGAGAAGTTAAAATTGATTCATCTTAACATTCTTTTCCCTTTTATTCAGGAGAAGGATACAAGAGAGGTATTTTATTTTAAGATAGCAAGCCATCTATACTAGTATAAGCATTGTCAATATTCTTTGCAGTATGTATCGTCTACCCTTGTAATCTACTTGATGATTAATATCAAATAAAGTAATTCATTGACATCCCACTTGCAGGTGCAAGTTTTGGCATATCACCATGGTAAATAGCAAAAAAGGCCACCACTGTTAACAATTGGGGCATTTTATGATATAATGTAAAAAGCATCAACTGAAAGAAAATATTATTTAAAGTAGTAACTTTGCTAAACTGGGTAAATTTGTCCCTGCATATCATTTTGCTAACGGAAAAAAAAAAGTTGCACGCTTCCATCTTTCTGATGCAAGCATGAGTTATGTACAGTGAAAAATCTACTTGCGGGGGGAAAATTGACTGGTGCAACCAAATAGCCATTTTGCACCCTTTTTGGATACTACAATAGAAATTTATCCATAAATATTGAGATTGGAGTTAACTGTGCGATTTTACACAAATTATGTTCATGTTGTTTTTGCTTTTTAAAATATTGGAATTTCAAGCTATAGGTTAACTCTTAAAACAAAAATGCTCTCGTTGACCCTTCCTGTGCTCTCTGGGCCATCTTCTATCCTGCTTGACTTCAACCTTTAGCTTTACAAATGCCTCTGTATAGCAGCAACTTGGCAGACAAAATTGTCTCTTAGATACACATCATGCATGTACAAGCTCAGTGTATACAAATTATCAAAGTTAAATTAGCAGAATTACTAACCTCATGCAATAGCTAGGCAAAGATTTATCACTAATAAAAGATAATGTAAACTGTGGCCCTGCTCGTAAAAAAGAGGATTGTTAGAGAAATAATTGAAGGGAAGTGCATCAAACACATTTATAAGTATAGAAATATTACCACTAAGCTTTGTAAAAAAGAACCGTCATGAAAGGCTGTGGTAAAGTGATCACTACTAAGCTTTGTAAAAAAGAACCGTCATTAAAGGCTGTGGTAAAGTGATCACCACTAAGCTTTGTAAAAAAGAACCGTCATCAAAGGCTGTGGTAAAGTGATCACCACTAAGCTTTGTAAAAAAGAACCGTCATCAAAGGCTGTGGTAAAGTGATCACCACTAAGCTTTGTAAAAAAGAACCGTCATCAAAGGCTGTGGTAAAGTGATCACCACTAAGCTTTGTGAAAAAGAACCGTCATCAAAGGCTGTGGTAAAGTGATCACCACTACGCTTTGTTAAAAAGAAGCATCATCAAAGGCTGTGGTAAAGTGATCACCACTAAGCTTTGTGAAAAAGAAACGTTATCAAAGGCTGTGGTAAAATCTACCTACTGTGGTGTAGCGGTTATCATACCCGTCTACAGACCACGAGGCCCCGGGTTCAATCCTGGGGTGGGTAGACACGCCAGTGTACCACAAATGGTTATCAAAGGCCGTGGACATTGACTTGGTTGTCGATGTTATGTCTGTCTGTACGTCGTACACGTGCTCTCGTCCGGGTCGTATTAAGCGTTTCGTGATAGCATTTGTACTATCATAACCAAATACGCAGGCGACGACCCAGTCATTGTAATTGTGTGTTCAACTCTCTCTCTCTAGGCTGTGGTAAAGTGATGGCTCTTTGGTGCTTGTGTTGGTTCTCTTCATTATCTTTGGGCATTTGGGTCAGTTTTGTGCACATAGCTTGCATTGATTTCTACCCCAGAGCACGGCTTCTTCTGTTGTATGTAACTCTGCTTTTATTTATGCAAACATGTGTAGAACAACGCTGTATGATGCATTGCGAATCAAAGTCAAGTTTTTCTTGTGTTGTTTGCCTCTTTTTCTTGTCTAAATGTTAGCAGTGCAAATGGAATGTGTCAGCAGAGTACCTTTATAGAATCAAGTGGAATACTAACCTTATTTTCGCATCTGAAGACATCTAAATTTTTCAATCAGTCAGAAATAGTAAATCAGCTTTAAACAAAATGACTTTCTACAAGTAGTAATTTTCAAACAATTAGAATGTGGTATCAAAGAAGGTTTTTCACACTTCTGTTGTTTTCGATCATGCTGACCTGTAAGCTAATCCCTCAACCTCCTGTACACTTGGTACTCTGATGTACCCCAAAATGGTTGAAACTCATAGGATGGTCTTGCTCAAGATTGTAACACATTTCATAGAATGAAAATTGAGCTTACAATCTTGGACAAAACTCGTTAGGACACCCCCAGCTCCCCGTTCAATGTTGGTGAAATGAGTGGGAAATGTTAAATTGCTTTCCATGTCTCTGTATTTCCAAGTGAAATATTTTGACAACATTGAAAGAGGGGAGTGTGGGGAATGGGGGGACTGAAAATAGCTGTATATGAAAAATTGAAATAGCATGCAAACTTTCTGGTAAGTGTCCCAATAGTTCTGTCCAAGATTGTAGTACCTTCAAAGAAAGCTCTTTAACCACAAAACCAAAGCAGTTTTCCTTCTGTTAGACAAGAATGGAAGATTTCCAAAAGGAAAGATAATTTGCAAGCATTTGTAAAGCTTAGCAAATGTCTTTAAGTGTAATTATTTGTAGCCTTTGTACCCCAAGTTGTGCTTTGTGCTACCCCTCTCTTTCCCTTTTGATAGTTTTCAGATACTCCCCTGTTTCCCCTGAAATAACTGATTTCCCCAGTTTGCTTCATGTGACTTTCCCCTGATTTGTTTTCATGTCACTTCATTGCATTGAAGGAATATTCCTATGAATTTATATTTACTTGTATATGATAGACTTAAAGAAACAAAATTGGTGAAAAAACCATGTAATGACAACACCGGGCCTGCCTATATTTCAGTTTCGACAAGTTCTATGAAAGAAATGTTGGTGAAAATATTCTCTATAGGAACATTGTGGTAATAAAATCAACAACTATACTTCATAGTGTGTATTTCATATTTTTGTTGCCCCTAATCAGCCCAAGCCAGGAATGGAGGAAGAAAAGGGGGGGGAGGCAGTGAAAGTATAACAACTATGTAACATCTATATAGAATTTAATAAGTCCATTCAATCTCTTATGAATAAAAATAACTATTTCCTATATAGCATATTTATAAACTTATGGTGAGATTAAACTAACAACTATATTAAACCATTGAGATATCAGAAAATGGCATCAAACCACTTTAATTATCAGAAAATGTTTATTAACTAGTAAAACAATATTCTAATGGTGAGATTAAACTAACAACTGAAATATGCACCTCTGTGTCACGGTTGTGTCTTCGAGGGACAATTTTATCTTGAAAAATCAGCACCCTTTCACAAGTTTGGGGATAAAAAACATATAGGCAGCAGAGAACATTCACCCTTGCCCCTCCCTCAAAACTGATGTGCCCTCCCCTCCTGTTCCAATCCTCCGGTGTTACCGACCTTTTTTTGTAAGAATGTTATCTCTAAACTTAATTGATTTCTTTGTATTCCAGCAATCTTGCCAAAACCCGCTCTTTAACGCACCTGAATGAACTGCCATCAGAAGCAAAGATCATCATTGAGGAGAAAGAACAGGCTCTGCTTGCATCACAGGAAATGATCCAGGTATGTACATATTAAGGTCAGGGGTCGAATTCATGTGAATAGATTAGAACATGTAATGGCTAAAAAGTATATGGTATTTCTAGCCACTGAAAAGACATCCCAGCTTTATTCCAAAATTTCAATTCCAGAATCTTATTAATATTTTTATCAGAAAAATTAGTAGTGACTATGAAAGTATATAATATATACTTTTATTATTCAAGTAGTGCCTAAGAGAAAGTTGCAATACTTCTGTAGCCAAAGCTCTTGCCCATGTACTCTCCTTTTCTCCCACCCCATTACCGATGCCCGTCCTTTCCCATGCCCGTCCTTTCCCATGCCCGTCCTTTCCCATGCCCGTCCTTCCCCATGCCCGTCCTTCCCCATGCCCGTCCTTACCCATGCCCGTCCTTCCCCATGCCCGTCCTTCCCCATGCCCGTCCTTCCCCATGCCCGTCCTTCCCCATGCCCGTCCTTCCCCTGCCCGTCCTTCCCCTGCCCGTCCTTCCCCTGCCCGCCCTTTCCCCTGCCCGTCCTTCCCGTGCCCGTCCTTCCCGTGCCCGTCCTCTCCCGTGCCCGTCCTTTCCCGTGCCCCATGCCCGTCCCTCTCCCGTGCCCGTCCTTTCCCGTGCCCCATGCCCGTCCTCTCCCGTGCCCGTCCTTTCCCGTGCCCGACCTTCCCCGTGCCCGTCCTTCCCGTGCCCGTCCTTCCCGTGCCCGTCCTTCCCGTGCCCGTCCTTCCCGTGCCCGTCTTCCCGTGCCCGTCCTTCCCGTGCCCGCCCTCCCCGTGCCCGTCTTTCCCGTGCCCGTCCATCCCCATGCCCGTCCTTCCCGTTCCGTCCTTCCCCGTGCCCGTCCTTCCCGTGCCCGTCCTTCCCGATGCCCGTCCTTCCCTGTCCTTCCCCGTGCCCGTCCTTCCCCATGCCCGTCCTTCCCCATGCCCGTCCTTCCCCGTGCCCGTCCTTCCCCATGCCCATCCTTCCCTATCCTTCCCACCACCCATGCCCGTCCTTCCCATCACCCATGCCCTTCCGCTTGATAGTCATTCTTCCTACTAGGTTTTGACATTTTAAATGGCACCTTTAAAAGTCTGTATGCCATCAATAAAATTATTTCACATTTCCACAGATTTTACAAGCAAAAGTAAGAAGATTGGAACATCTTCTTCACCTGAAAGAAATCCGAATTGAGGAACTGTCAAAGAGATCAGGTGGACCGTAGAAGCATGGGATTCAGCCTGGCATTATTTATATAAACTATTTGAATAACCTTGATATAGTGCTTCTCTCTCAGGCAAATAAACGACTAACCCTTTAAAATGTTTTTTATAGTTTTTTATAGAAAGTATTTGTTTCATTTGGTTTGTATCAAATTTGTTTTGTTGTAAGTGTGAGGGTTAACCCATGGTTGACTACGTCACCAAATTAGGGAATGGGTGGTAAGGGCACTCGGTGTGGGGACCCCTTAACCCATGGTGAGGAGCCTTTTAATAATTTTAGGTTAAATTTAGAGACTTATCTACTTGCTCAAATGACAGAACTGTTTTTAGAATTGTTGATCTTCTTTAACTAGTTCCTAATTTTTGTTTTAATAGGCAGGCATTTCATCAATTTTAGTTTAGATTGTGTATGATAAGATTTCTAAGAATAATTTTCAAATTCTTGTATTGGGTTCATGGAACAGTTTCGTATCATTTACTTGGTGCTCTAGGCCATCGACCCTTGTCACATTTACAATATCATACATACAATGTTTTTTGACAATAACACGAGGTGCGCATGTTGTGAAAAGGAAGTTATTTGACAATGACATGAAGTGCGCATGTTGTGAAAAGGAAGAAAGGTACTGAACTTAATAAAACAATAATAATTATTATAATATTAGGAAACATTTGAAGTATGATTACATATATTATATAATCCATGGTATAAATAGGACATTTCACATAACAACATAAATACTTTCATGGAACAGTTATTCTATTGATAATTTGGTTCTGGTTGGGTGGCATATAAGGGTGTATGTAGCCAGCCTTTTGGATTGGAGGGGGGAGAGGAAAGAACAAAAACAATGCTGATAGTGGTGGTCAAACTGTTCCGAGACTAAATTTTACTGAAGAGTAATAGGGCATTGCCTCAAAATCTAGACCTGTTAGCAACATTTCTTATCCATTTAGGGAACCATTGGGGGATCAAATGACCCAGACAACCCCCTAGCAACACCCATTGCATAGGCAGGGGTTAAGATTTCATGATGGCTTCAATTTGGAACTATTGAAATGAAGCTGGGCCAATCACAAATGAAAAGTTGCTGGCAGTGCAGTTAGAAGTGTGTATTTCACTGGATAGGGTCTTCACACAATAATTTTATATAAATTTTGAAAGCTGTATTGAAAATCTCCTTGGGCATGGAATGAGGATTTTCTTCACCATTGTGGATTATGGCTCTGACCTGCAGAACTTACCTCCATCAGAGGCATAGGAAGCATATTGCCCCCTGGGAGAACTTCCATTTCCATGCTTTCTGAGGTAAAATTGGGAAATTATTAACATAAAATTGAAAAAATTTGATAAAATTGTTATGACAATTTTGGTAAATTTAAAAGACAATTTCCTGAAAATTTCATCAAAATGAAGGAAATTTTCTGAAAAGTGGAGGAACGTTCCTCAAAGGTGGAGGAATTTTCCTGAAATTTTAAGATTTCCTGATTGGCAGCAATGTTTGATGGAAACTTAATTCACTAGTGCAATTTTTCTCCTTGTAACCCAGATATTTTGTAGTTCTTGCCCTAATCTGAGAGGTGACCCTTCCTACACCCCTGGACACCATGTTCTTGAGAAATGGGTTGCAACCTCATCCAAGGTATTAATGAGGTGAAGCTGCTGTGGAAATTTTACAAGTGTAGCATCAAAATATCTCAAGTTTGTTACCTTGGGAAATAGGGTTAAGTCATCCATTTGCAACCTTATATGAGATGAAGCTGTCATGTGCTTAAGTGTGCAGTTTCATTAATTTTTGTGCTAAAATTGCACACCCAGACAAAAATTACAACAATGCCCATCAGCATAATTGGACAAGAGGCGCAAATTGTTAGATGCATCAAAGTCATGTATATGAAATTGACCTAGACATAGTCACTAATAGTTTTTTTTTACAAATTATATAATTTTACATTTCAAAAATTGCATGTACACTTGAACTACTTTGTAACTTTATTGTATTACCATCATTCGTATCTACAATTTGATATCTGTACATACCAAAACTGTAATAAATGTTGAAATTAGAACTGATAGTATCTCATTTTTTGAAGTGATGGAGAGCATGCACTTTCATCTTTCATTAAAGAAGCACTCCACCCAAAAGTGGGGTGTTTTCTTGAGTCTCCCTGTTGGAATAGCTAAAAATACAATGGGGCTGTCTGGAATAGGGTAGAGTTCACATGCTACGTAAGCTGTACGAGCTGTTAACTCCTGGGTGTTTTCTTGAGTCTCCCTGTTGGAATAGCTAAAAATACAATGGAGCTGTATGGAATAGGGTAGAGTTCACATGCTAAGTAAGCTGTACGAGCTGTTAACTCCTGGGTGTTTTCTTGAGTCTCCCTGTTGGAATAGCTAAAAATACAATGGAGCTGTATGGAATTGGGTAGAGTTCACATGCTACGTAAGCTGTGCACGAGCTGTTAACTCCTGGGTGTTTTGGAGTCTCCCTGTTGGAATAGCTAAAAATACAATGGAGCTGTATGGAATAGGTAGAGTTCACATGCTAAGTAAGCTGTACGAGCTGTTAACTCCTGGGTGTTTTTTTGGAGTCTCCCTGTTGGAATAGCTAAAAATACAATGGAGCTGTATGGAATAGGGTAGAGTTCACATGCTACGTAAGCTGTACGAGCTGTTAACTCCTGGGTGTTTTTTTGGAGTCTCCCTGTTGGAATAGCTAAAAATACAATGGAGCTGTATGGAATAGGGTAGAGTTCACATGCTAAGTAAGCTGTACGAGCTGTTAACTCCTGGGTGTTTTTTTTGAGTCTCCCTGTTGGAATAGCTAAAAATACACTGGAGCTGTATGGAATAGGGTAGAGTTCACATGCTACTGTACGAGCTGTTAACTCCTGTTTGTTTCACTACGAAGCTGGTGGACTACCGCCGTACTCAGTACGTGTCCTGGTAAGAATAACGGCCACGAAACTCTGTAGCTACTGACTGTGCTGCTGGTGTGTACCGTTAATTCCGCTTGTATCAATTCACCACGGAGCTGTGTAGCTGGTGGCTACATGTGAGGGACTACCGCCGCCCTCAGTATGCATCCTGGTAAGAATAACAGCCGCGGAACTCTGTAGTACATGGCTACTGTCCACTTTCCCACGCAGCCGTGCTGTTGGCAGGCACACTTCCGGGTTTACCGTACGTTGTATGTTTTTCCCTGTAGGTCCTGTGGGGCTCTCGTAATGCTATACCTCCTGTGGAGATTGTTGTCATATCACCTGACTACCGAGCTTCGTAGCTAGTGGGTAAACTTCCGGGTTTATTGTATGTTGTACGTTATCCCGTTCAAAAATTATGGAGTCATACGGACCCGTTCACCGGAGCCGTATGGACCCGTAAAGCTTAGAAATGGAGCCGTAAGGACCCGCACGGAGCCGTCCACAAAGCCCATATGGGGCCGTATCACGGACCCGTGGGGCCATATCATGGACCCGTGGGGCCGTATCACGGACCTGTGGGGCCGTATCACAGACCGATATGGAGCCGTGAAACCAAGCCGTGGAGCCGTAAGGACCCATATGGAGCCAATTGCCGAAGCCGTATCCCGGACCTGTTCAATGGACCCATAGGGCCGTATCATGGACCCGTACGGAGCCATGAAACCAAGCCGTGAAGCCGTAAGGACCCGTACGGAGCCGATCGTCAGATCCGTAGGGTCATATCCCAGACCCGTGAAACTAAGCTGTGGAGATGTAAGGACCCACCTGTATGGAGCCGATCACCAAAGCCATGCGGACCCATGGAAGTAATCCAATGGCTCACTGAGAACCGTAGAATTACTTGTAGCTCATTTAGGATGCTGCCTCTTGTGGCCCTACCGGTCCCTACATGAAACCATGGTCCACAGGGGTGTCAAAAGGAGTTACCCACCACTACCTGTGCTTTACCGACTCAGTAACGTCAAGCCGTGGGTATGATGTGGTTTATTCTAAGCTACGTCTCAAGACGCCACTTAGCTGATCAAAATAGTCTCAGAAATAACTTATCCGACAAACTTCGCCCGCGGTCCTTTCGACTCAGTAGCATCGAGTCAGGGCCATCCAGGGGGTTAAGTCAGTATAAGTTTACAATAGACTACTGCCTCAGACCTCTGCGGCTCAGTAGCATCGAGCCATGGGTCGTGGCGTAAGTAGAAAACTCTTGAGAGACCATAATGATTTATATCGCCTCTTCGCGTAAGAAAAGTAAAAATATATATACACTAAAAACTCCTCTACAGGGGATGTATTTACAACCCTTACGCGAGCAAGACGGAACTGCGGAAGACGTCAAATATAGTGTGAAGCAAGCTACAGCAATTTAGTACATTATAAAGATAAACAGATCAAGTTCTATCTCAGAAGTTTTTAAAACCCGAGAAAAAGCATGAAACGTAAAAACTTTTAAATCACAGGGGTAGCTTGCAAAACACAGACCACTGTGAACTTGGTGTCTGTGGAGATAAAACAAAAGGTGAATTCTCCTGAAAATAGGGTGCCAGGGAAACTCTCTGGTCTCTCCAGCACTTCATAAATCAAGCTCATAAATCAAAAACTCTGTCTTGATTATATGCAAGAAATATGAACTCTCAAAATCTATGGTAACGTAAAAGAATATATAGGCTCTCTTGTAATAACTGTAGCTACTTGAAGCAGACTCCCCAGTCACCCTGTGATGTACTGAAGACATCCTAACATCTTAATACAAAGCAAAGTAAAACGCTAGGCTATCCTTGTGGTAAGGCGGGCATAAGGGGTTTTCTAAACAGGCACACCAGGTGCTCTAAGGGACTAAAACACCCGCGTGAGAGTGGAACCCTCTATATCTAGCCACCCATTTTGTATGGATGGAAGTAAAAACACTCTTAAGTGTAAGCTTGTGAATTGGACCGAAGAATTCCCGGTCCCATGGCTACCTTGTCTTACTTCGGATGACAAAGGCAAGCAGAAAAGGCAAAACAGCATAAAATCCTGCGTGGTAGGAGCTGTAAAGAACAAAATTGTTAGATAGGTGATAAATTTTAAGAACAATTATTGACCAGTTCCAGCGATGTGAAAACAACGCGCTGAAAAGAAGTGAGGGATATTAGAGGTATTATGGAGGTCGGGGCTGGGCTGGTAACTATGTTTTTTAAGGTCAGTTAGAAGTACGTTAGAATCAGGTCATGGACCAGATTGCATATTTATAGCATGGAAGGTAAGGTATAACTTGAAGTAAATTATCACAAAAAAATGCGCCTTCAATTTTCGGTGGAGAGCCTCTTTAAAGAACTAAAATCTGCATTTGACTTTTGATCATTTAGACAGGCGATTCTTAATAGGCGGCCTGCGGGCCAAATTTGGCCTGCCAGACAATCTAATATGGCCCACGAACAATAACATTAGTCATATAATGCAATACAGTGCATTGCACTCCGAATGAGATCGGTAAAAATCACAAAATACTTGTTTATTTTGGGGTATTTTCTAGGCAGATCAGCGCACTAAAACATTGCGGCTTATCAAATAAAATGTTATCTTCAGTTCCGCAATAAATTGGGTTCGCGGTTTGTCAAAGGAAGGTTACTAAGAGAACCGCCGACATCCTTCTAATCACCCACGCTCTCAATTTGTTTGTATTCAAGGCCAGGATTGTCAAGTTTTGACGGGTTTTGTTTGTCACATGATGCTGGTTTTGCCACACGATTGGCTCATGGCCTGAAGCTGTTGTAAAATGATGGCACTTTGAAAAATTCAATTAAGAATCATTGACTTAGACATTTGACCATTAGACATACTTTGCTGTCCACACACTTCAAATTCACTAAGAACCCACAAGGTAAAAAGCAAAGTAAGCTGCATTTGCAATTTAATAGATTTAAATATTTAACACCAAAGTATTATTCAACCCACCTAAATATTGCTAGACCCATCTAGAGGGAGAAGGAGAATTCCACAGGAACCTCTTGAGATGGAAAGGAAGGGTAAAATATCCTAGGCAATACTTGATTACGATACTTGACAAAGATTGCAACTACTATCTTTTTAAACGTCCTTAGCTTGCTGTGGTATTACCGAGCCATGGATACTTCCTAAGGTTTTCTACAACTCGTTTGCGAGAAGATCTCAAACAAACAGCAAGGAAAATAATTTCTCAATTAAGATTTTCCTGACTTCAAGCACAATTTTTCCTTTCTTCATGGTCATTTCAGAATAAGTTCGCTTTCAAAAATCTGATTTCATTAAGGAGATATTCAAATACAAAATCTTTTTTTGTAGAAACCACTGAAATCAGACTAGTTATTACACCATTCCTCCAAAAATTGTGGTGTTTTTTATTGCATTTTCCTTGTGATTACAAACAAGTTCATGAATGTCAGTATAAAAAGTGTTATCAAAGCTTAAACTGAAGAACATAGGATGCCCTTCTGGTGAGGCCCATCTATAAATTTCTTAGAGGGTGTTTGATCTGAAGCTTGTACTAGTGTAGTTCTAGCATGAAACACTATATTCAAATTACATAGTGATCAAAGCTTGCTACTTCTTAGAATAGACATGCTCATACCGTATTTTCTCTAATAAACGCCCCCGGGGAGTTGCATTTGGAAAACAGGGAGGCGTTTATTCGAGGGTAAAGTATGAAGAAAAAAATGTAACTTACAAAAGAACGGCAATTTTTTTTAGGCCTATGATATTAGTTTCTTCAAGCGACTTTTGTGTTTTTAGCATTACTGTGCATGGATTATTAATGGAATATACTCTTTGCATATTTTCCACTTGGTTACGTTCGACTTGCAGCCTTTTCAAGTCACATTCGGTAAGTTAAACGTACGTTGTTACATCCTGAAAGTATGAAAAATGACGGGGGGGCGTTTATTAGAGAAAATACGGTATATAAATAATTTATCAGGAAGACGGATTTCTGCTCAAACATTCAAGAACACAGAACAAATTAGAAGATCATCCCTGCCTCTCACTATACTTTCATGATTTTTCTTTGTTTTGAAACTTCTAATAACAGTCAATTCTTCCCACCCTCCTCAGCCACCATCACTGCCCTTACCCACGCTATGTTTGCACCCTAAGTTCCACAATACACTACATGCAAAAACAAAGAAAATGTGTTTTTTCAGGACGATGGTTGCATTTGCAATGGTGTGTAAAGAAAGCACGTAGAATGCACTTCAACAAAATGGAGAACAACTATTGGTAAAGATTTTGGTACTTCGTGCACATTCCAGCAGTGCAAAGTATATTTAGTTCAATGATCCAATCAACGTATAGCAGAATGGCACCCTACATTTCCAGAATGAATCTGAATCTCCGTCCACAACTCTGTTCATACTTAGTCTCAATGTTTTGACGCTTCATCAAAAATTCAGGAGACAAGTCTTGAAGACGGCAAGAACATCAGGAGCACAGAAATTCCTCATGAACTTTTTCATGTTTGTCTGCAATTGGTCTGCCACTGCTTGGTTCCTCATGTCGCACATCATAACATCATTCTCATGTGCAAAGGGTGTAGATCATAAGAACATGTCTTGGAAATACTCGTCAAACTCTTCATCCCTGTAAATAAAATTAAAAGTGCATTAACACATGGACTTTATTTCTGTAACTACTTTTTGGATAATTAAATTTCTGTCAATATGGGTGTTTCAGTTGACGTCACATGACTTTGTTCACATCACCATTTTGTTGGAAAAAACCAGTCGTCTGCTGTACACTTTATTAGACTTACATACATTTGCACGTTGTTATCTTAGATCTATTTTTGTAAGATAATTATGCAGGAATCTTGTTGTGCCGTTGGTTGTACTAATAGATGTGTGCGGGGAAATAAAAAAGACATTTTCTCGCACTCCATCTGATCTTCATGGATGTTTAAAGTAGGTTTCTGCTGTACGAACAACGTTTTCAACCTATGTTTCACAATAGGATTTGCAGCGAGCACTTTATATCAGGTATATAGGCTTTATTTGAGTATAAATAATGAACAAGAAATGCCCCGACATACTGGAATTTTTTTTATGTGTCCAGGAATGCCTGCAAGTAAAAGGTAAAGGGGGCGAAACAGAGCAGAAAAGTATCAGGGCACTTTTTGTGATGTTACTTAGCGTAATAAAATTTCTATGAAGTATTTTCATTCACATGACCGTGCATTCAGTCCCGTAATGCATAACCTTGAGTTTTTGGGTAAGTCCATTTTTACAATAAGTGAATTTCTAAACAAAGTGAAAAAATGTATGCAAACTTTTCTAGTTTTTCGTTCTTTTTTGTTGTTTTTATGCATTTTAAAGCAATAAAACACAGAAATCTTATAAAAAAAAGATTACTGTTTTGGCACAGTGTTTATTCTCCTTGTGTCGCAGTCCTTTGTCCCGTGCATTAAATACGCATATAAACACTCGCCTCAACATTAATCTTTAAAGAGTATGCTGAGAAAAAGTTGGATACTTGTGTGTGAGGACATGGGGTGACATGGCGGTGACAAGTCGAAGAGGTTTTTATGATGAAAACAACCACTACTTCTGGCATAAAATGATTTTAGGATGTCATAACCCGTCTTTCTTATAACCATGGGTGTAAGAAGTGATCAAATCAAAAGCTAATTGTAAAACTGGTGGGCTGTCGTACATATGGTATCACATATTTTCTTGAATAACGAGATCAGAGACTTCAAATTAGTTGAACTTTTGATGCTTATTTTCAAAACAATGTAGGTATCACCAAGTCCTTGCAAAAAGATTACTATTGGAGCCTGATTCAAAACTGTATTTTTCTGATAGAACTGAAAATGATTTGCCACCCTCTCTGCACCCACTTCCCTTCTGACATATCGTTGATGGCCATTCAAGCAAGAAGATGACTGCAACTAGAGCCCTCAGGGCTCGTGTGGGCATTCAGAAGTCCCATAACAAGTCCAGCACAAATCCAAATACTTATTATTTCTACTTTAAAGTACTCGACTAAAAAATCAAGTCCGAATTCTTTTCACGATAAAACGATGCATCTAAAAAGGAAAGATTCTATTCAAATGCAGGAGAGGGCAAAGGGCAAAGAGTTAAGAATTTTTTCAGCAGGTTTTTGAACAAGCCTGATAGCCAACAGTAGGTTCCACAATAGGTAAGTAGATAGAGTGCAAGATAAGATTCAATTCAAAAGTTCTTAGCATTAAGGATACTAACCTTGATTTATCTTCGAGAAGTGGAGCAGGTCCTTTCCAGAAATCACCATCTGACTTTTGACCTATTGAAAATGAAATACATTAAAGGAGACATAAAGTCTGACATAATCCTAATTATATTTGATAGAATTAAAAATAACAAATCTTCTGACAAAGTTCCATATCTCCCGAAGCAATCTAACACATTTTTTGTAATTATTAAAAACTTTAAAACTACTACTAAATAGTACCATGGGAGCTGCCAGTTTTATTTCAAAACATGCAGATTATGATGTCATCAGCCCAGCAGGATATTGGAATGCTTTGTATATCTTTATAATCTACCTCATATTTTCTAGTTTATGAAAAATTATTTTTCTTTTGTGAGGGTCAATTTTTTTTTGTGTACACATGAAATTATCAAAACATGCTGTTAAAACTTTGTGTCACATCATTTTGGAATAAAAACTGTAATCACATTTATAAAGAAAAACATTATAATCCTTATTGGGAAAATTATGTCATGTACAATATTTCAATACAGAATTGAACAAAATGGCAGCCCCCATGTGTCGATTTCCAACATGAATAACTTGAGAAAGGAATAAGATTTTGACTTGCTGTTGTTGGCAGTTGGTTAAGATTTTTATCATCTCTCATATGAAATGATTGTATCAGACTTAATGTCTCCTTTAAACAATGGATTATCTCTGGACAGCATGTTTAATAGACATTCTTGCCTCATTTGCCCTTCATAGCCTGCAAGTTTAAAGTTAAATACATATTCGAGTCATGAAGGTCCATCCCTGACGCTGATTATCCCCGGATTCCTTGGCGAAAGCAGATGAGAACACATGGCTCCCCCAAGACAGGATACCAGTCCATCACAGGTCATCTCCCCAGCAATGCTGGTACTCAATTTATAGCTGAGTGGACTGAAGCAAGCAGAGTGAAGTGTCTTGCTCAAAGACACAATGCAGGGCTTGCGGCGGGAATCAAACCTGGTACCTTTCACATACGAGCATGATTCCTTGCACCAATGAGCCACTGCACATGCTGCTTTGCAAGTTTATTGTAGTTTATACAAATTTTATTGAGTATTTGCATTGTTATGATCCATGCATTAAATACCATTAATGCACGACAATAATTATTTGGTTTACTCCATTTTTAAAACAGGTTATCTTTTTAATAACGTGATAAAATATATATAAACTTTTCTCGCTTTGCATTCTTTTTAGCTGTGTTTTATGCATTTTAAAGAATCTAACACAATTTTTTTTTTTTTAAAGATTAATGTTTTGGTATTGTGTTTATATGTATATTTAATGTATGCTTCCAAGGACTTTGCACTCGCGAATGCCCCTCCTAGAGTCACGCCATTCTACTCGTACCAAAGTCCTTTGCCCCATGCATTAAATAAGCATATAAACACTCTGCCATAAAACAAGCACTCCGCTGAAATGTGATGGGAGCATTATTCTGGCGTCTCTAGCATATTCAAACACTTTTCTTTGACACAAATGTTCAAATCAACCGTAATTATTTTGAGTAAATAGTTAAAGGATTAGTTCAAGGTCAAGCAAGATTATCTTATATGACAGAGGACTTGTCTTATCTGTGAAGAAACGACTGGTGTAGTAAGTCTACTATGGAAGGTTGACGCCCTCATCCTCACATTCTTAACAATTGTTTATGTATTTTAAAGAAAATTGATTTAACTTTTTTAATATTTGAATTATTTTTCCTCAAACTTTCTTCAGGTGGTAAATTATAATTACCATTACTAGCTCTGTTTCACTACTTTCCTCACATATCCCACAGTTTTTAAGCCACAAAATCTTAGGAAAAAGTATGATAGAATACATAGACTTTGAGGAATCTGAGGTTGTGATGTCACAACTAGTCTGATTTCACTTGTTTCTTTACAAATGATACAGAATTTTAAAAGTAATAACTTCTTAATGGAATAAGATTTTTTATTTACAATTAAAGTTCTGTATCATTTGGAAAGAAACAACTGAAATCAGACTAGTTGTGACATCACAACCTTGGATTCCTCAATGTCTGTATGTATTCTATCATACTTTTTTCTAAAGATTTTGTAGCTTAAAACCATTGGATATGTGAGGAAAGTAGTAAAACAGATCTAGCAATGATAATTATAATTTATCACCTAAAGAAAGTTTGAGGAAAAAATTCAAATATCAAACCGGACATCGCAAACGATACACATTCCCTCACCACTAATAACATGCTTTTCAGCCTCTGTCACACCTGCCATCCCACCCTGTTCCACATATCATACCATGCTACATCCCTCCCTACAGGAAATCATACATAAAATCAAGATACCAATCCACAACATGACCTGTATGCCATCACACCTACAATCAAGATGACATCCCACCATATGCCTTGCCACCCTGTCCCATATACCATGCCACCCTGTCCCACATGCCATCCCTCCCTGTCCCATATATCATACCACCTTGTCCCACATCCCATCCCTCCATTTACCATGTGCCATCCTACCCTGTCCCACATGCCATCCTTCCATGTACCACATGCCATCCCACCGTCCTACCCATATCCAATTCAACATGCTATCCCATCCTGTCCCATATGCCATCCCACCTGGAATCCAGATGACATGCCATCCTGTCTCACATGTCATTACACTCTGTCCCCCATGCCACCCCACCTTATCCCACATGTCATCCCAGCCTGTCTTAAATGCCATGACACTACCTTGTTTCACATGCCACGCCACCCTGTCCCACATGCTATCCCACCCTATCCTATATGCCATGACATCCCGCATTCCATGGTACCGTCCCACATGCCACCCTGTCCCACATGCCATCCTACTCTGTTCCACATTTCATCCCATCCCGTCCCCCATGCCATCCCACCTTTATCCTAATTCCTACATCTACCAATCATTCTACCATCTTCCACCCAACATTCTTTCCTCTCACTCCCATTCCCTAACTTCTATCAACTTAACATGCCCCATTCACCTACCACCCCCTTCACCTGCCATCCCCATTCATCTAAGATCCCCTGTTCACCTAAGATCCCCATTCACTTACCATCATCCATTCACCTACGATCATCCATTCACCTACCATCATCCATTCACCTACTACCCCAACCCACCATTTGCCATCCACTCATCTACCAAATATACTCTTAACCAACTCATCATTCCAACTGTCACTATGCCCTCCACTCTCTCCATTACACTACAAGCCCCCCAGCCTTAACTTAAGTCTGACTTTCAATAGAAACATGCTCAACATTTTCCTCTTATTTTTCCCTTTATAAACCAGATAAAGCTGATCTTTCTACCAAATCAGAATACAAATTCAGTACAGATTAATTTGCAGATTATATGTTCCATTTGTCATAAGTCTATTATGTGTCCACTCTATTCACGTGAAGACAATGTTCTTTGCTATTCATTTGCAAGACTCTTCATTATTAAATTCTAATCAATCTTCAGATCTATTATTCAAGTCTAAAAATTCAGTGCAGATTAATTTGCAGATTATCATAAGTCTATTATGTGTCCCTCTATAGAAGCGAAGAATTATTTTTTTGCTATTCATTTCCAAGACACTTCATTATGAATTCCATTCAGTCGTCAGATCTATCATTCAACTTTTTTCATCCCAGAACAAATCCTTTAATTGCTGCTATTCAAGTCTGGAATGCATTTGTTCTCCTTTATAGAAATTTCTTTTCATAAAAATAGTTGGAATTCCTTTCCTAGGGCAGTAATCTTTTGTTCTCTAGTGACGGACGAACGAATGGAGGGACGGACGAATGGAGGGACGGACAAACAGAGGGACAGATGGAGGGACAGGCGGAGGGACAGATGGAAGGGACGAAGGGACTGGAGAGACGGACGAAGGGACGGACGGATGGACTTTGGCAAGGGGATAAAAAGTTAAATCAATTTTCTTTAAAATACATTAACAATTGTTAAGAATGTGAATAGTAGATTTACTACACCAATCATTTCTTTATAGATAAGACAAGTCCTCTTTCATATAAAACAAACTTGCTTGACCACTGAACTAATACTTTTAAATCCTTTTCCAAGCCCGTAATATTATTGCATATCCCAGGTTTCCATTGTACAACCAGATGCCATTACTCTCGGATGACAGAACACACAGATTAACTCTCGTATAATATTGCTGAGTAACTTAAAGCAAGTGGAATAAATTATCTTTACCTCTACTTAAAGGATTAATTGAAGTTCATCTTTAAAAAGACTCTAAAAAAACCAAATGGTGAAGAAACAAATTCAAATCTTATTCCATGATTTCTGAAATATAAGTTTGAAGTTCTGGTGTGGAAAGTCAACTGTAAAAGTTTGGTGCCCACTTCCTCACTTTCTTAACAATTGTTCATGCGTTTAAAAAAAATCATCTCAGAAACACTTGCAATAGAACACATAAAGACATTGAGGAATGTGAGGATGTGATGTCACAACTAGTCTGAATCCAGTCGTTTCTACACAAATGAGACACTAAACTTTAATTTGAGCATACCTTAGAATTAAATTTTTTGAGTGCTTTCTTTATTTTGTTTCTTTTGAGTCCTCTTTCATATAAGGTGGACTTGTTTGACTGAATCTGTTAATTTAAGGTTTTAAATAATCAGTCAAAAGAAAGTAACTAGGCCGGCGATTCTTAATAAGCGGCCCGCAGGCCAAATCTGGCCCACCAGACAATCCACTCTGGCCCGTGAACAATAGTCATAGCGGAAAAAAAATCTGAATGAGATCAGTAAAAATCCAAAAATACTTGTTTATTTGAGGTTTTTCCTAGGCAGATCTGCGCATTATAACATCGTGGCTTATCAAGCAAAATGTTATCTTCAGTTCCGCTATAAAATGGGCAGACAAAGGAAGGCTGATAATAGGACTGCTGACATCTGGCATACATCTTTCTTATCACGCGCGCCCTTAGTTTGTTTGTATTCAGCGATTGTTTTGACGGGTTTTCTTTGTCACGTGACGCTGGTTTTGCCACGCGATTGGCCTGTGGCCTAAGGCTCTTGTGAAATGATGGCCCTTGAATTTTTTTAATAAGAACCCGTAAACTAGACACTTTGCATAGACCAATTTGATCAATCAATCAATCTAGTCTAATTTCAACCGTTTCTACACAAAATTTTAAACTTGAATTTCCTTTAATGGAACAAGATTTTTAAATACTTTCTGTACCATTTAATTCCTCTTTCATATAAGGTAGATTTGTTTGACAATTGAACTAATCCTTTAAAGGGAATTCAGAAATAAATTCAGAAGTGCTAGTAACGTCACTTCCGGTTTCCAATTTTCCTTATTGTTCTTGAAAGAAAAATCTATGATGTTTTTCGATCACACATATAGGCTCCTATGTTCAGTTGGGCAGATGTGTGATTCGATAACATCACAAAATTCTTGCTATATATAAGAAATATTGAAACTAGAAGTGACGTCACCGCTCACTTCTGAATTATTTACGGACAATATCTTTCTTTTATTCAGCCAATCAATTAATCTTAAGTTCTCACCTGTTTTACTTTCCTCTTCATCCTCTGAGCTTGATGAAGAATCATCTCTCTTTCTCTTCTTTCTTTCTGAATCGTACTTGTGTTTCTTCTTCTTCTTTTTACTTTGTTTCTTCTTATGTTTTCTTGAAGATAAAGATTTCTCTCCCTTGGGAACCTTTGTCACATCTTTTCTTTTGTGATGGTAATTGAGTCTGTGTGAGCAATCTGGACACAGCCCTAAAATAAAGACATTATTTTAGTGGGCATCTGAACACTCCCAGATTCACATCGAAGCAATGATCAAAATTAAACAATGGTCAGTTACAATAAATCAGTAATAACATAATGTTTTCCCGCAACACAAGAGTGGAATTATTGGTAGAGTAATCTTTTATTTAACCCTTACTCTCCCAGCGTCACGGTGACCGTGACAATTACGATTCATTTTCCAATTTTTTTTTTGAGTACCTTCCCAAAAACCTATAGAGCTGCAAATAAGTTCATTCAAACCAAATTGAATAGATCTTTCATAATATGGTTATTTTGTTGGGGGGTTAGATTGAAATTCTTTGAGTAAAATCGTTACAAAAAAGTGCATTTTTAAAAAAAACGGCATTTTTTTTTTTGGGAAAGACGAATGTCATACGTGAATATTTTTTCTATTTTTTTTTTCTTCAGGTAAAGTATAAAGATAGTTTGAATTGTTGGTTGCTACACGATTTTTACTTGTACTTGGTCAATGTTTGTGTTTTTATGGAGAAAATATGCCAAAATTTGTGATTTCGGGCCATTTTGGACCTTTTTTGATCAAAAAATCATAAAAAACAGCCCAAATATTGTATTGGAATTTTTAAAATCTCTACGGATAGAGGAGAAATGGATCGCTCAGACGAAGTATTACAATAACAGATGCACCCCCTCTACATGCCTACAAGGTCTCTGATGATGACGTCAATTTGCGTCTTTTTTTTTCCTCGCACATTAGACATCACAAAATGGCGAGATACAAGTTACAACGTCGAACGTGCCTTCCGACTCCTATGTTTTCTTCAGAATAATGATGACTCAGAGGGGTCGGAAGGTACTTCTGATGAAGAAGATGTACCAGAACTCGACCAGATTGAGGAAGAAGAGAATATAGAGCCTGCTGAGATGGATAGTGATCTGTTCCAAATTACGGAGTTGGTGAGTGTTTTCTTCCAAAATAGCGAAAGTACTACATTGTAAATGTGTAGTAATAAAATAAGGCTTATAGAATTATAATGATAAATTAGCGGGAATTTTTTGCTTGTTACGAGAAACAAGTAAAAGGGACACTAAAATCACATAAAAAAAAAAAAATTAAGGTCCTTTCTATAATAGCCCGGATGAAACAAATGAAAGCTGAACCCCAATAATAACATTTCTAAATGGACTGAAATATATGTATTTCCCAATGGCAAAATTGTAAATTTAGGCCTACTGAAATATGTGTATTCCCAATTTCACAAAATCCAAGTTCCATTATTTCAGGGGCCGAATTCACAATTTTATGGGGGAAAGTGGAGTAGGGGTCCCATGTTAGGGCAAAATACACATGTTGGGGGTGCCCCAGGCCCATTTAGAGGAAAATGCTTGTATATAGGCCTAGTACCGGTACATTATTTTGATGCCCCATTTTTTGGGACCATGATCCTTTTCCCCTCCCCCTGGCTATGCCACTGTTGTGGTGATGACTAGATCGATAACACAAACATTTTGGATTCCTGTATGTACTCCCGGGCTTCCCGGCTGTAAAAGTCTGTCCCCACGGTTACCACAAAATTGTGGGGCAGGTTAGAAACCACAATAACATGTTATGCGGTAACATGTTATGCGTATGCTTGAAGAGGACGAGCCGCCGCTACTAGAAACCACAATAACATGTTATGCGATAACATGTTATGCGTATCTTGAAGAGGACGAGCCGCCCGCTACTCCCCAACCCAAGAGGAAGAGGGACAGACCGTTGAAGATGAGCCCAGGCCCCTCTTCCAGGCCTTCCGCTGCAGTCTCGCCACCATCACCACTCAAAGAAAATCCGACTGCAGCGGAAAAAGCTGCCTTCAAAACCAGGGAGGAAAAGCGGAACGCTCGGCTGCAGGAGATACAACGGTCGAAGGTCATCCCTGCAGCCGATAAAGACTATCATCTGTGGGAAGTACTGGTGGAGAGTGACCGGGATCGACACGAGGTCTTCGGTAACTGGTTATGGGAAGACCAAACTAAAGTAAGTTGAATGAATATAGTTGCAATTTTTTTTTTCTTTTTTAATTCTATTTGCAGCAACAAATTATAGCAGAAGACTTTACAAATTTGGACCTTTTCGGCAAACATTTCTTATGAATTCCATGTGGAATGAACAGAAGTAAGTGTTCAATAGATAATCAGCATAGTCTATCAACATAAAAGTAGCTGTGAAGCTTGTAATGGCTGAAATTGGGTCAGAAATAAACAAAAAACACTTTCGTGCATAATAAATGAGGTAAATGACCTAATTTGCATATCATTTGCATAATTTCTTATTTTATTTTTTGCAAATGATGATGTAAACATCTTGTTTTTCTGCATTCTATTAGTTTTGGACATCATAGAAGGGGAAAATGCATTTTTTGGAAAATTTAGTGCCATACACTATTAGATAGATTATTCACAGAATTGGGGGATAATTTTTAGGTCAAAATGTACAAAATTTTTCTTATTTGCGTCATTTTTTTCCATCTGATTCCTAAAAATCCATGAATAGTATCAAATGAAAGGTCTTTCCAAGGCAATTCAGAAATTCTATCCATATTTTTTTGCTATTTAGCCATAAGGCACAAGCGTGTCATAAAGATAGAATGTTTGGAGACCTAATATGCTAATTCAATGACCTAATTTGCATATTTGAGTTCAGAAATATGCACATTTTTGGAAAGTTCAACATGTTAGCTTTCATAAAAGTCGAACTTGTTTTGGTACAAATGGAACAGAAAGTGCTGAAAAAATCCTCTTTCCAAAAATTTCAGAAATAGCTTATTCTATTTTTGGAACCTTAGGAGAGTAAGGGTTAAAGGATTAGTTCAGGGGTCAAGCAAGTCTATCTTATATAAAAGAGGACTTTAAAAGAAACAAAATGGTAACAAAAGCATTAAAAAATCTTCTTCTGTTACGGAGATATTTCACTTTAAAGTTTGAAATCATTTGTGTAGAAACGACTGAAATCAGACTGCTGTGACATCACAGCCTCAAATTTCTCAAATTCTGTATGAATATTATACTTTTTTCCTGTGATTGTTTCTTAAAATACATTGGATATGTGAGGAAAGTAGTAAAACAGAATCTAGTAAGGGTAATTAAAATACACCACTTGAAGAAAGTTCAGGTAAAAATAATTCAAATAGTAAAAAAGTTGAATAAATTTTCTTTCAAATACATTAGCAATTGTTAAGAATGTGAGAATCAGTGTGCCAACCTTCCATTGCATACTTACTACACCAGTCATTTCTACAAAGATAAGAAGCTTTAAAGCTTTACACAGCTATTTGAATGCTTTCTTCACCACTTTGTTTCTTTGAAAATCCTTTTTCAGAAAACTTGCTTGACCTCTGAACTAACTTTTTAAATAAACTACTGCTGTCCCAAAGACGGCTACATTGGCTTGGGCAGGTTTATCGCATGGAGGATGGATGCATCTTGATGGATGCTTCCCAAAGGATGTACTTTACAGTAAGCCCTCTTCAGGTTCCAAAAAGGTTGGGCGACCAATGCTGTGCTTCAGGGATGTCTGCAAGAGAGACATGAAGTCAGCTCACATTAACACAGATAACTTGGACAGTGAGGGGGCAGTGACAGTTATTGCAGAGGGGTGGGAGAGCCCCTAAGGACTCGGGAGGCTTAGCTGTGTAGAAACGACTGGTGTAGTAAGTCTACTCTGGAAAATTGGTGCTCTTATCCTCACATTCTTAATAATCTTTAATGTATTCTAAAGCTTTTTTTATTTACATTTTTATTACTTGAATTATTTTTCCTTAAAATTTCTTCAGGTAGTAAATTCTAATTACCCTTACAAGATTCTATGTTACTCACATAAGACTTGCTGGACCACTTAACTAATCCTTTTAAAAGTTGTCTTTTGCATCATATTTCGTGTTTGATGCTTGGATTTCACAAAGCCAATAACATCACAAATATATATTTTTTGTTCAATTTGTTGTAAATTGAGAGATTTTTTTGCTGTTTTTATGATTTTTAGTAAATCTTAAGAGTGACTGGCAAATGTTGATTCTAGTGGTCGCTAAGTCATTCAAAAAGTTATCTTTTGCAATATATTTGGTGTATTACTTACTCAGTTTCACGAGAGCATTTTTCTTCTCTCCGTGTTCAATGTAACCAAAGTTCACTTCCCATGTGCGAAGCCCTTCTCTCTCCTCGCATCTCTTGTTGCCACAAGAAAATTGACCTTTGCCCACTGTGACCTCTTTCTCTATTCGCCATCGCAAAGCAATCTGTTGGATCAAAACATAGAATTACACTTCTTGCTGTAAGTGACAGCAAAACAATTCAGCCTCAAATGTGCTGACATTTTTGCTGACACTCTTCAACCAATTTTAAAGAGATTCATCACTCTAAACCTTTTCAAATCTGAATCAGGAATTTCCGGAAAATTAATTTCAATAATGTCACGTGGCCGAGATTCACGTGTCCATAATGGGCCAATCGTATACTGAGGGAATTTTATTGACCAATCAACAACTGGGGAAACCTTGGACATCTGCACAATTCACGCATGATATTTGAGACCAAACGTATGAAAAAATGTTTTCAAGCGCACGAATCATACATGCGTTATACATGAAGGAAATTCGTGCACGTATTGCTGCTTACAATTATTTTCCTCAAAACTGCACTTGATTGGTTGGGAAACAAAGGAAAAGTTCCCCAGCATTTGATTGGTCGAAGTACTGAATAAATCACGTTTGGCTAATCTCTGTTTGAAAAGGTCTATTGTATAAATGTATTGTGTAAGTATTAGTACTCTGCAAAGTCGCAAAATCATTGCAGTAAGATATATTAAGATGTTTGAGGAGGGTGATGTCACTCAGTTTAATTTCATTCATTTCTACACAAATGTGATGGAGCTTTAAATATGGAGGCAGCTTCAATTATTCAGCATAATAGATCATTTCACGAGCTTTTTAAAATTCTTAGGCACCAATATGCAAATTTCAATGCAAAGTTGGAATGTATAGAATGTATGACCTTGGTATTTTCTTATGTAGACCCTTTTGTTTTTAATTTCCTACTATTATTTTGTGAAAAGCTGAAGAAAATTGACAAAAAGATTCTTAATCTTAACCCCCAATGGAATTCCGGCAGAAATATACTTTTTTTCTCTTTTGCAGAGATTTAGGAAAGAAATTTAAAGATTCACAAAAAGATAATCAGCTGTTCTCCCAGTCATACATCACAAATTTTGAACATTTTATTTTTTATTCTCCAAGATTTGATCAGACATAACTCAGGAACTAAAATAGCTATTTCCACCAATCAAAGACTTCATAAACCTTTAAATACATTCCTAATTTCATATGATAAAGGATTTAAATCTAAAGCAACTACTACAAACAGCAAGTAAAATTCTCATTCCTATCTCAAGTTATTCATGTTTGAAGTCGACCCATGGAGGCTGCCATTTTGTTCAATTCTGTATTGAAATCTTGTGCATGATAACACTATTTCCCCAGCAGGATTATAATGTATTTTTTATTGTAGATTTTATTAAAGTTTTTATTCCAAAATGATGTGACACAAAGTTTTAACAGCCTGTTTTGATCATTTCATGTAAAGACAAAAATTTCCATGACTCTTACAAAAGGAAAACTGTCTTTCATCAGTTTAAAAACCTGAGATAGATTATTAAGAAAGACAAGGCCTTTAAAACTGACATGGAAAAACTATGGTTCCGGTGCTTACAACCATGGGAGAAAAAAAAATTCTTTTTTAGATTTCTTGAGTAAGCAACATATGGAAAATATGTGCTCTAAAAATGTCCTCATGTAATTGTGCAATGAATAGTACATTAAATTGCAGAAGAGGAAAGCATATAAAGATGCATTTCAAAATTTTTTGTGGGAAGACATTGATATTACATCTGTCATAATTTTTTGTGGGAAGATTTTCAACACCTTTATTCAGAACCATGGAAAATTTTGGAATTACTTCAACTCTGCCTTGAAACCAAATATATATATATATATATATATTTATATGCATATATATGCATATACATATGTATGCATACATGCATACATACATACACAAAACACATACATACATATGCATACATGCATACATACATACACAAACACACATACATACATATTACATACATACACACATACATACAATATATATATATATATATATATATATATATATATATATATATATATATATATATATATTTATATATATATATATATACATACTGTATATCCTGTATATATGAAATTAGAGATTTTGATGAATTTCTTCTTTTGTCCTCTAAGATGGGCATGCTTGACCACACACCTTGTTTTCTTTGTACTGGCTGAGGTCTGAGATGCAGTACTCCTTGAACAGCTTCTCCCAGTACTTCTTGGCCAGCCTCTTGGCCCAGGTTTCATCAGCTTTGTCATCATCTTTCCAAAGGAACCGACTGTTCTCACGAATCACATCTAAATCTGTTTTGTCTCTTGACCTGGATGAAGAGAAATTTAAACAAAAAACTAAATCCCCATTTGAGCTAAACCATGAAGGCCCATAAGGCTGGTGCTTAACCATGGTTTCACACATGCATTCCTACATGTATATGCTAATGTCTAGTGGTTATAGAGATTCATGTACGAGTCACGTGCAAGAATGCTCTACCTATAAGTCCTGCATGCGCCCATGCAGAGCTTATATTGTTATCGTCTACTGTCCAAAAGCAATATCACCTATATAGGTCTACTGGTGATAGAGTCAGGTGATGAGTCACGTGCAAGAATGCTCTGCCTATAAGTCATGCATGCGCCCATGCAGAGCTTATATTGTTATAGTCAAGTGTCCAAAAGCAATATCACTATATAGGTTTACTGGTGAGGTGTCAAGCATGGGGCAGGATTCTCTCTTTAGCTTCAATCTAATTGTGGCTACAATCGTGGATGAAACTGACTAAAACATCATGCTCCATGATGTTGGTGAAATTTATCAGCATGTTTGATATTTGTTCAGCTATAATTCTATGCATATGAGAAGTCAATTTATGCTAAGACCCTGAGAAAAATAAATGAACCAGAACATCAATGATGTTGAAGTTCAAGTGTTTTTGATGTGGTGTACATCAGTTGTTTTAGTCTTTAAAGCAGCTTTTCTCTTTATTCTATTTTAATCCTCTTCAGCAGGTTCAGCATGTTGTTTGCATTGATTCTTTTAGATAAGGGTGTGGGGGTGAAGGCAGTGGGGGTGCTATCAGACATACATTTGGGGGTGGTAGGGGGTGGGACAAAGGCAGCAAATTAACAGTGAGGCATTATTAACCATCATAAGGTGAAATGTGTAATTTTGTCCCCTTCTGTGGGCAAATATTTTTGAAAATCAATATATATAATGAGAAACTGAATGAATAAAACTATATCGGAACCCTCAAAATTGCAATACAAGTTACTGAATCATTTTTTGATATTCACACCTTCAACTATATACATGTAGTGCTACACTTTGCATAAAAGAAAATTATATGGTAATAGACTGGATAATCCTTTTTCTACAATTCTTATTCATATCATTTCCAAACAATCTCACAAGGCTTGGCATTACAGTAGAAGTGATTGATGAAAGTCTTACGTATCACGCTGAAAACATTCTTTGGTAGCACCAGGATAATACAGGATATAGTCATTGATCAGCTTCTTGTGTCTGCCATACTGTCAGCATAAATTTAGGAACAAATACAGGTATATAACATGCATAAATATTAAACTTTAAAAAATACTACGATACAGAAAGTAAATGCTATGACACACTTACACTGTATGACATACTGTGATCATTTTAAAATGTCACCGTAAAAATGACACAAAATATGGGGAAAAAAGTTAGGGGGAACACATTCTTTGCACTGTAATCCCACCTTATGTATGACTCTTAGAATTACAAGAGATAGAGATGGTGTTTACTGTATCTTTCCATCAAGGAAAGAAAACAAATAGTATAAAAAAAAATTTTTACTAAAAAAAGACACCTGCACTACGAAAATAGTACAAAAAAGGCACCTACTTGATGTTTACTGTGTCTTTCCATCAAGGAAAAAACATTAACCGTGGGAAAAAATCAGGTATGATTTGTATTATTATTGTTCAGCATTTTCAGGCATCGCACGCTGCTATGGCCTTGGTCCAAAGTCCAATTACCCAGTCTGCATATTCCATGGATGGTGGAATGCGTAATATGGCAAATACAATTTTGCGTAAAATGTATGTAATGATATTACAAAAATCTACACAAATGAACTTTTTTGTGGTGACTACATCTTTCTAAGATCCTTGTGGCAATTTAGAGTTACCAAGCAACTATATTCATTTAACTGTTGAGGAACTGAAAAGGACAGTGGTGGCACCAGAATGTTGGTCATGGGGATGGGGGCAAAGTGATCTCGTGGGAGGGGGAAAATGCCCCCTACAGCATCGCCACTGGAAAAGGATACAGCATCCAATGCAAGAAAGTGAAATCTCTGACGCTTCCTTTCCTCTCTGAAAAAGAAGAAAAGATCATGAATAGCTGTGAGTTATTCTTTGAAAGCCTTAAAGTCTTTAAATTCTGAGATAGCTAGCTAAAACTACAGCTGTCTGAATGACAGCATGCTTGACTATTTTAAGCTGCAGCGGAAGTGCGCTACTTGAAGGAAGAAAGCAGTTACTCATCCCGTAACTTCCAGTGAGAGAAATTTTGATAACAAGCTAAGCTTTAGGGAAGTCCACTTTCAGTATTTAATTCTTTGTTTTCATTTTTATCAAATGACATACATCTAATAGGCACCAGTTGCAATTACCGTAGCAAGGTATGAAATGTCAATAGTTTGATGAATTTCACTTGAAAGTCATCTATCCCCTCCAATGCCATCCATTCGTTTCTCCCTAATAACATCCTTCCCTCTCTCCCCAATGCCAACTATCCATCCCTCCCTCCGCGATGTCATCCGTCCATCCCTCACCAATGCCATCCATCCCTACCTCGCCCGATGCCATCCACCCCTTTCTCCTTCCCCAATGCATCCACCCATCCCTCACCGATGCCATCGATCCCTCCCTCCCTGATGCTATCCATCCCTCCCTCCCTGATGCTATCCATCCTTCCCTCCCTGATGCTATCATCCATCCCTCCCTCCCTGATGCTATCCATCCCTCCCTCCCTGATGCTATCCATCCCTCCCTCCCTGATGCTATTCATCCCAACCCCCAATACCATCCATCCCTACCAAAGTTTGAGGCAAAATAATTCAAACAGTACAAAAGTTGAATCAATTTTCTTTAAAATACATTAACAATTGTTAAAAATGTGAGGATTAATGCCATCCTTCCAAAGTAGACTCACTACACCAGTCATTTCAAGCTTTAAACTTGAATATCTCATTACGTTATAAGATAATGAAGTAGTTTCTTTATGTTTCTTTTGAAGTCCCTTTCATATAAGATAAACTTGCCTGAACACTGAACTAATCCTTTAACTTGTTTCTGCATGACACTTCCTTTGTCAGTTTCAGAGCAGCAGCACACTGAGTTCAACTTGGAGAGATACAACTTTGCTTCTTTTTTTATACATATATATAATTTGCTTAACCGCTTAGTTTAATCAAACATACCACAATAATATATGTTCCAAGATAGTAAATGGCCAAGCCAGATCTAAGAAAAGAAAACAAGAGGCCACCAAGGAAGGGGCCCAGGGAAGGGAGGGGGGTCTTTCAGCTTGATGACCACTATTCATTGGTCACAAAGAGAACAGCATGTGAACAATTTGCTTTACGAATTTGGATTAGGAATTTCAAATATCTTATGCAATTTTTTGCTCCTGAACATTATAAGTTGTCAGTCCTGAGTGACTTGATTGCTGTTTTGTGTGTGTGTGTGTGTGGAAGGGAGGAGGGAGGGAGGGGGGTAGAGTTGCATAGGCATTTAATGCCCCCTATTCCCCCAAGATCCATGCCTGGATGGATTACATTACATGCACAAATACCAGCAAGTCAAACAATCAATAGGTGCTTAAAACCTATTTTGACCAAACCCTGAAGTTCATACCCATTATTGCTACCACATCAAATTACTTGCCAACATTTACCAAAAGAGCAGAGTAAAGTGAGCATTGAAATTATATTGTATCCTCCCATCTCCATCCATTTTGTATTCTTTCAACTGTTTTGGAGTATTTTTTATTCATTTTTCCAATCTTTACTCAGTGATGAAAATTAACTGGTGGTATAAAATACCATTTTTCATGTTTCATTTCCTGACGATAATAACTCTATAATTCAGTACAGTGAAAATATCTACAACTGAAATTGTAATCCATCACAAAAATTGAAATATAATGCATAAACTCTATTCAGTTTTTTGAGATCTAACTTATGTTATAGTTTAAATTTTATCACAGAAAAAAAATAACATTTCTGTTTAATTCATTCTCAGCTATTTAGGATGAGCTTGTATATAGAATAGTGATGTGCACCAACAAATATTTTAAAACACACCTGTCATATTCAGCAGCTGCAAACTGTTTGGATGGAATTTGAGCTACTCTGAGTCTGGAGCTTTCAGGCAATGCTAAGTCATGTCTGGATCTGAGGAGAGACAGGAAGAGAAACACACATACAAGATTAAGAAAAACAAAACAAGCAGCGGTGTAGCCAGGGTAAAATAAGTGGGGTGTAACATACAGTAAGTGGGGGTCGGGGGAGGGGTGAAATTTGCATATTCTTTAGTAGAAAAACACGGCAGATGCATTTAAAGAGAAGGATTAACATTATCATGTACTGTTTACATGACATTACTTATGCAAACTTTAAGCAATAACATAGACATAAAATAAGAATCTGAAGGACTATCTTTTTCAAAAAGTGGGGGTAACTACCCTCACCCCCCAACCCAGTGGCCATGTCACTGAGAGCAAGACATTTTCTATGAACTCCCTACAAGGTCTTCAATTTTCAATAGTGTTGTTGAATACAAATTCATTTACATGTTTTTGATAACTTTTGTTTTTCAATTTAAAATTCAACTTGATAAAAGAAATAAGGACATTTGGATATGAGATATCACAGCTGATATTCAATATTTGCTCACATACTAAATGTACTGTCATGAATATTTCTTCACTTATTACCATGTAGTTTAAAGTGCTGTCAAAATAATATTTTGTGCAAAGTTTGTGGCAAAACGTGATTCAAATAAAACAAAAAGGAAAATGAGATCTCTGGATATACAATATGGATATTAGAGCTGTGACCGTTTAGCGTGTACTCGCTACACGCTCGCAAATCTTGTAAACGTTTACTAAATACTTCATTGCGAGTAATCGTTTTTCATACATTTCATACATAGTGTCTTGCCGTTGAAAATCAATATTCATGATTCAAATCACACACACATTCGGCTGACAAAATTCCAATCAATGATTTTTTACAAACTGTAAACCCGATTAGCATAAACTTTTCTAAATGTGCGAATCACAAATGCGCAGTAATCACCAATAAATGGGGATATTATGCACTTTAATTCCGCCGAAATCTAAGTAATCTAACTTGTAAAATGAACCGCGAATGTGCAGCAGTAACCAGTGAAACTAACAATAGGCCTAACGTTAGGCCATAAGGCTTTAAATCCCACGCAATGAAGGCCCGTTTCATCGACCAAAAAATACTTGAATCGTGACAATCAGTACATTTACATGTAAATATAACCTGATGAGTCAAATAAATTTTGCAAGAAGGAAAAAATATTGCATAATAAATAAACAAAAAAAGGTTTTAACAAAGCTGAAATTCTGCATGCTTCGCAAAGAAGGCGGCCATTTTTTCGAGAGGACTATTATTTCAGAACTTCCTGGTGGTTGGGCGTAGTTTTGAAATGTTTTTCGGCGAGGTATATCATAGGCCTCAGTATGCAAGATTTTCACAGAACTTTGAAAGCCGTAGCGAATAGGACAAACAAGTTATGCGATGTTGAGTTTAAATGACATTGAAAGGAAGTTATCTGTTCTTTCTAAACTGAATTTCTATGCAAATTTTCCATAAAAATGATGATTTGTACCGTAGAAGTAAACTTTTTACGATTTTGAAAGCAAAACTCAGCGTCTATTTGGGCAATGCAGCCAGTACTTTTGCCATACTAGTTACGCGATTTGTTTTACTTCGCCTCGTAGTTTTGGAGCAATTTTGGTGTATTTTTGAAAATTACGGTACTAAACTCGTGTACACGATACACGCTCGCTTTTTTTGGCGTGTACACGTTTACTAAAATCACTAAACGTTCACAGCTCTAATGGATATACAATATGAATATACAATATGGATATACAATATGGATATACAATATGGATATACAATATGGATATACAATATGGATATACAATATGAATACACAATATGGATACACAATATGGATATACAATATGGATATACAATATGGATATACAATACCTCTTCTTCTTCTCTTTCTCGCCATCAAACTCAAATTCAGATCCATAGTCTTGGGAATGAGCCTACACAACATGAAAGATAAACAGTATATCAAACATAAATGAAATTCAATAGTACTGTACATGTAAAACATTGGAAGCCATGTACATGTTAAATTATAATAGTACAGAACTTAAAGGAGACATAAAATCTGATACAATCATTAGTTCATATGATAGAGGATACAAATCTTAACCAACTAACTAAAACAGCAAGTCAAAATCCTATTCCTATCTCAAGTTATTCATGTTTGAAGTTGACACATGGAGGCTATCATTTTGTTCAATTCTGTATTGAAATCTTGTGCATGACATAATTTCCCCAACAGGAACATAAGGAATTTAATGTATTTCTCTATAAATGTGATTAAAGTTTTTATTCTAAAATGATGTGACACAAAGTTTTAACAAAATGTTTTTTTGTTAATTTCATGTGCACACTAAAATTCCCTTGACCCTTACATAAGAAAAAAAAAATTTGAGGAAGATTATAAAGAAATACAAAGCATTCCAACATCCTGCTTGACTGATGACATCATAATCTGCATATCTTGAAATCAAATAGCAGCTCCCATGGTACTATTAAGTAGTAGAATTGAAATTTTAATAATAATACAAATTGTGTTAGATTGCTAAAGGGGATTGCTTAAGGGGGTATGTAACTTGGTCAGAAAAATGTGTTATTTTTAATTCTATTATATGAAATTTTGATTTCTAAACATGCAGATTATGATGTCGTACAGTATGTCTCCTCTGAAGTATAGTTTCAAAAATACACTGTATTCCATGAAATCTGTTTGAATGGAATTATCTGATAAATTTTCTAGCTTCCCTTTCTCCTTTTCAAATTTTTTACTTCTAAGTTTCAAATGCAGCTTAATAAGGCTAGGCCGATAGTGTCAGTATGTGATTACAATATATTGATTAACACCAGAATAAGTTTCTAAAACATTTAATTTTAGCTTTGTTACATTGACGCTGTATATGTAGAATTTGTAAGTAAATGGTTATGAAATTACATTGAATGATCGAAGTAAAACATCCAACTTAAATTTAGCGTAACTGTAGACTTATGTGCAGTTTGCCACAAATTATTGCCACAAGTTGTATTATACAACTAATCAGACATGACTACGTTTTCCTCCATGGAGAGGTTCTCACAAAGTTACTGTATAACTTTGCATGTAAAGTCAATGGAGAACCACCTATCGGAAATCACATTTTTTGCAAATGTTTTCGAAATTTCATTTTTAAACCTCCTCCTGACTGAAATTCTTGAATATGTTATTGAAAATACATACTTACTACTAATATTTAACATGAATACCAACACAAAAAGTTACTTATCCTTCCAGAAATCCTCAAAAAGAGAGCAGTTTTTACATTCCAATGTGCTTTTAACAAATCTAAGTTAGCAATGAATATTCATGAGAAGAACTTCTGGGTTCATAGAATAATTTTGGTCTCTACATCTGCAGTTCACATTGCGCAATTATATTTTTACATAAAACAACTAACAACATACAAGTAATTTAAATTTCAAATAATATCATAAATATTCATATATTTTCACTAATTGTTTTGCGGAAAGATGGCCGACAACTCTTGCAGTCACCCGCTTGATTTTGCTCGTTTTCTATCTATCTGAGAAGGTTATTATTATTTTTAAAAGGAAAGTAATAAATGATTCTTTGAATAACAAACAAATAAATTCTATACACTAAAAGGTAGGTGTTTTATAGTTTTTGAGATATTCTAAATAATCGCTGTGTGCGATGGAATTTTCCATTTGGAGCCTAACATTAGGTTCAAAGACGGCCTGCTTCGCATCACAGACAAACGGATCCCACAAAAACAGTTGTCGATATGGCAGGACAAACCATGGGTGAATCCTGACATCAAAAAACAGATTCAGAGGAAGAAAAAGCTGTGGAAAAGGGCAAAAAGAGGAAGCACTCAAAAGATTTGGCAAGACTTCAGAGATGGGCAGAAATCAGTCAAGAGCAGCATGAAAAGATCACATGAAGAGTATGTGGAAGGTATTCTCGAGAAGACTACAACTGAATCTCAGAATTTTTTTTGGCAATTCATAAACAGCCAGAAAAAAAGACAGTGGTGGAAAAACTACCCTGAAAACTGACCAAGGATTGGCTACTAACAGTGCTGACAAAGCTGAAGCCTTAACGATATTAATTTCTTTAATAATTTTCAAGCTGGTTTCCGTTCAAAATTCAGTACCGCAGACCAGATAGCCAAGTTGTCTCATCATATTGCTTTAAACCTTTGTAAAAAACATTTTGTGTATACTGCCTTTTTCGATGCCGAAAAGGCTTTCGACAAATTATGGCATAATGGTCTTCTTTATAAGCTAAATAAGATCTCCTCCCGGTAAAATTTATTCGCTTAATTGCAGACTTTTTATTTAACAGGCAAATTCGTTTTAAAGTTAATAATGTTTTTCTGATCCTTTGCTCGTGAATAAGGGCACCCCTCAGGGTAGCCCCTTAGTCCACTTCTGTTTTTAATTTTTGTAAACGACATTCCTAACCCATCTTCTGATTACATTTATATTTCTCAATATGCTGACGACTTGGCTGTCTGGTCGCCGGCCATTAATATTCTTGCCGCAAGGGACGACTTGCAATACTATATTAACCTACTTCAATGCTGGTGCAGCAAGTGGAGATTATTCCTTAACCCGTCTAAATCACATTCTATTGTTTTCTCGCCGCCGTCCTGTTTTAATCCCAATCTTAGTTTTTAATGATACCGTTATTCCAAATTATAATTCAGTCAAGTTCTTGGGTATCACGTTTGATACTAGATTTAATTTTAAACTGCATTTTGAAAGTTTGTTTAAGGAACTAAAAATTCGCACTTCCCAATTATATACTGTCTGTGGGACAGCTTATAATCCCAGAGCTCCATCGTCTTCAACCTTAATTTTGTATACTAGTCTTATTCGTTCACTCATTGAATACTCCTTTATTGTTTTCCCTCTACTCTCCAAAAGTAACCGTTGTAAATTAGAGCAAATTCAAATTAATGCTCTAAAAATTATTTTTCACATACCTCGTTGGGTTTCACCTGTTGCACTTATTGATCTTCACTCTCTTCCCAGCGTTCAATCACGGATTGATTCACTTCTTGTAAATTACTGCAAAAACCGTTTAGAAACTAATAATCACTTTATAAAAACCTGTATTCTTGATGAACAGTTGATCCTCTCGCATCTCATTGAGCCTAGCGTGAAAGGCCCGTTCTCGGTGCCTCTTATTTAGTTTCCCTTGGCCTAGCCTTGTCATTCTTCTTATATTTGTATCCTTTCTGGTGTTATTCCTATGTTTCCACCCTGGGAATGGTTGGTATGGTGTTTATTTATAGTTACCATTTGTAGTTTTCCTGGGGTGGGGTGGCTCTGAAACGACTCCTTTTGTGTTCACGTTTACTTGTGTGTCCCCTGGCTGTTGTCAGGTTTTGTTTTTTCGTGTGGCTTTTGGCTACCCTTTTCCGTGCTCACTCCTCGCACTTATTTTTGCGCTTGTATAATTTTTGTTAGACTTTGTAGCACGGCCTACAGCTGTGGAACCCAGTCATTAAACTAAGTCAGTTTCGTTCGTGAAGCCTTAAATAAGCAATACCAGTCTGTGCTTACAAGGGATGACATCACAAGTCTCCCAGACTAAGGACCTAGTCAATACGCTACAATGCCCAGGATAACCTTCACTTCTGCTGGCATTGAAACTTGAATATTTTATTGAAAATATTTACTTACTACTAATATTTAACACGAAGACCAACACAAAAAAGCCATTTGTCCTTCCAGAAATCCTTCAAAAAGAGAGCAGTTTTCACATTCTGATGTGTTTTTAACGAATCTAAATTATTAGCAAGAAATATTCATGAGAAGAATACCAAGAGATTGGTTATCTTAAGACAGGAATGAGGTTCTAGCAGGGTACCAGCATGGATTCAGACGAAAACACTCAACTCAATCTCAACTGGTCATCACCTTACTGGACAGAGACAAGCTAGACTTTATGATACTAGATTTCTCCAAAGCTTTTGACAGTTGCACACCAATGGTTGGTTATTGATGAAGATAGATTTCAATGGCATCAGAGACAAAACTACTAGAACCCAGAGAGTAGTTGTTGATGGAGAGAAATCCTCAATGGTTCATGTAGATTCTGGTGTACCTCAGGGAACTGTCCAAGGGCCATTGATTAATGTTCCTGTTGTTCATAAATGACATTGCAGATGAGATCAATTCCACTTTAAAATTGTTTGCTGATGTTTGTCTGCTGTTCCGCACTATTTCAACAACTAATGACACCTCTATACTTCAGAATGACCTGAAACACTTAAAAAGAATGGACTGATCAGTGGCAAATTAAATTTAATGCAAAAAAATGCTACACCATGAGGATTCATCGTAATAAAAAGACAGTCATTCAAACGTATAAAATAGGATCCGATGTGCTGCTTGCGGTGTCCAGCCAGACCTATCTTGGCATTGAAATCCCAGAGAAACTAAGTTGGAAACTTCACATTGAAGCAATTATAGCCAGTGCAGGAAGAGCACAATAATACTTGGATTCAGCAGAAGGAATCTCAGCAAGTGCTCACAACAAGCCAAACAACAAGCTTACATTGCTGTGGTACGACCAGAGTCGTATCTCTGGTCGACTAGAGTATGCATTGGTTGTGTGGGATCTGCACAAACAAAACCAGATTACTTTCTTAGTATACTTGGCATTGAACCCCTTCTCAGCTCATACAGTAGCAGAAGAGCTGTGAAGACGTCTCAGCCTCGTCTTAAAACAGGAGATGGTTGGAGCTGTAACCACCTCCTTAGGTAAAGTATTCCATTTCTGAACAATTTCCACTGGGAAGAAGTGCTTGGTAACATCCAACCTAGCTTGCTTCTGGAAAAGCTTCACAGTGTTTCCTCTTGTAGGGTGTAATTCCTAACAAAATATTGATCACCTCCAGACAAATAATAGTCATTCAGGTACTTATAGGTTTTGGTCAAGCCGCCCTGTGTCCTGTAGTTTGTAAAAATTCCAAAAATATTGGACCCTTTGCCATGGCAAAAGCCCTCTCCTGGCATTTCTCAACTGACTGAATGTCTTTCTTCAGCCAAGGTGACCACACAACAGAACCATATTCCAGGTTAGGTCAGATAACAGAAGTATACAAAGTCTTAATCATGGAAGGAGATCTATTGGCAAAACATCTTTTGGTCAAGCCAATCTTCTGATTTGTTCTACTGCAGATGACTTAAATGTGTTTACAAGGATGAAGACCATTACAATTACACCAAGATCTTTCTGAAAATTAACAGACTCAAGAGCAGACCTGCCAACCTTCAGGATCACCAAACTGTATTCTGGAACTACAAAAGTTGTATTTTTGATGAAAAAAACTGCACTCTTCAAACAAAATGTACAAAACAAAGGTTTACTGTGGCTGAAAAAAAAATACCACTGTACTTTCAGATTCTCTTATTGTACGCGGCAGTTGCCTTTTTGCATTTCTGGAGTGCTTCATTTTTTGATGTACGTTGATGGGATGGAATCTCTGCTGCTTGCCAATAGATCTTGCTACTTAAACAGTCTGATAGAAGTGGAGTACTTAAACTTGATCGGAACTCTGTTGCAGGAGGTTGCCTTATGCATAATTAACTTGTAATCTACACTTTTTGGCGGCAGCCGCAAATGGTTATAAATCGTATTCTGAATCTGAATCGGTTAAGTCAGCAAAAATCCTTCAAGAGGACTTGAACGCCAACCGAGCGCAAAAAGTATGAATAAAATTCTTTTTTTTTTAAACGTATTCTGGTGCTAAAAAACGTACAATCGTATTCTCAACATTTTCCTGTATTAAATACTGCAAAATCGTACTAGTTGGCAGGTTTGCAAGAGGTACACCGTTTATGGTGTAAACATAATTAAAAGCTTTACCTACTTGGGGAACCACACATTAAGCTTCATTAAAGGTGCTCTTGGCTGAAAAGTGAGGGCGTATTTAGTGCGAGTCTCACACTAAAAAGCCTAAGTTATAGGCCTAGGCCCCTCCTCATTCCATTTCCAGGCCTTTTACTTCCCCACTGATCTGTTTTTTTTTCTTGTTGGCTGATGTTCACTGATTGTTGTTGTTTTGATTTACGGACTGACGGCCTACATACACAAAACAAATGTCCCAGTGATAACATACGTGTACGTGGGTTGTGACAATAATTAGGGTAGGCCTACAACGTGACAAGTAACTACAGTAGGCATCACGTTAGGCCTTAGAACCTAACGCTTACCAATACTCCGTAGGACCTACTACTACTCATAGTCATACTAGGGGGGCCTAGGCCTAGGCCTAGTACCTTAGTACTAACAGCCTAACGTTACGAAAAACCAACGAAGTGAGCGAACAACTTACAACTGCTCGCTTGAAATTCATCTGATATGATTGACTTTTGATATTTCTGACTAATACATGTGATGTTCAAAACGAAACTTGCAGCTCCAGTGGTTTCAAATTAGCGTAAATCCCGTAAAAATGGCTGCTTTTTCAGTGATTTCGACTGCATATTTTCAACAGAGCTAAATATGTCACTATTGTCAGGTGATATCCCATGTGACTTCGTCATCGCCTGACAACGGTGTCAGCACAAGTTAATATTTTGAAACATGGGTAATTTATTTATTTAATCCATAATATATTCATCAAATTTTACTCGTTAAGGGACGTCGCTTAAAGGAGCCTCTGCCCTGAAAATAGTTGTTTCCCAACATACCCCATCCCCACCCTCAAAAGAATAAATAAATAGGCCTTGCAGGGGCGGCGGAGCAGTCAACTTTAAATATTGGGGAGGCGGCTAAAGAGGTAAGGTAATGTGATAACAAATATTCACCTAAAATTATTGGGGCTGAACCCCCAGCCCCCTGCTCCGCCGAATATGTATAAAACAAAATCGGATCATTTTTTCCATCTCCGCGGGCAGTTTTTCGATCGGATACCTGAATCGCAATGATGATTACAATATGATACATCAATTTCACCGATCTCACTCTAAGAAAAAACTGGGTTCTAGCTTGTCACGTATTTGGAACCTTCTCTTCTCCGGGTCTTGAAGAATTTATTCTAAGAGTTACTTAAAACAAAAAGCTCCAACTTAATTGTCACGTATTTGGAACCCTCTCGTCTCTAGAACCTAAGAGTGTATAGTCAGGCAGTGCACAGAGATGTAAAATGTACTTTTTTAAATCAGTGATTTATCTGAATAAACTCGTCCATATTTCCCGATAATTCAAAAAATCGAAAGGAAAAAAGGAAAAAAAACTGCCCGGAAATGGAAGAAAATGATCCGAAAATTCAAGAAAAATGCCCGGAAAGAAAAGAAATTGTCCGAAATTTCAAAGGTAATTGTCCAGAAATTAAGGAAAGCTGCCAAACATTGAGGAATATATCCCAAAAATTTGCCGAAAATCGTGCTAAAAAATAAAAGGTATTTTCGAAAAATTGTCCAAAAGGAAGGCTACTTTCCGGAAGCTATTAAATCTATGAAATCAAGGCTATGTAGTTTTCTACACAAATGCTACCAGACTTTAAACTTAGATGTATCCTTTACCTATTAACGAATAAAATTTTTGAATGCTTACTTCACTATTGTGTTTCTTTTAAAGTCCTCTTTCATATAAGATAGATTTGCATGACACCTAATCCTCAAAGAAATTCACCTCTTGTAAAAATGGAATAAACCAAATACTCAAGATCGTGCATTACAGGAATTTAATGCACGGGTCATGACAATGCAAATACTCTATACTCCATAGAAATTTTATAAGTCTATATGACACACAATACATCTGTAAGGGTAATCATTTATGGCGTTCTTCTCCCTTAATTTGAACAACGGGAGGCTGCCATAAGTTTGTTTTTCTGTGTTGCATGTTAATTCAATCTTCTGAAGTGTGTAGGCATTTGAAGACTGTGTACTGAAATGTACTGAATTTTAACAATTCTGCTGAAAATTGTGTTTCCCTAGAAATTACAGCCCTGCCACCCTACCTGACTCAACCCCACCCCATCCTAAGGGCAACAATCTTTATTGTTTCATAAATAACGTTTTTCAAAATCTTTTGAGAAAAAAAATCGGAATTGTTAATAAGAAAACTGTAACGACCTGACTTACTTCGAGTCATGTTATCTGGAGGTTCTCACATTCAAAACAGATGTGAAAAGTAATAAAAATACCACTTTTGTAAATAGAGGGTGCCGTTTGCATATTTACCATTTTTCTGCTGATACTTTTTTTGACATTCTTTCACCATTTTTTTTTTACACATATTTATTATCTTATATAGGGACACCAAAAGTATTCATGAATTTGGTACACAAGCATATGGAAATGGCTGGGCAAAAATGAAGATAAATGACATTTATTAAGACGAAAACATCCATTATTGATAAATAATTGATTATTGATTATTTTGATAAATTGTCAGATTATGGGAATATCAAAACCGGTAGTCTTTTAACCAGATCCGTGAATGACGTTTATTATATTTATTTACAGGAAATTCAAACATTTACATGACAATTCTCCTTACAAGCCAACATCTACTGATCAGATCATGAAATCGTTCCTAACCCATTTATATATGCACAAGAAATACTCCTTGCATTTAATTAGGGATATCGATAAATGTTACTTTGTGATGCTTATCAGTGTACAATCTTGGAAACAAGACTTTGCCCCCCCCCCTTTACTTTCCTTTCCACCCTGATTTAATGTTGGTATGTGTTTTTCAAGAATATTATACTAAGTGTAATGTTTTTGTTATAATATCAAAATTAATTTACAGTGCAAGTAAGATATAATTGATATTATTAAATGTGAAATATTGAAGAAATATGTGGCTCCTGTTGAATGTCGGAAGAAAGTGGAGGTGAGGAGACAGTTTCAGTAAGACAGTTTTTTGCTCGATATATTCAACTTTTTCCTCAAAAATAAATTTTTAATTTCCTCAAATATCCGACTTATTTATTTATTGCCCAAAATATCTCACTTTCCCCTTAAATTCCCGACATTTCTCCTCAAAATATCAGACGAACTCGTGGTAGGCTATACTGTATATCAGTTTATAGTGTCAAAATCTCTGACAAAGCTGGGGCTGGGGGATCTGTTCTATATTTTATGATTGTATAGACACATGTATATCATTTTTAATATTAAAGTCGGGCAAATGCACATTTTCGTTGGGAAAATTTGACTTACACCATACCCTGGGCTCAAAGTAAAGTTATGCCCTGAATACACAGTATGCCATAATACAGTCCTGAGCTTTGTCAACCATCTTGGAAACCTCTAATACCTTGTTTGTGTGAATTGAGCCATCTCATGCTGTCGTCCAGTGTGAAACATCATTTTTTGTTTAAATATTCTGAGAATATCATTCCAGGGAGCAATGTTTAGGGACAAGCGACGATTAGGGACAAGCAGAAATGTGCAGGAATATTTTCTTGGTAATCATCAGGCCAATATCGAGTAGATCTGAAGGGAGACCACGAAACGGCACGAAAAGGTGACTCTTGGCACATGGTCTAAAAATCAAAACACTTAAAAACAAAACCAAAGGATTAAACTCAAAACCAAAGGATGAAATTGTTCTTTGTATTAAACCCTGTTAATATCAAAAAGCAATACAGTAAAATAATGTCAAATTAATTTAATGGGTACCAAAAGGCAATTTCCTCTTCCAATAAATCATATCATAGGAAGGATAAGTTACTTCACATCATTACCTTGAATCCTATTTACATATTTGATCTTTAAAAGGATACAAATTGGCTCAAAACATTTTCATTGGGTGGTGTTTTTCTTCAGATGCAAGCCCAAGCTATTTTGCAGTAAAATGTACAAATGAACTTTCTCATTCGTTATCAATTTCCAATTAAGTATGAAAATTCATTTCATGCATTAACTTGACAAATATGGAAGATTTCAAATCATGTGGGCAAAATGTTAACATACTCAGGCATGCGAGACAATTTCAGCTTTATCTTAGAAGGAAATAAGACAAAATCTTTGAAAAACAAAATGGAGATTACAAGCCAGCCTTAAAACTTTGCTTTCTGCAAATCTCCACATAATACTGCATACCAATATTACAAATCAGGTTTATATGAACAATACACTTTAAACGTTTGGCAAATATACTCGAAACTTTGATACACAAAAAAGGTGACACTGTAAAAAGCTGATTTATGGTTCATAAATTTGGATGATGGCCTTAACCTTCCTATTTGGCTCATAATGCTCATACCATTTCTCATTGTTTTCTCACAATATTTATTATGGAAAACAAATAATATACTTGGATACATCTAACATCTCAGGATTACTCCCGTTGTCCCAACCACGGAGGCATATGACAGGCCCTTCAAAAGACCCGTTGTATTTCACACCGGCTGTTTCCCCATCCCACTGAGGTAAACATTAAAAGATTTGTTCAATGGTAAAGCATGTCTATCTTATACGAAAGACTTTAAAAGAAACAAAATGGTGAAGAAAGCATTCAAATCTTATTCCATTAAGGAGATATTTAAGTTTAAAGCTATGTCTTATTTGTGTAGAAATGACTGGTCTATAAGTCTACTATGGAAAGTTGGCATCTTCATCCTCACATTCTTAACAATTGTTAATGTATTTTAAAGAAAGTTGATTTCATTTTTTAAACATTTAAATTATTTTTCCTCGAACTTTCTACAGGTGGTGTATTATAGATACCCATCTTAGATTCAGTTTTACTACTGTTTTTGACATATCCAATGGTTTGTAAGTCATAAAATCGCAGAATAAAATAAGATAGAATACATAAAGACTTTGATTTTAGTCTGATTTTAGTTGTTTCTACAAAAATGATACCAAACTTTAAACTCAGATATCTCCTTAACAGAATAAGATTTTTGGAATGCTTTCTGAACCATTTTGTATCTATTGAATTCCTCTTTCATATATGATAGACTTGCTTGACCCCTTAACTAATACTTTATGGATTCGTTTTTTTATGCTGGATTTGGTATAACATTAAACATAAAACTCTTATACATAAAAAAGTGAGCCTAATTACAAACAAATTTGTTTCCCTACTGCAGTTATAAAAAGCATTCTTGTATTTCAAACATTTTTGTCACTCATTTTCAACTCATACACACCCTTTTTACATTTTTTTTCTCGAAAGATAAAACACTGTTTTGAAAGCAAACGGAACCATTAATTTACAAGAGACATGTTCACACTTGGTAGTAAGTAGTTCATTATATAGTATTTATAAAAATCATATATGTTATTATACATGTATGTATTTATATCTGATAAGCAATCTCACTAATAAAGCTAAATAAAAAAACAAAAGCTTACACTGTTTCTACACGTGCATAACAATATTAAGGTTCTCTTGCAAATAAAGCAAACAGTTACGAGGCACACAACGTGAATGTAAAACAAAATATTTATTACGTTACTGACAAACTGGACCCATTCAAAATGCAACATGCAACCATACATAATTTTCCCACCAATGACGTCAACAGAAGGGCTAAGTTGAAAACAAACAAAAAACTGTCACGTAGCAATGTTTTCTTTTTTTGTTGTAAAATCAGGTTTGCTCTGTGATTAAAATATTCTTTACTATGCAAACAAACAAGAAATAATTGATATACAAGGAAGATGGTTTAACCTTTTTACTAGTGATGCCCGATCTGACTAGTAATGCAATGTGATACTGGGGTCTTCCCCCACCCAAGCAGACACTGGGGATAAACCTAGAAGACGCATCCCAAGTAGATGAAATTATACTACTTGGAAAAAATCCTAGCATAGCGGTAAGTTGCTACATAGAGTTTAAGAAAAAAGTTTACTGAGCGTTTCTTAGATCATTATTTTTCATTCTTTGACTAAAATTTCAATTTCACTGGCAACAAAAAAATTATGTTACAAATATTTAAACAAATTTATAAAACCATCAAAATTATTTGTAAATCATTCTAATAATGGAAAGTTGTATTACAAGAGACACATTTTGCCAAAGTTGTACCGCTATACTAGGATTCTACCATATACTTAATGCCAAAATGGGACTGAGTGGGTATTTTACATCCCTTTCAGTTAAAATGTCCACGGCTGAGAACCCAGGACATCTAGCTTTGCAAACTGATACTACAACCTCTACAACACTAATATTTAGTGGGAGTTCTAGTTATTTGAGAAATAATGCAAATTTGTGATGTCACAATCTCACAGAAGAATTTGTTTCCCCTTGGTTTATTCATTCCTGCTGTGCTGCTTTGATCAAAGACATATCAAATTGATTCTGTAAAATCTGACAAATAGTTACTGTAAACATTTTGAAGAAAAACCCAAATTCCCCCTTTCAGGCCTTTTTTCCTATAATTTCACACTTGTTGTACAACCTCCAAGATTTCATGAGTAATGTATAGTATAAATTACTGAATATAAATTTAGCAAATTTAAAGACTACTGACTTAGTCCAAAATTGAAAGCTTTTTTCAAACGGATATTTCCAGGTATTCTGATATTTGCAGTCTGACTTTATATTAAGTACTCTTGAACCACCCCAAATCTATGGTACTGACAAAAGTGTGTAGATTGCCGATTTGAGTCAAAGCCAGCATTGCAATAGATGATTGATTGATTTAGATTGAAATGATCAAAATAGGATAAAATACTTCTATCAAAATTCACCATAAACAGAAATGCAACATGAAATTATACTACAGTTTTGACCAGATAGACTGGCACATACTATCTGCAGTGATAACTAAACTTACAATTTATTTAAACTGACAATGATAACTAAACTTAATTATTAAATGAAAATTTAGTGTGTTGTTTTAGCCAAAGATTACAGTAACAACTAGTGTTGTACAATTCCTAGTCTTATCTCAGACCAGACATTTAAATATGGGACCTGTTGTCCCCTTGTTTGGTGCTCAGCACAAGGGACCAGAGCAGTTAGAAAGTACAGGCATGGGCACCTTTGTTGGTTGCCCCCATGTCTATTGTAAGCGCTTTGAGGATGAGCATGCATTTGCATGAATAAAGCGCTATATAAGAACAAAGTACTATTATTATAAGTCCCTGTTTTTTTTAATGGAATCGGACTCGGATGGGGTGGACTGCTACAAGGACTTAAGTCCCATTTCACTCAACTCAACTCTGCCACCAGAGGAGATGAACTTCACCACAAGATTAGTAGTAAATACACAAATAATTTTCTTGATACGATCATACATTAATCTACATCGTAAACCATGACCAACACTGTCAAATACAAAATAATTCTCTCTCCTGTGTCCCACATCTAAATCTTGACTTAATTTTGACAAGAAATGATCGCTCATTCTTGGGCTGGGAAGGAAATCCATCACCATCTCATATAACTTAATGAATAAATTGAACTAACTTGAAAACAAAGTATTCATTTTCAGGATTTTACATAAATACAATCAAAGCTACATAAGGCCTTTTCACAGTACAGAGAATTTCCCATGTTGGACACAGATCCAACACGTGTCATCTTATTTGACTTTTTCACACTGTAAATTTCAACACGGCGTTGATCTAAGTAAAGCGCTCGGCCTGTCTTAAAACTAACCCTGCGTTGCGAGCTTTCAAGCCAGGGCTGGATTTAGGTAGGGGCAAGAGGGGCATTTGCCCACGGACCTTCACACCAGAGGCCTCCACATATTTCATGGGGAAAAAAACAATTGTAAGGAAAATGTATTTGTGAGTGGTAGTTAAGTTGAACAGATGTTCATCTTATTTTATTCTCTATTTTATATCATTATCAATCATCTTTATATCTCATTATCAATCATTACAATTTCTTGGAATCTTTGACTTCATAGATTCTTACAGATTGATTATGATTTTCAAAATAAAGAAGCACATTTTTATTCAGATTCTTTGTTCTTGAAGAAATATACTTTATGGATAACTAACTATGTATTGTCACCTTTTTAGTATTCTAAGGTAGGGTGGGCCTTCACTATTGAAGGAGCCTCCACGCGTCTAAATCCGCCCTGTTTCAAAGCCATGTTAAGAATTCCAATACGATCAACCAATTACATGTGTCTCAATGACCCGTGCTTATTGTTGAGAAGTGTGACTGCAGAGCCAGACTGAACCGAGTTGAAATTTAAATGAGTCTACACAGATTGGACTCAAATGTTTTGTTTTGACATGGGTCAAAGGTAGGTAGTGTGAAAAGGCCTACAAGCATAAGGATTCCTTGCGAAAAAACAGACAGAACATTGAGGAAAATAAGACTTGTCACTTCCAATTTACAACATTTATGTTACCAGTTAATGCATATACCATCCATTTGGCATGAAATACTTTTTTTATCACTCACTATTGTGTTGCTTTTGATTCAAATCATATAAAAAAGCAAGAAGTTCCTGCTATAAAAAGCCTTACATGTCCTCACTTTGTCAAAAGGTCCTCATTTTGTCAGACACTTCTCACATTGTTACCTACACAACACAATAGTCTCCACAACACAACTGACACACACACTTATAGGTAAATGCACACACACACATATATGTAAATGCACACACAAACAAACATACCTAAAGTGTAGGTTTACACACCAGAGTATATTCTTGTCATTCTTTTTTAAGTACAACAGAGGAAAAATGGTTGCCAGAACCCTCAAAAACTGTATAGATTTAAGATAGATCATTTATGTTATTTTGAAGGGGCACTATACAGAAAAGTGAGAATGCAATTTTCTGGAGACTCAAATATACAGCAAGTGTTTTGACTTAATATAGGAGCTGCTACAACACCAATATTTATGCCAAGTATCATCTAAGATACATAAGAAATATATATGAAAAAAGTCATTAAATAGTCTCCTTTAACACAGAATATGAAAGCCCTTTAATTAAAAAGTAAATATTTCTTGTCATATTTTATCACACCTTCTACCAAAGGGATATAAATGCAGGAAGCCACAGGGTATTTAGCTCTACTAACATGGTTTCAAAGGTCTAGTGACATGTAGCAGATTTGACATATGTGAAAAAACAGTGAATAAAATGCCTATTAAATTTCAGAAATAACTTGTCTAGTTGTATAGTTATGTTCAATCAAAGTTTCAAGCTTTTAGAATTCAAGGGTGATTTGTGATGTCATCAGATGCCACAGCTCAATATCCTGAAGTATTTCTTTGAAATGTGTTATTAAGTTTTAACCAATTATAAGTTTGATTTCTTTGCTGATTAAGTGTTGCGTAGGATTATGATAAAGTTATGAAATATGCGTATGGAATCAAGATGTCATCCTTCAAAATACATTTTAGGGAGGATTGAAGAGAAAACTGAAGAGCCGTTCACTTGTCTACATCACAAAATATTACGCAGTCATGCCAACAATTTGGAAATACTGTAAAATGGTGAGTGTTAAATCGAATTGATGAGTTTTTGCTGTTATAATGGTCTATTTTATAATTTGAAGCAATTAATCCCAAGTTGATCCTAGATGTGATCAGACCTTTAAACACTGAGAGCAGTGCTACAGCTAGAAATCAAATTTAAATTTGGTAAATAATCTTTCATATTTTTTGTATGACTGACTTATCATACAATGCAAAAGATTATCCATTTCTATTGTCTCTATCAAAGATCTAAGAATAATATAATAATAGTTTTACTGATTAAAAAGTATATACTCATTGTGTGCATAAACACTAAAGCAGTGAATATATCAAGCACCTTAACCTTTCAAATAACACAATAGCATTTTATATTTTGAAGAAAAATATCAACCCTAAAAATAAAGCTTTTTCATTATTTCCATTCTTCCAAATGTTACCTAAGAACAATGTAACGTAACCTGCACAAATCCAAGTCGTATCATTTAAAATCTCTGCTTTCAGGACTGATGGGATATTCCATAGCTTTCATTAGCTTTTGAACTGGTTCACAATATCATATGTTACAAGAATTCCATTGCAAACAAGTTTGTTTTTTTTCTTTGAAAAAGAATATTATACATCCTTTTATATCAAGACGTCTACAGACTTTGATTAATCAGTTGCAGGGCACTGGTTGCAAACCCGGCCAGGGTTTGAACCGAGACCGTGTAAACGCCACTAGGACAATTTAACCGTCAGTTAATGGTATCCACAATGATACAATGTCAATCTTCTTTACCCCATATAATTGCTACTATTTTCCTTCCCCCCCCCCTCCCACCCATTCTAAATATACAAAAGACATTCTGTCATTCATACAGCTTCAGTATCTATACATAAAAAAGCAGCCCAATTATCAGAGGAGATCTATACCATTCAATTACAGACCATAAGCTTACACAAAATGGCAAAAGGTGGCATCTTAGTTGGAGAATAACATATTTTTCATGTCATGAATAAATGATTCTGCAGTAGTCTTACAATTAATCAAGCCATTGTCTGTGACTGCTTTTCCTTCCTTCCAGCCCATTGCAAAAGCAATACAGAACTATATAATAAACCGTAATTATGAACTGATTGCTAATCGTGCCAAACTTGAAGTTGTATCATTTTATATCTCTGCTTTGAGGACTAATGGGATTTCCAATAGCTTTCATTAGCTTTTGAAGTGGTTCACAATATTATAGGTAACAAGAATTTCATTTCTTCCTTCCAGCCCATTGCAAAAGCAATACAGAACTATATAATAAACCGTAATTATGAACTGATTGCTGATCTTGCCGAACTTAAAGTTAACTCCTTCTGCACCTTTTGATTAGTTTCACATTTATTGATAGCTTTGGTCAATAGAATAATGTACTTCATTTTGTTACTGGTGGGAGATGCTTGCTGATGATCACTCATAACAGATATGTTAATTCATCATTATAAAACAGAACAGAGCAAGGTCTGATAGTGAATTTTGCAATATAAGATCCCTATCTTATTTCGTCTATACATCATCACAAAAGGATACAACATACAAGTGTCAGCATTAAAACACCACAGAATTTCCAACTAACATTAACAATCTGACTCATCATCAAACTTCAATTCTTCGATTGATATATTTCAGTCAATATTTTGATCATATGAGTCCGATTCAATTCGGGATTGAAACTTGATTTGAAATCACACCACTCTCTTTCTGGGAACGAACATCTTCCCCTTCAGATCATATAGGAAAGTATCTTGACAACAAAAGGCAACAATTTTTGCTTGACGCAACATTCCATTTACGAATGTGAAGATCATCACCCAAAAGAACGCAGTCAATTTTTATCGTAATCTCTCTCAAGGTGAATGAAGATGTTTTGTTGGGCCTTTAGATTGTTATGTCATTCATGTGGCATAAAGTTTTCATTATACTGATCCGCTGCCCATTTTGGAAATTAATTCATCACAGATGTTCGTCAATTCAGTATTTTCTTTTGTCTGAAAGAGAAGAAAGATATATCCTCTTAATTATGAATTAAAAAGAATATTATTCAATAAATTACAACAAACTTCTTCAATCATTTCTAGCTTCCCCCAACAACCTAATATGATTATATCAATGACCAACTCGATTTATAGAAATTTCAACCTTTTTACCTGTTAATCTTGCAAATAATCCTGGCTAGCAAAAAAATAGCAATTTTGTAAAAAGAGTTTACCACAAATATTTTATTCACATTATATTCAAAATGGAAACATTTCATAAACTTGCAAATCAATAAAACATAATTATGTGCAGAGACAGGCTGGGGAATTTTGGACTGGTAATAAAAGAAAAAAAATCACTCATTCCAAACCAACCCTCCAAGATATTTAAAATTAACAGTCTCCTTTCACACAAGTCATAAAATACAAAGCTCTAAATATACATTTATACATTTCCATTCAATCAAACGGATGGCTCTTAGTAATTTTACAAACTGTTTGTAATTCAAAATGCTGGTATTGTTGTTAGCGCTCGGTATGTTGGACATTTCATTTTTGGAATAATTTCTGCACAATTCATGTTCCTTTTATCCTTTATCATATAAGGTAAACCACTAGGACTTGCACTCCCATCATTTCCAGACATTAACCACTGGAACTTGCACTTCATCAATTCCAGACATTAACCACTAGGACTTGCACTCCCATCAATTCCAGACATCAACCACAGGACTTGCACTTGCATCAATTCCAGACATTAACCACTAGGCCTTGCACTTCTATAAATTCCAGACATTAACCACTAGGCCTTGCACTTCCATTAATTCCAGACATTAACCACTAGGACTTGCACTTCCATCAATTCCAGACATTAACCACTAGGACTTGCACTTCCATCAATTCCAGACATTAACCACTAGGACTTGCACTTCCATCAATTCCAGACATTAACCACTAGGACTTGCACTTCCATCAATCCCAGACATTAACCACTAGACCTTGCACTTCCATCAATTCCAGACATTAACCACTAGGACTTGCACTTCCATCAATTCCAGACATTAACCACTAGGACTTGCACTTGCATCAATTCCAGACATTAAACTAGGAACCACATTAATCACTGACTTGCATTTCCATTAACCACTAGGACTTGCACTTTTATCAATTCCAGATATTAACCACTAGGACTTGCACTTGCATTAATTCCAGACATTACCCACTGGGACTTGCACTTGCATTAATTCCAGATATTAACCACTAGGACTTGCACTTCCATTAACCACTAGGACTTGCACTTCCATCAATTTCAAAATGTCATCCACTGGGATACCAATCAAATGATTGCTTTTCCTGTGGGTTCATGTCAAACATCATGAATTGTCGTCACCCAATGATCAGTGGAGTACTCACCTTTTGTTCTATTGTTTTCTCTAGACTTGCATTTTTCATCTGCTCCCTCTTAAGGCTGGCTGTAAGGCCTGATATTTCTGAACCGTAACTCTTCTTCACCTTTTCAATCTCCTCATTTGCTCTAAAGATGGATAGATGGAAACAAAATAAATAAAATACTAACATCCAAATCAAGTTTTGCAGCTATTGAATTTTTTTCAATCTGTTGGGGAGTAATATAATTTTTGTGTGTAAGTAACATAATTTGATCCCCGTCAGAGAGAGTTAGCTCCTTGGCATATTACTGACCCCTACCCCTACCTACACCTACCCCTGAATAAATAAACTGGCAGTTTTCAACTATCTTATACCTCAAACATCATGTCAAAGGTCTGATTACAACAAGATGCAACTTGAGCTTAAATAATTTAAAATATAGAATGGACCATTAATACATCAAAACTCACATAAAAATCAATTAATAAATTATAATTTTACAGCATTTTCAATTTTATATCACATTAATTTGTGACATAGGCAGATGAACACGTCTTCACTTGTTTTTGTAAATCTTTTGTTTTTAATCCTCTCTAATATATATTTTGAAGGTCAATATCTGATGCCATCCAGATATTTTAAACTTGATTATATCCCTAGGGCAACAGTATCAGCAAAAAGAAATGAAACTTATAACTGGTTAAACTGAAAACACATTTTAAAGAATTACATCAGGATATTGAGCTGTGTTCATCTGATGACATCACAAAATTTGCCCAAATTCAAACATCTTGAAACTTTGATTGACCATAACTGAAAAACTACATAATTTTTAAAATTTAAATAGTTTTTTATTCAAGAGTTAATGTTCTTTCACATATAAGTAACCAGAACCAAACCATTCTGTGGTTCTGATGCTTTTTTCATGCTAATTGATTTTGTATTAAATGTTATGTCATTGCATATCATAAAAATATTTGACATGACTTTTTAGCAAAACCATATTAAGCCCCGCCTACTACGCATATTAATGAATTCAATGAATTCATCCCAAATATACTATGAATCCAGTTTACTGTTCTTGAGTTTACCGTGCTTACAAGCTATTTTCAACAAAATCATGTGAGGCACCAACTCACTACGCATATTAATGAAATTCAACATAGCTAACAACATAACAACTACACCAAATATGATAAAAGCAGACATGTGGTTGTAAATATATGAGCATTTCAAGATATTTACATTAAAACCCCGCCTACTCATTAATATGCATGACATCACCACTAAAAATAAAAGTGCACATTTATGGACCATGGGCTATCTGTGTACCAAATATGACATGAATCCAGTTTACCCTTCTTGAGATACCGTGCTTTACAAGTTCTATTCAGCAAAATCCTATTAAGCCTGCCCAATATGCATATTAACGTAATTCAACGTTTTAACACAGTGAACATGTACACACCAGTTAACATCATAATTTTACTACATATGAAATAAAACAGAAATGCTATTGTTAAAATATGAGCATTTCAAGATTTTTACATTAAGCCCCACCTACTCATTAATATGCATGATATCACTGTCAAAACAATAGGGCACATCTGAGGACCATGGGCTATCTGTGTACCATACATGACATGAATCCAGTGTATCATTCTTGAGATATCGTGCTTATGAGCTTGCTGTCACAGACCCACATACAAACACAGACACCCATACACACGCCAGCATGACTGCATAGGAGGTTCCTTATGCTGTTAGTTAGCATTGGAACAAAAACTACTACATGTCACTAAACCTTAAAATCTTGATTTCACCAGTAACTCACATTCTTATCTTGTCCTCTGCATGTGTCTTTAGTGTCTGATACTTTGTTTCTTGTTTTTTTAGTTCCACTTGGTGTTCCTCGACACACTTCTTCAGAATTTCTTCATTCTGAAACAAATTAGAGGAAAAGGAGAAAAAAATATATCCAGTCAAATTAAAACAACTGTTGTGGCTTTACAAGATAAGAGATAATCATAGGCCTACCACAGTTTAATTCAGTACATTATTATCATCATAAGCTAATCTTTGTTAATTAATCATTAATTTTGATCTAAATTTGCATAATTCAAAAGAAACATGCATGTGTCTTTGTCTTCCCCTTTTGGTGCTGGTGTTCTGATTAATCTTCATACAAAACAAACAAACACTAAAACTGGGGCACTTCTTGACAGGTCAGAAGCTAACAATCACTTTTGGCATTTTCCAAACTTTATTATTCATTTTCCAACATTACAATAAAACCTATAAAATAGATCACAGATATACAGATATCTCCCCCTCCCCCACACACACACATACAAATCAATGTGAATCAATAAACATTATTTATCAGGAAAATTTCTTATGAGTACAAATTTTCATTTTCTTTCACCTAATTTATAAACTAAAAATCAGATGGTAGGTATTTTACATCCTTTTCTCAACAGCTAAGGCTATATAGAGATGTCCAGTGTCATTTAATAAACCAGTTGTAGAGCATTAGTTAATGAAAGACCCACTGGGATTGAACCTGGGACCTCTAGCACACCAAGCTGATAACCGCTACACCACAGAAGATGTTCAAAAATTATATCAGAAAATCTTGAACATTTAACTTCCTCACCTTTTTATAACCCTGGACGCTAGCTTTGAGTTTTTCGTATCTCTTATGAAGGTCGCTGAAGGCGTTCTCTACTGATGCCAAATCTTCCAGTGCTTGGTCCTTTTCCTTCTGTAATTGCAGCACCTTAGATTCACTGATGCTCTTGGCTTGGTTCAGGTCCTCTGTGTAAAATATGATAATGGTGAAACACTCAAAAGTGAAACAGAATTTGATTTTGAGTTTAAGAGACAAAACCATAATTTTTTGATTAGATAAGAAAATTTAATCAGAACCAGAACTTTAAATCAAAAATTTTAAATGTTGATTCACACACATTTAAAAATGATATCCAACCTAACTGGACTGGAACTCAAGAAATGTTGTTGTTTAACAAAGCACACCACTTTCGGGCTGAAATTTGAGTGAAGCACAGATCCCCTTTCAGGCATGGTCCAACAAGGGTCAAATTCAAAGCCAATTTAAGTTGTCAGGCATGCCTATATTATTTAACATAATTTGGCAAAATAATCAAAAATATAATTGTGCATTTCTTGGATGGTAATTTATTTATACTTCAAGTGGCTAGGAGATTATTTAAGCATGTTTAGTTCTGGATGCATTGTAAAAGAATAGTCCATAATTGTATAAGCTTTTTTATTACTTCCAAAAAACCTATTTTGAAAGTCTTGATTCACAAATAAACAAAATCTCATTGGGCAAAAGAATCAAAATGGAATTTGTCTTTATGAGACAAATAATGATCTTAGCTGCTGTACAACATCCGTAAAGTCACTCACTACCATTAAATAAGCATTAAGACATAGAACCAAAAAGAAAAAATGACCAAAATGCCAGTCACAAAATTCTTACCCATGAGCTGCAACATTTCTGCTTCATACGTTGTTACAAGATTCCTGTTAAAAAGAAAGAAAAAAAAAATGTTGACAACCTTTTCTTTTTAAGTAAAAAAAGGCTCTCTTATATCATTCTCCACTACATTGTATATATTAGAAGGTTGCTTATAACACACAATTACTATCAATCACATCCAAATGCTCAAACAAAGGAATATTGAACAATCATTTGCGTACCATTTGTTGGTACAAAAAATACCTCCTTTCTAAAATGGAGGCAAACATTGCACTTCTAAGATGGACTTCTTTTCCAGACATGCTATCTAATTTGTATAATTAACCTGTGGAGCATGTAAATTATTGGTTAGAGAGAGATTGTAGATTTAATATGTCCATATTGAGAGCAACTACAATTATTTGTCAAAATTCACAACTTTTTAAGATACAGTGAAAAGAAACATCTGTTGCTTGCATATTAAACATCTTGTCAATTGAACATCTTGTCCATTGAACATCTTGTCAATTGAACATCTTGGACATTCTCCTAATTTTAGAATTGTACTGCAAGAACACTCTGCTTTATATAACATTAAAGCTCTCTACCTCCCCCCAGACACGTCTTGACCCTACAATTAATGACGCTGGCATAATCTCATATACCTGGTGACCAATAAAGCAATAGCCCTAGGAAGTTAAAATTCAAAACCTATTGACATATTAAACATCTTGTCAATTGAACATCTTAAAAAATCAAAAAGGGACATTCTCCTAATCTTAAATTATAGGAAACAGCTTTGCTTTAAGAACAATCTTATTTATATAACAGTATATAAACCAGTGCACATTTTTTTTTTTTTTTTTTAATGTCAATCCATGATTAGTATGGAAATCCTCCTTGATGATTTACAATTTTTAAAGCAGCAATTCTTGCGGGTATAATCCAATATGCTGTTGAACTGGTGACCAATGAAATTAATAGCCCTATTTTGTAAAGCTGTTGTAAAATTGAAAACTTTGTAAACAAGGTGCGTGTTGGTAAAACTTCCATTAAAGTGGTGACGTTACCAAACAGATGGAAAAAATTTCTGTGATTTTGGCTTTTCAAAATACACATGAGGGCCCTGATGGAATATATTTTTAGGTTCAAACACCTAGTAAATTTTAACTTATCCCATCCAATCAAGTAGGTTACTACTGATAAGGTATACATATTTTTAACTTATCCCATCTAAAAGGTGACTGATGTGCTCAAAATGTACTGAAATGTAAAGAAACTAAAACAGAGTAGTGTTGAAAGTCATAAAAGTTTTGAAAAACAGCCCATTTTAGTTTTTAACACTAAACAAAACCGAGGACGCCATCGGTTGTGTGTGTCATAGCTTTGAAGGTGTGTAAACAAACCAATGTCCTCCAGTGGTGAACTTGGTGGGTCAAGACAAGTTCACAAACACACACCTTTAAAGACTCCTTAAAATGCTATAAACCACTACTGGACCACCTTTTACGACTCATTTTAAATATGTTGCGAAATGCAATCATTTTGTCTTACCGTAAATCTTCATTTGCTTTGTTACCAGATGTTGACTTCTCATCCATGCCTTTAAGACGCTTCTCATATTCTTTATACCTTATTCTGGCCTGAAACAAAATCAAAATCTCTCTTCAGTTTACTATGATTCTTTAATCAATTGAAGTGACATGTATAAGCAATAAAGGCTACATCTGTGACCCATCATCTGTTTATGAAGAACAATAAACAACAGGTCCATGCTTCCAGCTAGATATGGAGATAAACAGGTCCATGCTTCCAGCTAGATATGGAGATAAACAGGTCCATGCTTCCAGCTAGATATGGAGATATCTTGTACTGCTTTTATTGAGCTTTGTTGTATTACTGAGTAATGGAAAGGGCTAATGAATGCATTGCAGATTTTAGCACTATGTATGTTAATACACTATTGTTATTACTACTCTTCTATTACTTCCACCTCAGATGAAGCTTGCTTCAATCCTAAACATACAAATGTTTTGACTGTTCAGATTATCTGTACAAGTGTAATCTGTAAGGGTTAGTGTATGCCAAAACCAGAAAAATCATATGGGTAAGTTTGGCAGTGGTAGCTTTGAAAGGTCATACGGGTGAGTTTGACAGTGGTAGTTTTGGAAGGTCAAACGGGTGAGTTTGGCTGTGGTAGTTTTGGAAGGTCATACGGGGGAGTTTGGCAGTGGTAGCTTTGAAAGGTCATACGGGGGAGTTTGGCAGTGGAAGTTTTGGAATGTACCCCACTATTTAACCCTCAAAGACCCAATAAGAATAATTCTCAACTACTTCAATTATTCACCAAGGTAGGTCCACATTGGTAGGTTAATCAAACCAGCAAAGAGGTTATCATCTTAATTAATTATCTCCACAATTTGCTCAGCCACCTCACCTCTTTTTCGGCATTTTCTCTCGCTACTGTGACAGCAGTCTCTATAGCTGCATCTAGATCAGCCTGGGAGTACCTTAGAAGCTGCAGAAAAGAAACCATGTCTTGTTAAATACTAGTCAAAATATCCTGGACATAAAAATGTAATTTTCCTGACTAACTTTTGTAACTTGCGTTGGTGAATTACTTTAGGAGCTACCAAAAGGTTTACACGTGTCACAAGTACTCCTCTAAATATCCTGTATATAAAAAATATGTTGCCTAGCTAAATTGATAACTAGCATTCATGAAGAGATACTTTAGCTAAAGCAGTTTAAAACTCATTATCTATAAAAAGACCCTCATTCTTAATTCAGTTTTTTTAATGTTCCTTCTAAACCTTTATTCACAAATCCTGTATGATACCTATTTATTATTAATAGCATTAAAACTTCTTTTTTATTTGAAGGAAATAATTAGTATTTTTCAGACAGACATCTTTTAACAAAAACATCACACTCCAACCACTTCAATAGCACAAAGTGTCAAACGGTGATCTGTACTTTGCAAGGTACATTGAAATCAAAGCTATCATGATATGGGTAAAACCAAATATCGTTTATCATGGACAAAAATACTGCAATGTATCACCAGATCATATCTATGTTATAATTATCACAATTTTGGAAAACTGCTTAGGTTTTAGGGATGTACATTTTCATTTAATTCATTAAACAATAAACGATCATCATTTATCGGTTAACCGATAATACGCCCAAAAGTCCGATGGAATCAAGCCTCTTTGTTTATGTTGTATCTTGTTGCACACACTGTGTGTACATACAGTACAGTACTAGGCCTGCTTAGCACAGTAAACAATTAGCACAAGTAGCATCAGAAATTTGGCGATTTACTCTAACAAACACATCTTTCTAACAAAAAGCAAAGAGCGGTAAACAATAGTAATGATCGTTTATCGGTTAACCGATAAACGATGGCATCCCTATTAGGTTTATAGCATGCCGATCTCACTTATCCCATAAAACCTTCGAGCCAAAAAAAGGAAGCAAAAAAGAATCAGATATGCTGCAAATATCCTGTAAAAAATTCAATTCATTTAAAAAATGAAATTCTGTTTACATATCACGATATGTTGATAAGGGTATTTCTGATATCATGGAAAAAACAATATCGCGATAATTGACATATTGTAACATCCCTAAAATGTGTGCAGTACTTGCGGAAATTTTACATTTTTTCTGAAACAATCTACCACCAACTGCTTTGATGGTGTGTGATGGTGTTAGATACTAACCTTCCTTTTACACAAAACACAGTACATAACTTGAATATCATTTTTAAGAAGCTATTCACAACTTTTCATTTTTTTAATTCCTTTAACTAATGATTTTACTGTAGAGGGCTATTTTCTGGCTGGTCACAGTGGTAACGTACCAGAGAGTGGCCCTAAAGTGCATTTATACTTACTGCACAATCTGGGCTCAAAATTAGCATTGTTTATGACTAGCCCATAGGGCCGCTCCTTGCCTCATTTTTCGCTAGCCCGACTTCACTTTTCACTAGCCTGACTTCACTTTTCACTAGCCTGACTTCACTTTTCACTAGCACGACATAACCTTTCACTAGCCCCACTTCACTTTTCACTAGCCCGACTTCACTTTTCACTAGCCCGACTTCACTTTTCACTAGCCGACACTGTTTTATTCCCATTAAAGATACACATACTGAAATAATTGTCTGAGTTTCGGATTAGTCTGATGGGCTTAAGTTATTCCATTTGTGCTAGCCCACAAATGAACCAACTAACCTCGGGCTAGCAGGCTTATTTGGAATGCTGTGTGCAATGTAGATAGTGTTTGATTGTTTTTACAAGATTATTACGGTGTAAGTAAATTATTTTGGGATAAATGTTCCACCACAAACCTGGATGATTCCCTCATCCTCAGCACTAACTGCAGGATTGCTTAATTCCGTCCCATCAATTTCCGTCGTATCATCCCCTTCACCCTGGAGAAAGAAAGAGAAAATAAACAAATTGCTTAATCTTCCAAAGCTCATAAACAGGTTTGTGTATAAGTATGCACATTGTATGAGATAAGACACTAAAGCATCAAAATAGGTTTTCAAATAAGAGATTTACCCGCCTCGAGTTTCGATTAGAAAAGCAACTGAATCAGGTCAGTGGGAGCAGATTGCATATTCATAGCATGGAATATAAGACATTACTTGAAGAAAATTTGTATAGTTGTATAAGAGATTTGTTTTATTCTGTTGATGACAGATTTGTATTATTCGGTTGATGACAGATTTGTATCATTCTATTGATGACAGATTTGTATTATTCTGCTGACAAATTTGTATCATTCTGCTGATGACAGATTTGTATTATTCTGCTGACAAATTTGTATCATTCTGCTGATGACAGATTTGTATCATTCTATTGATGACAGATTTGTATTATTCTGCTGACAAATTTGTATCATTCTGCTGATGACAGATTTGTATTATTCGGTTGATGACAGATTTGTATTATTCGGCTGATGACAGATTTGTATTATTCTGTTGTTCATTGAATAATATCAAAGTGCTACAATTAGAAATGAGCCTAAGATATGGAAAAGCCTCCAAAAATTACTCACGATTAAAAATTAGCTTAAGCTCTACACTTGCAAGACATTATGATGTTTCGGTATTATACTTATAGGATTGGTTCAGGGGTCAAGCAAGTTTATCTCATATGAAAGAGGACTTAAATAGAAACAAAATGGTAAAGAAGGCATTTCAATATCTTATTCTGTCAAGGAGATAATCATGTTTAAAGTTCTTTCTTATTTGTGTAGAAATGACTGGTGTAGTAAGTCTAGGTTGGCACCCTCATCTCACATTCTTAACAATTGTTAATGTATTTGAAAAAAAATTGATTTGAACATTTTTATTAATTGAATTATTTTCCCTTAAACTTTCTTAAAGTGGTAATTATATATAATTAGCATATTCTGTTTCACTACTTTCCTGACATGTACACTAATTTGTAAGCCACAAAATCATAAAACAAAATATGATAAATTACATAAAGACTTTGAGGAAATGAATATGAGGATATGACATCACAACTAGTCTGATTTCAGTCGTTTCCACACAAATGATACAGAACCTTAAACTTAAATATCTCTGTAACGGAATAAGATTTTTTGAATCAATATTCTTCACCATTTTGTTTCACCTTATGTCCTCTTTTCAATAAAGATGAACTTGTTTGGCCACTGAACTAATCCTTGGGTAGCAAATACTATGCAAACTTGTAGCATCATCAGGTTCGGCTAATAGATATATTAGTATAACTTCATGTACAGTTCAGATTAAAATCATCAATTTAGACAAAATATCTTTTTTGATCCAAGGCCAGATCCAATGACTTTTGAGATTTCAAATTTGTGATTTCGCTCAAGACTGTACAAAGTAGTGCTCTTGACGATTAGCGATTAATCGCTAAGCAAAACTTCAAAAACATTTAATAAAACTTTGAAGCGATTAATTGTGAAAATACTATATTGGTGGCCTAGTGTATAGTGACAATTAGCAACACTGGAAACATGGTAAAAAAACTCAAAAAATCACCTAAAAGGTTGAGCTATATACTGAAAAAAAACCTCTCTATGCTTAAAATGCATGAAAATGGCATTAAAAATCAAGCAAATTCCTTCATTTCCTTTATTATCGATCGTTTATATCTTTCTACTGCACGATCATGGCCACAACTAAACTCAACTGAAATTGTTGGTGCACTTTAACTTTAAGAACTAAAAACTGATTTTACAGGCCTTAGCCAATGCGGTACTGGGGTACGGTCTGTCCATAAATTATTTTGTGAAAGACCAGGTGGAACTTCAGACTGCCAGAAATCGGCAACATTTATTATGAATATCTTTTTTTACACCTTTTTCAATGTTATTTAAAACAAAGGGATCTTTTATTTTCAAGTAGTTTTATCAGCCTAACAGGTAATTTTAAGACATAATATTTGGATTTGGTGAAATTCTTGGGTGAGATTCTTGGCCTATTTGTGGTCCAAAAAAGCATGTTATATTAGTGTGGGAACTGGACCAAATTGTTTATTTTTGACCGTTTTCTGGGTGAAGCTTGGTTGCAATTAATCGCTAAACGCTTGCAAATTTTGGCAATTAAACGTTTAGGAAATCAGTCGCAAATCAACAGCACTAGTACAAAGTTCCTACCTCTTGAACCTGAGATGGACTAAAATTGAGCAGTTTGTCTACACCCTTAGGAGTGTCATCTTTAATAGAATCCATGGGCAACGATTGCATGGCTGTCCGTGATGGTCCACCTTTTAGTGGTGATGGTGTCTTCATCTGAAGTAAGTTGTCATCCTCTGACACAGTCGATAGAGCTGCAGGTGTGGGTTCTTTATGGGCAACAGCAGCTGAGAAAACAAGTAGAAAATTAATTAATTTTGGTCAAAATGAAATCTTGAAATTCACATGGGTGATTTAGCAATAATTTGAAAGTACAAATACAAAACAAATCCTTATTATTCCCTGATAGGAAGAAAATCAAATTTGCTTTTAATGTCTTTCTTTGGCCTATAAATTCCATATTAGTTTATGCCTAAGTACTAGAATTCCTAACAGACTTCTGCATTGGAATTTTAAACAAGAACCGACCTATTCCACAATTCATTTACTTATCTTTGGGACAATCTTCCTGATGGACTACGATCTGTGACCTCTTCTAGAAGCCTTTTGCAATGAAATTTTTGAAAAAGTTATAATGAATTTGTTTGTTGAGAACATTTTTCAATGTTTTGCTATAATCTTCTTTTAATTAGCATGTTTTAGGTCTTTGAACTAATCCCTTTGATTCACTCAATTTTTCATAATAATAACCAAAATAATATTTGATTATGTTACAATGTTACACTTATTTCAATTTCAGACATCAGGCACAATCAAAAGTAAAAGCAGGGATCCACAAATCAAAAATCAATTTGCCAGCCAGGCAGGAGTATCTGAATTTGTAGTTGTCCTGAAAGTAAATGCAGCCTGACGTATGATTTGTCAAATGCTGACTCAATGCATGTTATGTGTCATAGCATAAATCTTGGATCAACTTGCTTGGAATTGAGAAATGTTAATTCAAAATAATGTGTTGAAAGTAAAATAAATGGATTCAAAAAAGATTGATTTTCTTCAGTTTCCCTCAAGCTTTGTAAACTTCTTTTTAATCTCTTATGATTTGCTTTTCCAAGCATTTGACATTGTTGATGCCGCAACAATATGATAATAGCACGATATATAGATATTTTTGATATGCTGCCGAACTATATTTTACACCTACAAATTCGGACCATAAAATAGCCAGTTTGTTTTGTCTTTCCTGGAAAGTTTGGTTATTTTCATGGTTTTCAGTTGATTTTTAAATAACTGAACTATTGCAAAAAATCCTTGTACAGTTGTAAAGTTTAATGAAGTGAGTTTACCATGCGTTTCTTAAATTATCATTTTTTTTTTTTTAATATTCTTGGACTACAATTTCATATTTAACACAAAAATTTAACAAGAAAATTATCATTTACAATTATCCAAAAAAATAATAAAAATTCTTTAAAATATCAGTTATTTTAATAACAGAATAAAGTTGTATTATAAGAAACACATTTTGCGAATCTATACTGCTTCTACAAGGATATTACTGCTATTGCTGTAATAGTTATGATGATAATAATAATAATAATAATAATAATAATAATATAATGTAATAATATATATTCAAGGTATGTAATACTTATGATAATAATGATAATAATAATAATAATAATAATAATAATAATAACAATGATAATGATAATAATAATAATAATAATAATAATAATAATAATAATAATAATAATAATAATAATAATAATAATAATAATAATAATAATAATAATAATAATAATAATAATAATAATAATAATAATAATAATAATAATAATAATAATAATAATAATAATAATAATAATAATAATAATAATAATAATAATAAAAATTCACTTACGTATATCTGGAGAGCCTCCTGATACTAATGGATCAAACTTTACATAGAGAGACTGCCTGGCCAAGGCTGAAGCATGAAACTGCAAAAATTAAATGTACACATTGTGAACACAATTCGATAGTCCAAATAATAGCTATAGCTTTGGGGTTTGAGTTGGTACTAACTCAAGAAAAAGAAAACTGAAGGAAATCTTTTTAAATGCTACATTTCAATTGGATAATAAAATTAGGAAATTATGCATAAAAAATAAACGAGAAAGGGAAGTATATAGCTGATGTGCCACTTTAAAATTGAAGCACGTTTAAACCAGAAGTTTTAGTCTTTGAAGAAAGGCTTTGTTCTCTAACCTCGCAACACTATTTACGGAAGACTGCACGAAGATTTGATCCGAGGTTTTTAAGATTTTGAAAGGTTATGAGAGTCAACACTAAAAGTCTGGTTTGATTTGAGTGACATTTCATTCACCAGAGGTCATTCCATGAAATTTGGTTCTAGGTATTCAAGACTATACAGACACATTATCTTTCGATCAGAGTTGTGTCTGGATGGAATGCCCTTCTACAGACTGTCATTGATGCTACCAGTATTAATCAGTTTAAGGGGCATTTAAACCAACATTATAAGAGCTTCGCTCTCTCCCTTAATTCTTCCCACACTGTCTAGCTAGTGGTGAGATACAGGTGAATACTACATAGTATTTTCCTGAAGTGGGAACTGACATAAGATAGATACAACCATTCAAATCTCCTTCAGGGCATTTTTAATTCTTTCTCTCCCATTTTCCAAGCTTGTCAGCTTTAACAAAGGCTTTACTACCTATGTGTTACCTCAGTTACACCAGGAACAAAAAACCTGTCCTTTGTCTTGCGTTGTATAATTGTGTACACTTGTGCATATTGGAACACTGCATACACTAAGAATAATTAATAACAATAATACATTTTTATATAGCGCAATACGCCAAACTGTCTCAGTGCGCTTTACATAAACAAATATAACATGAGAAAACCTTAAGATACAAACAGTAAAAGAACAAAAAACCATACTTAAAAAGATACAAGCAGAATAAAGTTACAAGGTCCAATGAGAGTAACTAATGATAAGGTGTGTTTACAATACACTCTTAAAAATATTTAAAGTAGGGGCATTTCTGATGTAAATTGGGAGAATGTTCCAGCGTTTGGGAGTTGCAGATTGAAAAGAAAGTTCACCATAAGTCTTGACACCTCTTGGAATTTGTATGCCACTAACATGGTTTGTTTTAGATTTTAAAGGAGATAAGTCTGCCATAATTCTTATTTCATATGATAGAATTAAAAATCAAGTTCCATACCTCCTGAAGCAATCTCAATCATTGTTTGTAATTATTACAAACTTTAATGCTACTACTGTGGGAGCTGTCATTTTGATCTTTAAACATGGCATGCAGAAAATGATGTCATCAGCCTAGCACGATGTTGGAATGCTTTGTATTTCTTTAAAGTTTATGAAAAATTGTTTTCCTTTCAAAAGGGTCAACAATATTTTTTGCATAAACATGAAATTAATCAAAACATGATGTTAAAGAAATAGTTCAGGGGTCAAGCAAGTCCCTATTATATAACAGAGGACTTCAAAATAAACAAAATGGTGAAGAAATTATTCAAATAGCCTATCCGTTAAGGAGATATTTAAACTTGAAGTTTGGTATAATTTGTGTAAAATGACTGAAATCAGACTAGTTGAGATGTCACTGCCTTAAATTCCTCAGTTTTTATGTACTCTATCACATTTAATTCTTCAATTTTATAACTTAAAAAGCATTGGGTATGTCAGGAACGTCGTAAACCAGAATCTTGTAAGAGTAATTATAATTTACCACCTGAAGAAAGTTTCAGGGAAAATAATTGAAAAAGTTAAAGATATTTTATAGAAAATATATTAACAGTTGTTGAGAATGTGAGGATAAGGACGCCAGCCTTCCATAGTAGACTTACTACACCAGTCATTTCTACAAAGATAAGACAGAGCTCTAAACTTGAATATCTTCTTAACGGAATAAGAATTTTGAACATTTTCTTCACCATTTTGTTTATTTTAAAGTCCTCTTTCATATATGATAAACTTGCTTAACCACTAAACTAATCCTTTAAAACTTTGTATCACATCATTTTGGAATTTAAAAAATATTCGTACAATTTATAAAGAAATATATTATGATCCTTATGTCCTTGTTGGGGAAATATTGTCAGCATGCGCAAGATCTAAATACAAAATTGCACAAAATGGCAGCCTTCATTTGTCAACTTCAAACATTAAAGGAGACATCAAGTCAAATATTCTAGCTTGATATGTGATAGAAAATTAAAAAATAGGCCAACTACCAAAAACACCATCATAAAATCTTATTCCATTTTCAAGTTATCCTAGTTTGAAGTTGTAACATGGAGGCTGCCATTTTGTCTCATTTTCTGTTGAAATCATGCCAATGATGACATAATCTGCCCTATGAGCTAGCTACTAATGTAAGAATTCTCTGTGTGAAATTTTCTTTCCAAAATGCTTTGACATGAAGTTCTAAGGGCTTGAATCATTAACATCATATCCAAATAACAATTTATCAACCCATACAAAAGAAAAATTATTTCTTAGAAGTTAGAAAAGTTGAAATGGATTACAAAGAAATATGTTAATATTCTAATCTGTACTGGGTTTATATGAAGTCCTTTTTTAGAGGTCATATGAACAAAATGGCCGCTCCCATGTAAGTTTATATTGACAGAATTATTGTTTTGATAAATTAAAAAATATATGCTAAAATATTTTGTACGATGTGAAATTCCTTCAGATAACTTGTAATTATTATTTTTATATTAAATGAAGAAAAAGCAAGACTTTATGGCTCCTTTTATAACTTGAGAAAGGTATAAGATTTAGACTTATTGTTTTTGGTAGTTAGATTTTAATCCTCTGTCATATGAAATAAGTTAGTTTAGAATTTAATCCTCTGTCATATGAAATAAAGATTGTATCAGATTTATGTCTCCTTTACAGAATTGGCTGATGCTTCAATGTAAATAAAACACATTAATTGAAGGTTACATTTAGGTTACATCTACTTAATTTGTTCATGACAATCACCACCAAAACAAAGTTCAATGAACCCATATGATGGTGCTGCTCATATCTAGCACATCACATCTTATACTAGAATTTTAGCACTCTGTAGAGTGCATACCTCCACCCGCTTGATAATTTCAACATGCCTAAAATTGTATCAAGTTCACTCCCATCCCCAATACAATCTATCTTAGAAATCCTAGACCCACAAAGTTTTATCCCCAAACCTCTTCCCCACTTTTAATCAGTATTTGCCATTTGCATTATAGACTCTTGAGGGTTATCTACCTTATATGTTTTCAGTTTTATTCAGGCTAAGCATTCATTGTTTGAGTTCTTTTCATGCAAGATTCACATTCCATTCTTTTCCAGTCATGGCAAAAGCAATTGTTTTGATTTTCTTTGATACCCAACCACTAAATTTGATATTCTTAAAGAGTCCAGAAAATGGGGATTGTTTGGAAATCCTTTCAGGGCATGAATTCATTGTTCAGCACATTCCATTGGAAAGTTTGAACTAGAAGTCTTAACAGATCTCATCCCAAAACATCCCCACCCCTCCATTTTTGCCTTCTCTTGTTCCAATGTTTCTAAATTTTAATGACCTCTTGCCTTAAGCAGCAAACACAATACACACAAAAATATAATCCAATCATCAGTTCTTGTGATATTTGATGGCAAACAAACAGACAAACACAGGCAAAAACATAACCTCCGTCCACCTTCTTTGGGAGGCAAAAAACAATAACTGAAAGAGTTAGGACAACCATTAAGACAAAGGAGCATCATGATCAAGATATACTCACATCGCCAGAGTGGCCTTGACCCATTTTCTCCAAAAAGTCAACGTCAAACGCTGCCGGATCATCACTGGCGAATACTGTTGGGAAACAAAATCAAACCGATAAAGTCACCATCTTCAGTCAACATTTTCTTGCAATAGACAAATTTAAACTGATTTTAGCGAATGTGATTACTCCGACCAATTAATTGCTGTGGAGAATTTCCTGTTACCCAACCAAACTTAGCTTCAATTGTTTGGGGAAAAGAGGTAAGCAACAATGTGCATGTGTTACCTTCATGTACAATGCACAAATGATAAGTGTTTTCAAGACTTTTTATATATTTTTTTTATACATTTGGTCCTCTACCATGTGTGAATTGTGCAGAAAGCCAAGATTTCCCCTTTTTTATTGCCAATAAGCTTCCCAAAGTTTATGATTGACCTATTATGAACATGTAAATTTCAGCCATTTAAATTATTTAATTAGTTTTCTAAAAATTGCCGTTTCTGATTTGAAATGGTCTTTACCAACTTCTGCAGTCACAGGGATGGGGAACTTAACTAATTTCCCTCTGTTATGATTAACTCCTGTCATCCACTATTCAGTGTTTGTGAGAATAATCTCATGTGACTATAGCACTATTCAGTGTTTGTGAGGATAATCTCATGTGACTATAGCACTATTCAGTGTTTGTGAGGATAATAAGCTCCAAAATAAAGCACTTTATTTCAGGAGAATAATCTCATGTGATCATGCCTCAGTGTTTGCTCAACAAATTGCATTGGCTCCCTGTGTCACATTCAGTTTTATAGAAAACATGTGTTATTGTCTACAATTCCCAGTGATAGGATCAATCACCTGAATACATATCCAACAGTCTGAATAACTTTATGACACCAGCACTATTCCCTTTGTGAGGATCCTCTTCTGAAAACTTCAGTTTGACTGAATAATCTCAGAACTAACACTATTCAGCTGGTTCTAGGGCTTTTCAGACTGCAGCACTATTCAGTGTTTGGAACTCTTTGCCTTCACTATTCAGTTTTGAGCCATGCCAGTTCAGTGTTTTGGACAGTTCAAAACTATTCAGTGTTTTAAGACTTTCAGTTTTTAATCATGACTATAACACTATTCAGTGTTTGTGAGGATAACTTACTGAACTTTCAGTTTGTGAGAATAATTCTGGGCATGACAATAGCACTATTCAGTGTTTGTGGAATAATCTCACATGACTATAAATGAACATGGATGGATGAATAATGGATGACAATAGCACTATTCAGTGTTTGTGAGAATAATCTCACATGACTATAGCACTATTCAGTTTGTGAGAATAATCTCATGTGACTATAACACTATTCAGTGTTTGTGAGGATAATCTCATGTAACTATAGCACTATTCAGTTTGTGAGAATAATCTCATGTGACAATAGCACTATTCAGTGTTTGTGAGAGTAATCTCACAGGACTATGGCACTTCAGTGTTTGTGAGAGTAATCTCATGTGACTACAGCACTGTTCAGTGTTTGTGAGTATAATCTCACATGACTATAGCACTATTCAGTTTGTGAGAATAATCTCACATGACAATAGCACTATTCAGTGTTTGTGAGAATAATCTCACATGACTATAGCACTATTTAGTGTTTGTGAGAATAATCTGACTATAGCACTATTCAATGAGAATAATAATGATACAGGATATACTAGACACATCAAAACAAAAGTATTATTCTCAAAGATAGTTAAGACGAGACTAGTCTAACAAGTCCTACCTAAGATTAAAGAATAGAATTTCCATCCATGGGAGCTGAGGCTTTCAAACACAAAGCATGGACTTGCCCTGGAAATTTTCATTTTTGAATAATCACCATCTTCATTGAGAAGAAATACATCTGTGCAAGACAAATACATCTACTACTTACCTGACATATATTGGTTATGGTTAATCCAAATGGCATGTCATCAAATTTTACAAGAAATCTCAAATTATGATGTCATTTCTTTGTCATAACTCCATTCCTGATATTTGGAGCAATTTGCAACTATAAGATCATGGTCTCATGCTTCTTCGGTCGATAGTGAACTTCTTGTATTTCTTTAAGGACAATTCTGTGCATTCATTGTGAATTACTGGGCACAAAATCGGCCATATATTGTACAATTTTTAATCAATTTTTTCTGAAACTTTCGCAGAGTGAACAAAAGTATCTGTAATTATAATTGTATGTAACCAGCGATAGTTGTAACTTGTTTAGATGACACAAATACAGCTGTTTAACTTTTCATCTCATCTTCTTATAATGTAAGAAGGATCCTTTGCAAGAGAGAACAAGAGATCCCCATTTACAAAGCTTTTTCATATTCTAAAACCACAATATCAACCAAGGGTGTTTACATTTAAAATATGAACACAAAATTTAGGCAAGTAAAAAAAAAGTTTTCATGTCATTCAAAATTGTTCTGACAATTTACATTCATTCATACAAAAAGTATAATTAGCATGGGAAAGAGATATTCTTTTACGTAATACATCAACACAAACATTCCTATGTGGGTAAAAAACAATACAAACAGAGAAGCAAGACAATTTCTCTCACATTTCAACAAAAAACCATATTTCACCAATTCTACTTTACTCACATTATGTAAGTTCAACAGGTCAGAAGGACGACAATTGGGTTGCTATTCAAGGACAGAGAGGTGGGCGATTCCTTTGTGAAGTAAACAGTTAGGATTACTTTCCAATGTAATCAATTACTATTACCTGAATAACTAATCGATTGTAATCAATTAGGATTACTGCTCACGATTACCCCATCACTGTTCAAGGCAGGGCAAAATTGCACAAAACTTGAACGTAAGTCAAACAAGAAAAGATGTTACTTAATCCATACTCTACCAGGGCTTTGAAAAGAGCAAGCCCAATTTTCATAACTTTTTTTTTCATATGCATTTTTGACAACTTCTTTCATTTTCTTTTCTTAAAAGTTTGGTTGGAATAAAGGCTAAGATATTTATCTTTTGAGTAATGAAAGCCAATTTAAAAAATATTAGACAAAAATATGCAAATTAAGAAATTTTCAGCTAAAATTGTTTAACAATGGTCAATCTTTGCAGAAGTATAACTCTTGTCAATATTGAAAACAGAGATTTGTGTTACATATTTAGATTCTTTATGAAATTTCCTTTCCAATGATACTAATCTATAATTTTGAGAAAGAAAGGAAAGATGAAAAAACATCAAAAATAATTCTAGTCAAAAGACCCTTGAAAGCTGCAGCAGAAAAATAATTACACAGTGGTTATGGTGAGACTCCAACCCAGAGCACTCGCGTGCTAGCTGAGTACATTTCCTCTGCACCACGTAGTCGTTCAAATTGGAGAGGTAAAATATAATTCTTATAGGAAAGGTTCTAACTAAATAAAGGGGGCATGCCTTTATTTATATATCAAATGAAAGGAAATTTCAAGCACTTTCGAGCGGAAAAAACGGGACAAAAATGGCAAAATTCATGAAATTTTGAAGAAATTTCTTCAGAACAAAAGACTGCAGATAGGGATTACAAAAATTAAACCAGAAACCAATACTATCATGTCTTAGGACTTGCATGTTTGATTTTGAAGCAAAAATGTGATCTTGAAGTTATTGTAAGATTTGAAAAAAAAAAAAGACAAACATTTTTTGTAATTTTTTAAAGCAATTTTTGAGTTGTACCCTTTTTTAATGTACTTTTTCTTAAAATTCTATAATAAGACCCCTATAAAAAAAGTTACATTTTGTGAAAGAAGCAACCTAGTACTTTAAAATGATACCAAGAATACTCCTATAGGACTGTGGTAAAGTCCCAATCTTATTTTTAGAAAAAGGTGGTTTAAAAACGGCGATACTAATGCCGTGTGGTAGAGTAAGGGTTAACAATGGAACGAAAAAAGGTAAAAAGTAAAGATGCCAAATCTTTTAAATATCAAGTTGATAGATTAAATAGAGCTCCCACTTTAATGAACAAACCAAATTCCATAACTTTTCCATCCATGGATTTTAAACAAAATGATAATTTTCAAAATTCTTTCCATATGTGATAACTGTCCTAATTACCCTTTATGAAATGGAAAAACAATAAGAATTTTTTTCTTTCCAGAGCACATTGTTCGAGGCCTTGGAACTAAAAAGATAACATTCCATGACTTTCGAGGCCTGGAAACTAAACAGGTCAGATCCAATGACTTTCTGGCCTGGAAACTAAAAAGGTCAGATCCAATGACTTTTGAGGCCTGGAAACTAAAAAAAGGCAGATCCCATTCGCTTCGAGGCCTGGAAACTATAAAGGTTACATCCCATTCGCTTTTAAGGCCTGGAAACTAACAAGGTCAGATCCCATTCGCTTTTGAGGCCTGGAAACTAACAAGGTCAGATCCCATTCACTTTCCAGGACTGGAAACTATAATGATTAGATCCCAATCACTTTCGAGGCCTGGAAACTATAAAGGTTAGATCCCAATCACTTTCGAGGCCTAGAAACTAACAAGGTCAGATCCCATTCGCTTTCCAGGCCTGGAAACTAACAAGGTCAAATTCCATTTACTTTCAAGGCCTGAAAATAACAAGGTCAGATCCCATTCACTTTCAAGACCTGGAAACTATAAAGGTTAGATCCCATTCCCTTCTTAGGCCTGAAAACTAACAAGGTCAAATCCCATTCACTTTCAAGGCCTGGAAACTAACAAGGTCAGATCCCATTCACTTTCAAGACCTGAAAATTATAAAGGTGAGATCCCATTCCCTTTCGAGGCCTGGAACTATAAAGGTTACATCCCATTCCCTTTTGAGGCCTGAAAACTAACAAGGTCAGATCCCATATCTTACCAGGTTTACAAGGGACCTATAAGAACCCTAAAAATAAAAAAAGAAACATCCATTCAGTGTTTAAAAACAATAAACTTTCAACAAATCTTCTAACAGGACCAAAAAAGGCACAGCATGCAGGATCACACACATGTTACCTTGTTCTGCATAGCGAAACTCCATTTCCTCAGGGCTAATAGCCCACTTAGTACCTTAGGGTGTTAGCATGAAATGGGTAAAAATAAGTCTTTAGTGTTATACGAACTACTATGCTTAACCTACTTTGGCACAATGGAAGAAGGGAATCCAAAACAGATTGTGGCCAATATATTTATTTGATCGTTCTAGACAGCTATCAGGTGGCAACATGTAGAAAAACATTTGCATCACAATCTATGGATACTGTGACAATGCATTTGACAGGGTTGAATAAATTTCAATAAAAACTGGTGTTAACTAAATGTGTATGATTTTCAAGCATATCTCTAAAACTGTCTTTGTTGAATTCAAAAACTTCTTTTTAATATATTCAATATATAATCATCAATTGTCAGGAAACATCAAAGAGACTTTCAGAGAATGCAGGTTGCTGACTTTGATCAAAGTTGAACAAATTACAGTTTACAGCCCTTTGAATCAGGTATACCAGGTCCTAATCCCTTTTGTATTTTTCTCTTATCAATCAATAAATCTTTTACTGGAAATTTGGTGTTTCACAGGGGGTCCACTTTGCCCCTCACGAGAAAAAAATGTATTTTTTAAATATTTTTAGATTTAAGTTTTTTTTTTTTTTTTAAACCTAATAATCTTATTTAACCTCATAAATGAAATACCTTACATGTTACAGAAGACAGAATGATAGCATGGTAAGCAACTGTCCTGTTTGGCTCATGAATGGTCCTTATCAGTCAGAATAGTTTCATTCTGAGGTATGATTATAGCTAAAATCCCAAAGCTTCTTTACCATGGGATTGAGCCCTAAGGGGGCCCCTGGACTCCATGCCGAAAAAGACACAGCGCTTTGCACACACATTAATGTGCCCCTCAACAAGTCTAGCACCCTGCCCCTTTTTACATTAAGCTAGGGGTCTGTTTTACTGTTTGTATAACACCAACATCAAGAATACATTTTAAAAGAGAGCTGACAGAAAATGATAGTGCTGATGGTCATGCCAAAATAGATGAATCTTCCAGGGTTTTTGCAACTAGCAAACAACTGAACATCTTTTCAATATCTTATTATATAAAAATTTCATTTTTTAATTGAAAAACCCCAACTACATGTACATAAAAGTAGTTTTAAATAATTACAGGAATGTAGGAAGTTGAGGTATTTCTCAACAGCTAGGGTTATATAGAGATGTTAATAGTTGTTTGATGAACAAGTGTGGAGCACTGGTGAATGAAGACCCACCTGGGGTTGAATCCAGGACCTCTAGCTGATACTATATGACCACTAGACCACGAAGGTCTCTAAATGATAGAAACCCATGAAAACCAGAACCAAATGGTTTTGTGGTTCCGATGCTTTTTTGTTCATTTATTGATTTGCAAATTCTGTATTAAGTGTCATGTCATTGCATCTAATGATATATTTGTTTCATGATATTTATTTATAAGCCACACCCCTCAATAAAAATGTTGACAACATTAGCATACATTTGCACAATAATAATAACATTATCATAGCAAGTATGATGGAGAAACTTACTTAGTAATATTCATGACATCACTTCCACAACAGCAGAACATATGTACAGACCATACTCCTCTGTGTACCACACATACTGTTCAAGAGGTATGGTGATAACAATCATTTTTTGAGCACTTTTACACGTTAAGCCACGCCCGCCGCCCACCATGCATAATAATGAGATCTGTTGATAACATAAACATGTGCACAATAACCAACAATATCATCATGACCAGTATGACGCAAAACGGACATACGGTTGCTCATGTATTAAGCCCTGCCCACTCATTAATATGCATGACCATCACAAACAATAAGACACATTTGCAGACCATGGGCAATCTGTGTACCACACATGACATGAATCAGTTTATCATTCTTGGGATATCGTGTTTACAAGCTCTTTTCAGCAAAATCATATTAAGCCCAGCCTACTACGCATATTATTGAAATTCAACGTTTTTGCACAATAAACAAGTACACAATAGCTAACATCATGATTGTACCAAATATGAAAGCAGACATGTGATTGTTAAATATGAGCATTTTAGGATTTTTTCATTAATTCCCACATACTAATTAATATGCATGACACCACCATCAAAAACAATAGGAGACATCTATGGACCATGGGCTATCTGTGTTTTGCATATGACATGAATTCACTCTACCATTCTTGAGATACTGTATTAAGCCATGCCTACTATGCATATTAATGAAATTTATTGTATGAGCATTTCAATATTTTTATATTAAGCCCCACCAACTCATTAATATGCATGAAATCACCATCAAAAAGATTAGGGCACATATACGGACCATGGGCCATCTGTGTACAACATATGACATGGATCCAGTTTACCACTCTTGAGATACCGTGTTTACAAGCTCTTTTCAGAAAAATCATATTAAGCCACGCCCACTATGTATATTAATGAAATTAACGTTTTTATAACATGAACATCTGTATACTTCATATGACATGAATCCAGTGTATTGTTCTTGAGATTTTGTGTTTACGAGCTCGGCGTCACAAACATACATACATACATACAGCCGCACATACATACAGCCGCACATACATACAGTACATACACACACAAGCCATCATGACCACATATAGGTTCCTGATGCTACCACATCGGAACCAATAAAATCAATTCCTAAGATTCAAAGTGGTATAAAATTTTCACAACTTTTACTCACCTTCCGTTCCTGGTCTGAAATCTTTGTCTGAAAAGCTTGGGAACCCATCTCCTGAAAGCAAAGGAACAAAGCACTCTAACTATATATAGAAAATCTTTTTAAGAATGCACAAAATCATATAATGTAATAATTTGCAGCTAATATAAGTTACGTCATAATAATTGAAATTGGCAGACATTGGTCTATAAGCACTACAGCTTAAAAATCTTTGAAGAATTAACCAAGCTTACAACAACTTAATGGATTAGTTCAGTGGTCAAGTAAGTTCATATTAAGCTTAGTTTGTAGGAAAGAGGACTTCAAAAAACAAAATGGTCAAGAAAGAACTTTAAAACATTATTTCATTAATGAAATATTAAGTTTGAAGTTGTCTCATTTGTGTAAAAAGAGCTTAGTTGGAACATCACAGTCACGTTCCTCAAGTGTGTATGTCTTCTATTGTATTTTCAACCAAAAATGTGTGCCTTAAAAGCCATTGGATATGTCAGGAAATTAATGCGACATAATTATAATTTGCTACCTGAAGAAAAGTTACAGAAAATAATTTCGACGAGCAAATTACATTAAACATTGTTAAGAAAGTGAGGACGAACGAAAGTGCCAACCTTCATTTAGTAGACTTGCCACACCAGTCATTTCTACACAAATGAGACAAAATATCTCCTAAACAGAATGAGAAAATGATGTAGTTTTCTTCACTACGTCACTTCTTTTAAAATACTCGTTAACCTTGCTAGACCTCGGAACTAATCCTTTGAAATATACATACCAACAGTTCCAAATTCATCATCTTGAGGTGGCACATCACCATTATCACCTGCTCTTAATTCACCAGGCACATCATCTGCTGTTAACAGATCTGGCGTTTCTTCTCTTTCAAGTGACAAAGCTGATGTTGAGGTATTGGAATTCTGAATATCTAAAATTTCTTGAGTTTCTTCTTTCTTCGGTGATGGTTTCTTTATGGACTTTTTTGGTCCTTTTAATTTTGTTGGTCTGAAAATACAAGGAAATTGCAAGCACAAAATTATGTTAAAGAGCAAAACCCATGAATAAATTATGTTAAGATTATGTTAAAGAGCAAAACCCATAAATGAATGAGCTTGCAAATAAATGGATACATTCAGCTTAACACTCAAAGTACTCTTCTTTGTACTCAATAGTTGCATACTTTGACTAATTTGACAACATCTTTTAAATAGGTATCAAATAATGGTGATATCAGAATAATGAGTGTGGGAGCAAGTTGAGCAACAGTGCCACATGGGGAGGGGAGGGGGGACGACAAATGTAATATGTCAATAATGTAAATGAGACAAAGTTCGCCAATAAATAATTCTTATATTAGACATAACTGGGGACAGAGTGAATGTATTTCATGGGGGAAATAAATTAAAGAAATTAACATTTACAACACCAAAATCACTCAAATAAATTACTTTTTTGGAGAATTTTTTGCACCCTCTGCATCCACCTCGAGTACAGCTGCTTTAGGAATATCTTTTTTCTCTGCTTCCACCGTTGTCGCCTCTTGCGTGTTTTCATTCTCGTCAACATCGACACTCTCTGTTTTTGGCTCCTCTTGTCTGTTGGCATCTACAGTTTCAACACTCACTACCGTCCTGGGCGGTGAGCTCGCCATTTTATTGGAAGAAGCAAAAGGGTTCATCTTGGCTATGTCATCGTCGGTGAGTTTGTAAATATTTTGACCGGATGATTTGATTGGTGGAGAATTTGACATTTTGTTTGAAGATGCAAACGGATTCATCTTCTCTATATCTTCATCTGTTAACTCATAACCACTTTTACCCCCAGCCTTGGGGATCGGTATTTCCTCCGACATGGCTGAAGTGGACGCGTTGGCTTCAGAGATGGCTTCTGCGCTTTCCGCTTCTTGCATAAAAGGATCTGTGACTGCCAATACCTCAGTTTCAAAATTGTCACTTTTATCTTCTGGGGCTACAGCACCGCTGTAAATAGAACAAATGGTACTGAAAGGTATACACTGTGCACATTTATGAGAATTGCAGACGATATCTTGTAGGCATTCAAAATTGTAAGCCAAAGTGCTCAGAGAATTGCAAGTCATCCTTGAGCCTGTACTTTTTTCAGGGTTCTAGAAATCAACCTGAAGGCAACTTGTCCACCAAGCACTGAATTCATGCAGCTGATGTTGTCCAGAATGAAAATTAGGTTGCCCTGAGAATTTGATGCATATATGTTTAATACAAACTGTGCAGCTAATTTGGTTATCCGCCTGGCACACCCAACAAAAATTGGTGGTTGCCCAGTTATTATTTTTGGGTACCCCAGTTATTATTTTTCTGTACCCGAGTTATTATTTTTGGGTACCCCAGGCTGCCGGACGACTGATTTGTCGTCAATCCCTGGCTTTCTTTTTATGTTTACCACAAATAAATAACCATATACTAAAATTGTGCATTTTGATTACGAAAAAAAAAAAAAAAAAAAGTTTACATACATTTTCTCGCTTTCTTAAGAAATTCACCTGATGTAAAATGGACTCAAACAAATACTCAAGGTCATGAATTACAGGGATTTAATACACGGGTCACAACAATGCAAAATACTCTATAGAAATTTTATAAAGGAAAATGAATATACACTGGATTATTCCTTTAAAATTGAACAACTTGTCTATTGCTCAGAGGGTGCTGCCACAAAATTATACTACAACATCTATGCAGCATTCTTGATTCTTTAAAGAAATATTCACATAGATTTTCATTTTTTCATATATGATAGAGAAAATTTAAAGAAACAAAGTGGTGAAAAAACTATGTTAATATCTTATTCCGTTTAGAAGTTAGAACAATTAAAGTGTAGAAAAATGTTCTTAAAAACACCTTGAACAGTATATGTCCTTCAGCTTGGTGATGTCATCAAGGCAAATCCAGCACAATTCTTATAAATTTAATCACACTTTTTTTACATTATGGAACAGCATTTTTGGTTCATTGTAAAGATAGGGTGGAATGTATTATTTCCAAGAAAACATTTTGTTTTTTTCTTGGTGTACATTACATTTTTAATGAGAAAAAATCCAAATCATTTTTAAAGAAATACAAAAGACGTTTTGTTGAAATTGTCTCTATGACATCACAGATGTTGCCAATCAGTCACTTTTGTCCAAATTCAAAAGTACTTAATTTTTTTTGTAACTTTTAACCCTTACTCTCCCAGCGTCACGGTGACCGTGACAGTTACGATCCATTTTCCAAAAAATGTTTTGAGTACCTTCCCAAAATCCTATAGAGCTGCAAATAAGTTCATTTAAACCAGATTGAATAGATCTTTCATAATATGGTTATTTTGTTGGGGGGTTTGATTGAAATTTTTTGAGTAAAATCGTGACAAAAAAGTGCATTTAAAAAAAAAACGGGCATTTTTTTTTTTTTTTTTTTACGTGAATATTTTTTCTTCAGGTAAAGTATAAAGATAGTTTGAATTGTTGGTTGCTACACGATTTTTACTTGTACTTGGTCAATGTTTGTGTTTTTTGGGAGAAAATATGCCAAAATTTGTGATTTCGGGCCATTTTGGACCTTTTTTGATCAAAAATCATTAAAAAACGCCCAAATATTGTATTGGAATTTTTAAAATCTCTACGGATAGAGGAGAAATAGATCGTTCAGACGAACTATTACAATAACAGATGCACCCCCTCTACTGGCCTAAAAGGTCTCTGATGATGACGTCAATTTGCGTCTTCTTTTTTTTTCCCCACATTCGAAATCACAAAATGGCGAGATACAAGTTACAACGTCAAACGTGCCTTCCGACTCCTATGTTTTCTTCAGAATAATGATGACTCAGAGGGGTCGGAAGGTACTTCTGATGAAGAAGATGTACCAGAACTAGACCAGATTGAGGAAGAGGAGAATATAGAGCCTGCTGAGATGGATAGTGATCTGTTCCAAATTACGGAGTTGGTGAGTCTTTTTTTCCAATAATAGCAAAAGTACTACATTGTAAATGTGTAGTAATAAAATAAGGCTTATAGAATTATAATGATAAATTAGCGGGGATTTTTTGCTTGTTACGAGAAACAAGTAAAAGGGACACTTAAATCACATATAAAAAAAAGGATTTAGGTCCTTTCTATAATAGCCCGGATGAAACAAATGAAAGCTGAACCCCAATAATAACATTTCTAAATGGACTGAAATATATGTATTTCCCAATGGCAAAATTGTAAATTTAGGCCTACTGAAATATGTGTATTCCCAATTTCACAAAATCCAAGTTCCATTATTTCAGGGGCCGAAATCACAATTTTATGGGGAAAGTGGAGTAGGGGTCCCATGTTAGGGCAAAATACACATGTTGGAGGTGCCCCAGGCCCATTTAGAGGAAAATGCATGTATATAGGCCTAGTACCGGTACATTATTTTGATGCCCCCTTTTTTGGGACCATGATCCTTTTCCCCTCCCCCTGGCTATGCCACTGTTGTGGTGATGACTAGATCGATAAAACAAACATTTTGGACCCCTGTATGTACCCCCGGGCTTCCCGGCTGTAAAAGTCTGTCCCAACGGTTACCACAAAATTGTGGGGCAGGTTAGAAACCACAATAACATGTTATGCGATAACATGTTATGCGATAACATGTTATGCGTATGCTTGAAGAGGACGAGCCGCCCGCTACTAGAAACCACAATAACATGTTATGCAATAACATGTTATGCGTATGCTTGAAGAGGACGAGCCGCCCGCTACTCCCCAACCCAAGAGGAAGAGGGACAGACCGTTGAAAATGAGCCCAGGCCCCTCTTCCAGGCCTTCCGCTGCAGTCTCGCCACCATCACCACTCAAAGAAAATCCGACTGAGCGGAAAAAGCTGCCTTCAAAACCAGGGAGGAAGAGCGGAACGCTCGGCTGCAGGAGATACAACGGTCGAAGGTCATCCCTGCAGCCGAAAAAGACTATCATCTGTGGGAAGTACTGGTGGAGAGTGACCAGGATCGACACGAGGTCTTCGGTAACTGGCTATGGGAAGACCAAACTAACGTAAGTTGAATAAATATAGTTGCAATTCTTTTTTTATATTTTAATTCTATTTGCAGCAACAAGATATAGCAGAAGACTTTACAAATTTGGACCTTTTCGGCAAACATTTCTTATGAATTCCATGTGGAATGAACAGAAGTAAGTGTTCAATAGATAATCAGCATAGTCTATCAACATAAAAGTAGCTGTGAAGCTTGTAATGGCTGAAATTGGGTCAGAAATAAACAAAAAACACTTTCGTGCATAATAAATGAGGTAAATGACCTAATTTGCACATCATTTGCATAATTTCTTATTTAATTTTTTGCAAATGATGATGTAAACATCTTGTTTTTCTGCATTCTATTAGTTTTGGACATCATAGAAGGGGAAAATGCATTTTTTTGGGAAATTTTAGTGCCATACACTATTAGATAGATTATTCACAGAATCGGGGGATAATTTTTAGGTCAAAATGTACCAAATTTTTCATATTTGCGTCCTTTTTTCTTCTTCTGATTCCTAAAAATCCATGAATAGTATCAAATGAAAGGTCTTTCCAAGGACGATTCAGAAATTCTATCCATATTTTTTTGCTATCTAGCCACAAGGCACAAGCGTGTCATAAAGATAGAATGTTTGGAGACCTAATATGCTAATTCAATGACCTAATTTGCATATTTGAGTTCGGAAATATACACATTTTTAAAAAGTTCAACATGTTAGCTTTCATAAAAGTCGAACTTGTTTTGGTACAAATGAAACAGAAAGTGCTGAAAAAGTCCTCTTTCCAAAAATTTCAGAAATAGCTTATTCTATTTTTGGAACCTTGGGAGAGTAAGGGTTAAACGGAATAAGATATTAACATTTTTTCACCACTTTTGTTTCTAAAAATTTTCTCTATCGTATATGAAAAAATAAAACTCCATGGGAATATTCCGTTAAGCACTTACTCCAATGGTATGCTATCCACCAGGTCATTAATTATGAATGTGGCCAACTCGATGTGCTTTTCGTGATCAGTTTTTAAAATAACCTCTGCCCTTTCACTCCAGCTGACCTGCTCATCAAGCTCCCTCAGAGCTTCATAAACAGCTGGGTTGGGGACCTGTGGTGTCTTGAATGGAGTCTGGAAGGTAACCTAGATTAAAAAAAATAATAATAATGTATAAATATGACAATATATCATAAACTGTAAAAAAATATTTGTATATGCGTTAGTGATTACTCAAAATTTTGAAGGCCTAAGAATACTCACAATATATTTTGATACCCTGTGTAAATTGAGCAGATGGCAAAGATTCCCCAGTATTTGATTGGTCGATAAGATTTCCCCCGCATATAATTGGTCCTTTGTGGACACGTGAATTTCGAACATGTAAGTGACATTACTTAAATTAGTTTTCCCGAAATTGCCGATTCAGATTTGAAAAGGTCTATAGAATTTACATATTGTCCTTATCTATTGACTTACATATACTATATTAACACCTTTAAATTGATTTTATCTATTTTTTCAAATTCATTGCATAACGCCAGAATAAAATATATGTAAGTTTCCGGTTGCTGACCAACCTTTAGTGCCAACTAAAACAACAAAAATATTATTGCGATTTTCAAAGAGAAAAAGTGTACGTTTAAATGTGTTTTCTTAATTAGGGGCCTTAATAAAGCCTAAGATCAAGTTTATGGATCTGGAATAAAAGCACACATTCTTTTTTTTTGTCGTAAAAGCAAAAAGCCAGTTCCACAATAAAAAGTGCCATCAAAGTGAGATAACCGTTTCTGCTCATTCATCTTTCATTAAAGGATTAGTTCAGTGGTCAAGCATGTCCATTTAATAGGACAGAGGTCTTCAAAAGATACAAAATAGTGAAGAAAGCATTCAAAAATATGATTCCGTTAAGGAGATATCTAAGTTTAAAGTTTGGTATCATTTGTGTAGAAATGACTGAAATCAGACTAGTTGTGATGTCATAGCCTCAGACTCCTCATACATAGTCTTTATGTATTCTATCATATTTTGTCCTGCGATTTTGTGGCTTAAAAACCATGGGATGTACAGTTACAGAAAAGTAGTAAAACTGAATCTAGGAGGGTATTTATAATATACCACGTGAAGAAAGTTTGAGGAAAAATAATTTCAAACGTGAAAAAATTAAATGAACTTTGTTTAAAATACATTAACAATTAATTGTTAAGAATGTAAGGATGAAGACACCAACTTTCCATAATAGACTTACTACACCAGTCATTTATACACAGATAAGACAGAGCTTTGAGCTTGAATATCTCCTTAACAGAAAAAGATTTTTGAATGCCATCTTCACCATTTTGTTTCTTTTGAAGTCCTCTTTCATATTAGATGGACATGCTTGACCACTGAACTAATCCTTTAAGTCTATAACCAGGAACAGTAAGTTTTCAAACAGAAAACAGGAATACATTTTTTTTCCTTTCTAAAATAGTTTTTTCCCCTACTGTACCAAATTGAAAACTAATCTATATTTTATTTTGGTCTTATCAAATCATGCAAACAATTCCCAACAGCAACTCTTTAAATTACTTCATCTTAGAAACTTGTCAAAAATTTCATCAAATTGTGCAGTTTCAAGGTGAATAAATTGCCAATTAATCACATGCATAAATGCAAACTTCAATGACTTACTGCAAACATAAAAACAGTGTTAGACATGCAGAATGCCGATTACAGAATGGCAATCGATAGTAAGAACTGGTAATTGTATGTATGTACAGTGATTCATAACCTTGGGGAGATACCGAACAGTGATGCTGAATCGTTTTTGTATCATATAATAAATACATCTAGCGCTAATAACTGATACATGCTTCGGGAGAGTAAAAACTCACCGACAAAAATACATCAAAGAGACTGCAATTCATACTACAGTACCACTCAATTGAATAACTAGGTTTTCCACACATTATCTTCATTATAAGATGCAGTCTGGTTCAAGTAATTTGCAGCTACACAATTACTCATTTGAGCATTAACAAAGTATGAAGTTTCATACACATTTATTTTTCATTAAGCCAACTGTGTATAATCAGTAAGTTTTATACTAGAAAAGTGGTATAAATTTTCCTCTAAAAATAATGTTTGCTTACATTTATGAAGAAGAAAAAAATTAACATACATTTTATTTTGGTCTGACAAACAGTTATTTGATATGATGAACTTTTCCCAAATTCTATTATTAACCAGCTCATTTGATAAAATCAGATGGAAAAAATACAAACACAAAAAACTCACTGACAGTAATATGAATTAATATTACTGTACCACTCAATTGGATAGGCTCTCCAATCATATCTTCATCAGAAGATGCAGTCTTGTTCAAGTAATTTGCAGCTACACATTACTCATTGGGGCATTTACAAAGTTCTTAAAGAGACATAGGCACAGTAGCACGGAACTAATTATTTGCCCGCATTGAAACCTATGATGAAAGATCAATTTTGGGTCGTTTTTGCATCAGAAAGGGGAAGCTTGGGCATTTTCCACGATGTTTTCTGAAAAGTACTATCCAATACATTATCTTCCAGATCATGACGGTAATTTCACTTGGGGTTCATAACAGGTTTTGGCACTTTTGGGAGTGGAGGGGGGGCTTGAAGTCAATAGGCAATAAAAACCCTGACCCAACAACACTGTTTTCACTACTGCACTCAATAAAATAGCCTCTGAAATAACTTTTTCTTAACATGATTTTAACCAAATTCTACTTGTATTGTTGAGACTTAATCCTTTTATAGATCTACAGTACCAAACATACACATGTCTCGAGTTTGTCCCTAAGTAAAATGTCAGCCCCTAAGAAATGATTATATTCACGCTCTTTGCATAAGGTTCTTATTTTTGGATTGTGCATTAATACCGGTACTTATTTAGTTCCCTGCTACCCTAGACACATACCATAAATGAATGACTATATAAACAGCTTCTTTTTTCAAAATGGATTTCTGTTGTCAAAATGGACTGGAATAAAGCCTTCACATTACCATTATACTCCTTTTTTGGGACTAAATAAAACTCTGTACCAGAATAGCAAGCATAAATTCTGTTAGCTTTTCTGGTACATAGTTTATGAAGTACCAAAAACATAGTATAATGGTAATGTAAAGGCTTTATTCCAGTCCATTTTGACAATAAAAATTCATTTTGAAAATAGAAGCTGTTTAATAAAGTGCAATTTATCAAATGGTAGAATCTAAATTAAAACCATGGATGGTTATTTTGACATGGATCCCTGTTATATCTAAATGTGTGTAAATTCACTGACTGAAGATGCTTGCAAGAGCATATAAGGGTAGAAATCTAAATTATAACCATGAATGGGTTATTTTGACATGGATCCCTGTTATATCTGAATGTGTGTAATTTCACTGACTGAAGATGCTTGCAAGAGCATACAAGTCTGAGCACTGAGCAGACGTCTTTAAATGGTCACAACACAGCACTTACAGTTTTTATTAAGTAAATGACAAATCAAAGTTTGTAAAATTATTCAGCATGTGCAAAAGCTATGATGTATGAACAGAAATACAGCTAAAATTATTCAAAACAATTATCATTTCATGTAATTCTTTATCTTTCTTTTCCAAATTTAATTATTAAAGGTTCTCAAATTGTATTCTACTATTAGATCTGGGTCAAAGTTACAATACATCCAATTTCCTGTTCACTGTAGCCAACTCCCATTCAAAATACTTTCGGGAAGGAACGGATTTTTTTTTACATACGCAATGTTCCAGTTATCCCATTCTAAGGTTATCAAATATTGCGCAATATATGCTAATTAGGTATCTAAATGTCAAAATGCTATAAAATGGATCATTTGTAACTGATTTTGATGTGACTTTTTGCTGTTTGCATGGTTTTTAGTCAATCATTTAAGCTCTGTGTTGTTGCTACCTCTCCATATACCTTTAACTGTAAGATTTCTCAAACAATCTTTGAAGCGTGTTTAATACCATTCCTCATAACAGTTACCTACTGTATGTTTGAAATTCTGCGCTTTTCCTTGGAACAGTTAACTTCTATTCTAACAAGCTCATATCAGATTCTGAGCATACCCAGCAGTTAGTGCACCAGACTACATGTACTGACAGCTAGTGAGTGACTCATCAATTTCTATATATTGGGAAACACATCAAACCTAAAGGTTGTGTAATACATCTCTCCATCTCAATAACAGCAGTGGTGTTAAGCGTACATGTGCTTTTGACATACAACAGAGTAATTTTTTTTTCAATATTAACTAATCATGTTTAAACATTCAATATTATGAGTCACAGAGCTGTACATTTTTGTGAAGTATTTGTATATATAGCTGTTTCCATTTAATTAATAAAGTACAGTATCAGAAGAATATGTGTCAAACTTAAAAAACCTAAATTATTTTAGAGCGGAAAACATGCAATTGTTCATGATGCATAGCAGCATTGGGCTAAAATAAAATATAAGCAAGTTTCAATTTTTACCGACTGTAAAAAATGTTCTTGTAATTTTTTGAAAGATTTTTGTTGTTGTTGTAAAAATTGACATCCATAAAATCTAACAACACTTTTCATTATTAGCTGGACTACATATTAAATACCAAGATAAAATACTTTGTGCTGATTTATCTTTTATTCAATTAAGGCTATAATCATGTTACTTTTTAATTAGAAAAGTAGAATTGAGTTTTTTTGTACTTACTTACCAACCAAACATTTCACGATATAAAATCTCAAAACAAAAGTAGATACCCGGACCCTTAGCTTTGCTATTTTACAGGGGTGGCCCGCCCTGCCCCTCCGTGGGCCCGCCCTGCCCCCCTGGGGGTCTGCCCTGCCCCTCATGAGAAAATATGTTTTTTTTTTTTTTTTAGAAACCTTAATAATCTTAATTAACCTCATAAATGAAATACCGTACATGGATACAGAACACAGAATGATAGCATAGTAAGCAATTGTCCTGTTTGGCTCATAGATGGTCCTTATCAATCAGAATAGTTTCATTCTGAGGTATGATTATAGCTAAAATCCCAAATCTTCTTCACCATGGGATTGAGCCTTAAGGGGGCCCCTGGACTCCACGCCGAAAAGACGCAGCGCTTTGCGTGCATTAATGTGCCCCTCAACAAGTCTAGCACCCTGCCCTGTTATAAATCAAGCTGAGGGTCTGATATCTCATCCCTTCTTTATCTCATTCTCTAAATACAAGCATATATTTTATCTTGGCCTTGGCTTTGTACAATTTTCATTTGACATTATTCCATCAGCTCAGAGTACAGTACTGTGTAAGGACAAGCTTTTCTTAAAGGTCTAGTGACATGCAGCAGAAAGAACATTACATTAAGAGTACCAGACATCGTAAATGATACAAATCCGCTATTAACAAGCTTTTCACTCTCTGTCACAATTGCTATCCCACCCTGTTCCACATAACTTCCATCCTACATCCCTCCCTACAGGAAATCATACCTGCAATCCAGATACCATTCTACCACATGACCCATATGCCATCACAGCTGCAATGAAGAAGACATGATCCCACCATATGACTTGCCACCCTGTCCCATATACAATGCTACCCTGTCCCAAATGCCATCCCTCCGTCACATATCATGCCACCCTGTTCCACCTGCCATCCTTCCCCGTAGGCTGTACCACATGCCATCCTACCCTGTTCCACATGCCATCCCTCCTTGTACTACATGCCATCCTACCCTGTCTTACACGCAATTCCATCCTACCCCACATGCTATCCCACCCTGTCCCATATGCCATTTCACCTGCAATCCAGATGACATTCTATTACATGCCATGCTGTCCCACAAGTCATACCACCCTGTCCTCCATGCCATCCCACCTTATCCCACATGCCATCCCAGCCTGTCATAAATGCCATGACACCACCTTGTTTCACATGCCACGCCACCCTGTCCCACATGCTATCCCACATTATATATGCCATGACATCCTGTCCCATATTCCATGGCACCCTGTCCTGTACATGCCACCCTATGTCACATGACATCCCAATTCCTACATCTACCAATCATTCTGTTTGGTTTGTTGATGTTTAACAGCACTGTGACAATCATTCTGTCATCTTCCACCCAACATTATTTTCTCCAACTCTCATCCCCTCCCTTCTACCAACCTAACATGCCCCAATCATCACCTATCATCCCCCATTCACCTACCATCCCCCATTCACCTACCATCCTCTATTCACCTACCATCCCCCATTCACCTATCATCCCCATTCACCTACCATCCCTCATTCATCTACCATCCTCCATCTACCATCCTCCAATCACCTACTATCTCCCATTCACCTACCATCTCCCATTTACCTACTACCTCCCTCCACCTGCCATCCTCCATTCACCTGCCATCCTCTGTTCACCTACCATCATCCATTCACCTACTTACCACAACCAACCTTTTGCCTTCCACTCATCTACCAAATATACTCTTACCCAATTCATCATTCCAACCATCACTATAACCTTCACTCACTACATTGCACTACAGCCCCCTCCTCTTAACTTAAATATGACACTTCCAATAGAAACATGCTCAACTTTTTTCCCCTTATGAACCAAATACTGTAGGGCTTTTTTATCTACCAAATCAGAATGAAAATTCTTTGCAGATTAACTTGGGAGTTCATCATAAGTCTAACGAAACCTTGTTTTTTCCCAAATTCATTTCCAAGACACTTGATTATAAATTCCTTTCAGTTATCATTTCTATTATTCAACTTTTTTTTCCATCCCAGAACAAATCCTTTAATTGCTGCTATTCAAGTCTGAAATGCATTTGTTCTCCTTTATATAAATTGCCTTTAAAGAAAAACAAAATAGTTCCTAGGGCAGCAATCTTATGTTCCCTAGTAGCTAAACAATGCATGAGGCCGGACGGACAATAGCTGTGGACAGGCGGAAGAATGGTAAAGATGCTGTATCCCATATTCACCAACTTTGTTGGTGAGGGGATAAAAATTATATCTGGTAGTCAGTCCTTTTGTTCTGCCTTTTTTGTCATGCCAGAACTCTGCTTTTTATCATGCCAGAACAAATCCTGTAATTGCTATTTAAGTCTGGAATGCATTTGTTCTAAACTCTTTTAAAGCCAGTCTCTTTTCTTTTCATAAAAATAGTACAGTAGGAAATGCTTTCCTTGGGCAGAAATCTTTTGTTCCCAGTAGCTGAACAATGCACGAGGATGGACGAAGGGACAGATAGATGGATGGACGAACGGTAAAGATGTTACATCCTCTCTTCACCAACTTCGTTGGCTAGGGGATAAAAATGCCCTTTGAAAAAACTTGTGTACAGTAGTTTATCAGTTATGATTAATCAAAGTGTTATAGGTTTGATGACATCTAGAGGCAGCTTGTGTTTACTGTAAAGGATTCAAAATATAAAATGGACCATAAATACAGCAAAACCTCACATCAAAATCAGCGAGCAACGACGAGTGGACACACAATTTCAATGACAGGGTCGTCGCTTGCGTATTCGATTATGATAGTAACAATGCTATCACGAAAGGCTTAATACGACCCGGATAAGAACACAGGTACAACGTACAGACAGACATAACATCGACAAGCAAGTCAATGTCCACGGTCTTTGATAACCAGTTGTGGTGCACTGGCGTGTCTACCCAACCCAGGCTTGAACCCAGGGCCTCGTGGTCTGTAGACAGGTATGATAACCACTACACCACAGTAGGTAGATCAAAATCAGTTAAAAACTGACCCTTTTATAGCATTTTTAATTTATTGGCCATATTGCGCAATAATTTGGGACAGGCAGATGAACACGTCTTTACTTGTTTATGGCCTTTTTTTTTCAATCCTCTCTAAAATGTATTTTTAAGATCAATATCTGAATCCATCGGGATATTTTAAAACTTGATTATAACCTGAGGGCAAGAGCTAATCAGCAAAGAAGAAATAAAACATATAGCTGGTTAAATCTAAAGACATCACAAAGTTCACCTAAATTCTAAAATCTTGAAAAGTATAATTAGACTGTCACAAATCTTACAGAGACTTTGGGAAACAGTTTTATCCTGCAGAAAATTGAGTGCAGTCAGATCAGGGTATTTACAATCTTTTCATTTCGACTCCCCCCCCCCACCTTCATGAAAAAATGAGCTAAAACCTCAGGTGAACCCTCAGCAAAATTACCCACATCAGAACGGAACTATGAACAGCTTCTATTTTCGAAATGGATTTCTGTTGTCAAAATGGACTGGAATAAAGCTTGCAAATTACCATTATACTCCTTTTCAATACTTAAAAGAAACTCTGTACCAGAATAGCTAACAAAATTCTTGATTGCTCTTCTGGTGCATAGTTTATAAAGTAACAAAAAAGGAGTAAAAGGGTAATGTGAAATTGTAATTTTAACAATAGAATTCCATTTTGAAAATTGAAGCTTTTTATGGTACTTTATATAAATCACTCTCCAAACTTCACCTTTCTATTGCAAAAAATACTTTGAATTTAATGCTTTTACTAAAGGCTTTAATGGGGCGAATAATTAGTTCAACTTCTGTAAATTCCTACAGTACTGTACCATACACTTTTTCTGTATGAATCAAAACCAGTTGCACTGACTAAACGACCATCAACACAGCAGTATTTCACAGTCCTACATGACAGGCAAAACTATGGTTGCACTGACTAAACGACCATCAACACAGCAGTGTTTCACAGTCCTACATGACAGGCAAAACTATGGTTGCACTGACTAAACGACCATCAACACAGCAGTGTTTCACAGTCCTACATGACAGGCAAAACTATGGTTGCACTGACTAAACGACCATCAACACAGCAGTGTTTCACAGTCCTACATGACAGGCAAAACTATGGTTGCACTGACTAAACGACCATCAACACATGCAGTGTTTCACAGTCCTACATGACAGGCAAAACTATGGTTGCACTGACTAAGCGACCATCAACACAGCAGTGTTTCACAGTCCTACATGACAGGCAAAACTATGGTTGCACTGACTAAAGCGACCATCAACACAGCAGTGTTTCACAGTCCTACATGACAGGCAAAACTATGGTTGCACTGACTAAACGACCATCAACACATACTGTAGCAGTGTTTCACAGTCCTACATGACAGGCAAAACTATGGTTGCACTGACTAAACGACCATCAACACATACTGTAGCAGTGTTTCACAGTCCTACATGACAGGCAAAACTATGGTTGCACTGACTAAACGACCATCAACACATAGCAGAGTTTCACAGTCTTAAAGGACAGGCAAAACTATGGTTGCACTGACTAAACGACCATCAACAGATAGCAGTGTTTCACGGTCTTACATGACAGGCAAAAACTATGGTTGCACTGACTAAACGACCATCAACACAGCAGTGTTTCACAGTCCTACATGACAGGCAAAACTACGGTTGCACTGACTAAACGACCATCAACAGATAGCAGTGTTTCACGGTCTTACATGACAGGCAAAAATTATGGTTGCACTGACTAAACGACCATCAACACAGCAGTGTTTCACAGTCCTACATGACAGGCAAAACTACGGTTGCACTGACTAAACGACCATCAACAGATAGCAGTGTTTCACGGTCTTACATGACAGGCAAAACTATGGTTGCACTGACTAAAGCGACCATCAACACAGCAGTGTTTCACAGTCCTACATGACAGGCAAAACTACGGTTGCACTGACTAAACGACCATCAACAGATAGCAGTGTTTCACGGTCTTACATGACAGGCAAAAACTATGGTTGCACTGACTAAACGACCATCAACACAGCAGTGTTTCACAGTCCTACATGACAGGCAAAACTACGGTTGCACTGACTAAACGACCATCAACAGATAGCAGTGTTTCACGGTCTTACATGACAGGCAAAAACTATGGTTGCACTGACTAAACGACCATCAACACAGCAGTATTTCACAGTCCTACATCACAGGCAAAACTATGGTTGCACTGACTAAACGACCACCAACACATACTGTAGTAGTGTTTCAGTCCTACATGACAGGCAAAACTATGGTTGCACTGACTAAACGACCATCAATACATACTTTAGCAGTCTTTCACAGTCCTACATGACAGGCAAAACTATGGTTGCACTGACAAAACGACTATCAACTCATAGCAGTGTTTCACAGTCCTACATTACAGGCAAAACTATGGTTGCACTGACTAAACGACCAACACATACTGTAGTAGTGCTTCACAGTCCTACATGACAGGCAAAACTATGGTTGCACTGACTAAACGACCATCAATACATACTGTAGCAGTCTTTCACAGTCCTACATGACAGGCAAAACTATGGTTGCACTGACAAAACGACTATCAACTCATAGCAGTGTTTCACAGTCCTACATTACAGGCAAAACTATGGTTGCACTGACTAAACGACCAACACATACTGTAGTAGTGCTTCACAGTCCTACATGACAGGCAAAACTATGGTTGCACTGACTAAACGACCATCAATACATACTGTAGCAGTGTTTCACAGTCCTACATGACAGGCAAAACTATGGTTGCACTGACAAAACGACTATCAACTCATAGCAGTGTTTCACATTCCTACATGACAGGCAAAACTATGGTTGCACTGACTAAACGACCATCAACACATACTGTAGCAGTGTTTCACAGTCCTACATGACAGGCAAAAACTATGGTTGCACCAAGGTTTTCCACACAGGAAATGGACATGACAAAAGTCAAAAACTTATTTCCCCACAGAAGGAAAAGAAACTCACTCCCTTGGAGATTGCCCACATACATCTTAAAGTCATCTACAAATACTTCTGGTGAAGTCATTATTGACTGAAGAAAAACAATTGTTAAATTAGAGTAAAAAACGATTGTTAAATTAGTGTAAAAACAGCTCCTTGGTAAATTACTGTGTAGCATGTGAATAGAATGTGAAGAGTATGTGTGTAGATCATTTACAATACAAATGTCTCTTGTTTCGCTACAAATTTGTTGTTTTATCTCCATTTTAAAGGAGCATAAACTTCTGAGAACAGTCTTTAAATTGTGAAAAAGGCATTATATGATTCCTTAGTAATGATATATAGAATTTATGATATATGAAATTTATATGGAGCATTTTCTAGTTTAAAGAACTATTCAAATGCTCTTTACAACTAACAGACTAGTTCTCTGGCTGCACATGAACTTAGTACTTGAAAGGGAAAGTGAATGAACACAGCATTTCACGCTTCTCTTCTCGAATATTGTTCAGAGAACCAGGCAGGGGTGACTCTCCTGCCGTCGTCACCGACAACTCAACACCCTCTGAAGGACAGTGTGCGCCCATTCAACCATTGTCGCTTTTCTCGACAGCTGAATGAGGAGTAGGAGCTGCGGACGAAATGCTTCCGCTTTGATGTTCGGCATATCTGTCTGCATAGTCTGTGGAAAAATTGAGTTAGACCTGACTGAGGCTTGAACCCTGGACCTCCAACATCTCAGCCGTGCACTCTGCCAACTGTGCTACCTATTCTCAACTATATTCTGCCAATGCCTGGTCAAAGCGTATTTATAAAGTCTATAATATTTACAAATTTCTTAGTATGAACAATTAAGTAACAACACAAAATCTGTATGCATTTCTTTCCTTATTTCCAATTATTGAATCTTGTTTCCAATTGAATAAATATTGATATATTTGAGGTGTGGCAGAGCTCCAAAAGCTTTTGATTGGCATTTGGAACCAGCTCATCCCCTTGAAGATATTATAGTCACAGATTATTCAAAAACATTGAGTTGCATAAGAAAGTAGAGAAGTCTGCCTGTACATAATCACAATTTTGCATATTCTAATTGTATTTGTAGTTCATAAATTTGCATTAATTAGCATATAAAGACCTGCAAATCTGAAGAATTAAAAATTTCAAAAACCCATAAACCACAGTAGTCAATTTACAACCAATTTTGATGGGAATCGTGCCATTTCATAGTTTAAACGTATTTTTTCACAGATATACAGCATATTTCCTGCGCCTTTCCATTGATCTTTAAACCTTTAAAATCATTGTCCCTTGGCTCATTATGACGAAAATGATGTATTGTATCACAATACAATATAATTATTAATATCTTCATAGTCATCAGTTTGGATATACAGTACCTCATAACAAAGTGGATTAATGTGAAAGTTAACCACTCAGATTCCTACTGGAAATCTTGGAAAGCTGGGACAGTTGGAAGGAAGTAAATTAAATGTAACTGCACATACATTTAGAGCAAATATTGAAAGCATTGGGTATATGTGTTTGTTCATAGCTTGTTCCTGGTTAAAATGTACTGTAGCCAGGAATAAACCATAACATCATAAATTTTCCGAAATGGTATCAAAATGGTATAGAGGTACAGTAGATTTTACATGAGGTTTAAGAATTTCCACAAAAGTAAAAACAGTGGATTAAACAACACACGTGTAATACTGCACATCAGTGATCAAGCAGAGTTGGAAAATTCAGAGGGGCGCTCTACACTGTCCCTCATTACCTCCACCCTGTCCCTCATTACCTCCACCCTGTCCCTCATTACCTCCACCCTGTCCCTCATTACCTCCACCCTGTCCCTCATTACCTCCACCCTGTCCCTCATTACCTCCACCCTATCCCTCATTACCTCCACCCTGTCCCTCATTACCTCCACCCTGTCCCTCATTACCTCCACCCTGTCCCTCATTACATCCACCCTGTCCCTCATTACCTCCACCTTGTCCCTCATTACCTCCACCCTGTCCCTCATTACCTCCACCCTGTCCCTCATTCCCATCCCTTATTACCTCCACCCTATCCCTTATTACCTCCACCCTGTCCCTCATTACCTCCACCCTGCCCCTTATTACCTCCACCCTGCCCCTTTTCACCAAGCCCTCTACATTTTGTTCACAAAATGAAAATATTTGCCTTCTTTTCATGCTGATAACAGTTCCCTAGATTAAAAGATGCAGGCACACTACTTGCTGTATTGATTACTGTACTCCCTTATATTAACACTTAAAGTGCCCTCAACCCTGCTCTTAAATTGACCTTGATGCTTTATAAATTAAGTATTGGTTAGTGATACCCTGCCCCATTCTGGCTCAAGCAAGGGAGGGGGCAAGGGGAGGGGGTGTAATGGACAAATAATTAATATTTCCTGGTATTACGGAAAACAATAGTTACCACAGGAAGTATCATGTGAACACACATTAAACTACAGCTTTCATGCAATGTGTAAATCAGATATCGATTATTGTGGACAAAACTATTGCGATATATCACCATATTTATGGTATTATTATTAATTTTTGAAAACTGCTTGGGTCTTCAGCATGTAGATCTAAATTTTTGCATAAAATTGAATATTTAAGGAAAGAAAGCATAAAGAATCAGATATACTGCAAATGTTCTGTTAACATCTCATTCATTTGATATGTTTCTGAAATTATGTCTCACAAGTTTTTGCACTACAATAAACCTCTTCTTCATGTCAGGCATTGAGCACGAGTACACTGTAGTTAATTGCAGTACAAGTTACAACATCCTCACAAATTTACTGCAGCTACAACATACTGCACAGTACATTTAATACAAAGTCTTGGAATCAAACAGTATTTTGGACTTTCAAGTTAAGACAAAATACAAAAATCCTACCTTGACTTGTCACAATTTCTAAGAATCCACATTGCCAACATTCTGGAATTCACAATTTCACAACATACTAACTGTAACACACACGTTTCATACCAGTTAAATAAGCATACAGTATCTAAATATCACAGAAATATATTTCCTGCACTTCATCTCCTGTACAATTATTCACTTAAACACACACACACATCGACGGCACACGTAATTTACCACACTCGTCTCGCACATGCTTCTTCGTTCATCCTTACGATTGGCATCTTGAAGGATATTTATGAGGAAGACAGTACATACTTCATCTTCTTGACACACATTCAGGGGTTCCCCTCGTAGGTCAACAAGGACGAATGTTCCAAAGCAAGCTGCAGGGTGCTTGTGATTGGAAAATCTTAAGAGAAACACATATGCATGAGGGAAATCCACCAGATTCATGCTGGAAATATGGCTGGAATTTCACTCTTTGGAGAATTTCTGCTCTTTGGAGAAAATATCAATTGAAAGCTTAGTAACGCAAGTTTATTTCTAAGATGTGGGAGAATGTGAGTAAAGACGGCATAATAATGAGTTCCTTACGAGAAGGTAAAGAAAGTAATCGGAAGCAATAACAGACCAATTATATTTCTTGTTTTATTGAGTTTTAGGCATAGCAGCAAGGAGGGCAGCAATGCAAAATAAACAACAAGATATTATCTTTTAATGTCTTGAAGACAACGTTACAGAGGGAAGTTCAACCCAAGAAAATTGTTGGACACTTCATGAGTACAGTATATATCTTATACTGGTTAAGTCACTTCCATGGCAGTTATCGATTGGTTATCATCAATTGTGTCGATATCACGACCAATCAGAAACGTTGTTATTGTATTGTAATATTCATTTCCATCCAAAAACAAAAACTAGCTTTTACAGTTTTATTCAGTTGTTCCAGTTTTTATTAAAAAAATAACAACAAAAACATTTGTTTACAAGTGTAGGGACACTACTTGTTGTATCGATTACTCTCTTATTTACACTTCAAGTGTCCTCAAACCTACCCTCAAAAGTACCCTTGATGCCTTGCTCCTTTTGACCAATGACACCCTGACCCTTTTTGGATCAAGCTAGGGGGTTGTCCATGGTCAAAACATACTTTTGATCAAATTTGCTGTATGGTGAAATAACATGTTCCAAAAATTGTACCAAACACTAAAACCAGTAAACAACAATGCAGTGTGTACTAACACTGTACTGTAGCTTGATTTGATATTAATTACTTACTGATGTTAATAGTCACAAAAATGACCATTTATCTCTTCCCTATAATTCATCCTTAAAATTACAAAGATAACCTTACCCCTTCTTCATTGGATCTTCAACAAAAATTTCACATGTATTTCCTATGGAGTAATCACATATCACTCCCCAATTTCCTTGTCATTTGTTTAGGATATTCAATTTAGAGTGTGATAACTTTTGAATTGTTCTCTCCGAATCAGAACTTTGGCAAGTGTGAATGCAAAAGTTGCGAGCAGTATAAGTTGTGCAACAGGTACAGACAGAGACAATTTTTTGGCAATGAATCAATTCATAAAAATTGAGATAATTCTGAAATGTACCAGCATTCCAGAGGAAACATGGATCCCCAGGGCCCTCAAGAAAATGCTGCAAGTTCAAAAGCTTGATAGGTGACAAGATTTATTGATGAATTTGTGACAGAGCGATCAAATTGGTAGAAATGTGATTTTTAAATTTACTATATTTTCCAACATCAGTGGTTCTGAATACATACATTAAGCTATAAAATACCATTTTAGAAAAAATGTGGAGGAAAATTGGTACTTTTTAACAATTTTAATCTTTGTAAAAACAAAGTTAATTTAGTTAACGAATGCTGTTTCTGGGCATTGCAGGTACTTTATATCAAATAAATGATGAGCATTGAGCAGTTGTTTCTCTCCATCAGTCATCTAACCTTTGATCACAAGGTGACATGCAGAAATGTGCTAAACAAATAATGTGAAGTTAATAGCTCCATGCTGGTACAAGATATGGTATTCACACACACCACTGTCATTCAATTTGTATTTAATGAAAGAGGTCAACTTTGATTAATTGAATACCCAGTTAATTTTTGAGTCAAATGGCAACACAAATTTTTTAGTCAATTATTATCCATAATACACAAGCAGAACCAAAAGGTTTTGTGATTCCAATGCTTTTTTTTTCATATGCTGATTGATTTGCGAGTATTGTATTAACTGTCATGTCATTGCATATCACAAAATATTTGTTCCATGATATTTATTAATAAGCCACGACCAATATGCAGATCAATAAAATAGATGTACCTATTAACAACACTAGCATGTGCAACAACATTATCATAGCAGGTATGATGCAAAACAGACATAAGGTTGCTCATGTATCATATTTGAAAGAAATTACATTATGCCCTGCCTACTCATTAATATGCATGGTATCACCACCAAAACCAGTAGGGCATATCTACAGACCATGGGCTATCTGTGTACCAAATATGACATGAATGCAGGTTATCGTTCTTGAGATACAGTGTTAACAAACTCTTTTCAGCAAAATCATATTTAGCCCGCCCACTATGCATACTGATGAATTGCACGATTTTATACTGTGGACATGTACACACTAGCTAACATCAAAACTGTACCAAATTTGATGCAAAACAAATACACAGTTGTTCAAATATGAGGATTTTAAGATTTTACAGTAAGCCCGCCTATATGCATGACGTAACCACCAAAAACAATAGGGTACATCTACGAATCATGGGCTGTATGTGTATTACATATGATATGAATCCACTGTACCGTTCTTGAGATATCATGTTTACAAACTCTTTTCACCAAAATCATATTAAGCCTCGACCACTATGCATATTAAATTCAACATTTTTATACCATGAACATGTACACACAACCTAACATCATAACTGTACCAAATATGAAACAAAACAGATATGTGGTTGTTAAAATATGAGCATTTCAAGATTTTTACATTAAGCCCTGCCTACTCATTAATTACTATGCATGACATCACCACCAAACAAAATAGGGCACATCTATGAACCATGGGCTATCTGTGTACCACATATGATATGAAATCTCTGTACTGTTCTTGAGAGTGCTTATGAGCCAAGTCACACACACAGACCTACATGTACATACGCCATCATGACTGCATAGGTTCCTGATGCTATCGCATCACAACCAAAAACCTTTGGCTGCAGTAGAGTGTAGACTTTGGTTTGTTTTTCATCTCACAGTACAGTATATGCACGAATTCAACACAGTACAGTATATGCACGAATTCAACACAGTACAGTATATGCACGAATTCAACACAGTACAGTATATGCACGAATTTAACACAGTACAGTATATGCACGAATTCAACACAGTACAGTATATGCACGAATTTAACACAATACAGTATATGCACGAATTCAACACAGTGCAGTAAATGCACGAATTCAACACAGTACAATATATGCATGAATTTAACACAGTACAGTATATGCACGAATTCAACACAGTACAGTATATGCACCAATTTAACACAGTACAGTATATGCACGAATTCAACACAGTACAGTATATGAACGAATTTAACACAGTACAGTATATGCACATGTGTCACAATTCAAGAAAAACATCAGGAAACCGCTACAAAAACATTTTCAGACTCTACATAGTCACTAGTGCTCCTAGTTGTATGTACTAATTAATCTAGTGACCAATTTGCTTTTTGAGAAAGAGCAAATTAATAAACAGCTTCTAAAAATGGCAAGAAGGCTTTTGTCATCGTCGATTAACCATTAAACGCCCAAGCGTCAAATTATTTTGACTTTTGGAGTAAATGCTATATTTAGAAAATTACTTCAGGGACTTTCCAATGTCCATCTGGCTGATTTTTGTTTCAATTGAAAGTAGGCCTACTCCTTTGCTTCTTTCTTATTTTACCCTTTTTTTATGGGGTCATATTGACATGGGGGCTCTGGGTCTTTAAGGGTTAAAGCACTACATTATAGTAGTATATTCCAGATATTTTGTTTGATTCCTTAACGGAAAAACCATCAAACCTGTTTTACTGATAACTACAAAGTTTGTTAACCAGTTAACTGCGAAATTAAAATATTGTAATCTTTACCCCATTGCATAATAAATTTTTGCAAAAATGCCTTTTTTTGCTATATTTGACTTTATACTGGAAAAATGATCAACTGTAAATATTTACAACAAAAAAGTGTTATAATGATCTTTTTCTTAGTTTTCATCAAAATAAATACAATGAAACTTTTATTTGTATAGTTTTTGCTCAGCTTTCACAAAGTTTTCACATTTGTAGAAAAGTCAAGCTTTGTGTGATAAATTTTAAAGCAAGGTGAAGCACATAGCGGTTTCTCACAGATCCTGCACTCATAGATATTAACCTCCTTCCTCTTCCCTTAGAAGCACACACATGACATCTACGACAAAAATAACAGCCATGTGGCCCATACACAAGTAACACAAACTTGTGAGTGATTGTAAACAAAGCGTAACACAGCCAACAATCTTTCTGTGATTCCACAGATCTTACGTCATTTTGTAACTTGATCAATGCATGAAGTATAAAGACGTATATGCCCGTCTTACGCATTAGCGTAAAGGTAATAGGCAACTAGCATGTTAGCTTGCACTATGAACGATTTTTGGGGGATTTCCCAGGTTTTACGTGACGTATGGTTCAGTGCAAAAATTATAAGACGCAGTAGTGTAAAGTTGGAAAAAGACGCACATATTCGTTGTACGCAATTAAGTGGTTAATACCTACAGTGCAGACCCCTAGCTTTGCTGTTTTACAGGGGTGGCCCGCCCTTCCCCCTGGGGGTCCGTCCTGCCCCCTGCCCCTCATAAGAATTTTTAATTATTTTTAAAACTTAATAATCTTACCAAACCTCATAAATGAATACCTTACATGGATACAGAACACAGAATGATAGCATAGTAAGCAATTGTCCTGTTTGGCTAATGACGGGTCCTTCTGTAGTTTCATTCTGAGATAAGATTATAACTAAAATCCCAGAGCTTCTTCACCATGGGATTGAGCTTTAAGGGGGCCACAGGACTCAACGCCAAAAAGACGCAACGCTTCGCCCCACCTTACTGTGCCCCTCAATAAGTCTAGCACCCTGCCCCTTTTTAAATCAAGCTAGGGGTCTGCAGTGTACATGTACACTACAGTATGTCAATGTTGCTTTTTACAAGCTTGTTCAAGTTCCAATATGCTAGCTGGTTTTAAATTACAGTATGACATTGTAAGGTAAGGTTCCACTTGTGAACTTGTGGGAGGAGCACTTTTTAAAATTGTGGGGCATCTAAAATTCTTAATCTTGAAATAGTATTGACAAAACAGCAAAGAGCAAAAATTGTGAATTTTATTAAAAGGGTTAGTACTAATGCATATTCATGCATGTTACATTAAATCATGCTATGAGAGATCTGAATTTCTTGGAAATAATTCCTAATGGATGACCATCTTACAAAGCGCATCGGGCCATTCTAAAGTATGCTGAAGCTCAACCATCGACAATTCCTGTTGCCATGGTTGCAAAGGCGATGAAAACTTAAATTTTGGAGACCAATAAATTGAAAAATGATGATTTTATTCACCAGTGAAATAAAACTTAATGTCTCACCAGGCAAGCGAACTCAATGTTTGTTTGAGTAAGAAATGAACTAAAAAATATTTCCGTAGCAAATACCTTTGAATATTGTTCAGTTCTTTATAGTGCTGTTGATTTGCGATTAATTCACCAAACGTTTAATCCCCAAAATTTGTGAGCGTTTGGCGATTAATAGCAAGCAATCTCCTCCCACCCCCTAAAAAAAAAATGTTTTAAGTGTTCAATGAAATTTTCGTGGAACTGGTATAGCTCCCACACATTAAGTCTATGCATTTTGGAAACAAAATAGGCCAAGAATCTTCCCAAAATGCACATATCATGTCATAAAATTACCTGTAAGGCTGATAAAACTAGTTGAAAATAAAGATCTTGGGTTTATTTAGATGACCTTTAAACAGGTGTAGAATTGCAATATCAGCAAGATATGTTGCTTTTTTTGGCATTACTTAGCACTGAAGAATGTGAATGTCACTTTCCTGGTCTCACAACATGCTGTTACAAAATAATATATTTACAGTACAGACTTATCAGAGTTTAGTTTTTGAAGAGCCCCACCAATTAGTTAAATCTATAGAGCTATCCTTTATAGTTCTAGCTTGTAAACACTAGGTCACCCATACAGAATGTTTGAAATTAATCGTTTTAAAGTTTTACTAAACGTTATATGAGTTGAGAGCGATTAGCGATTAATTGCTAATCATTAACAGCACTAATTCTTTACTGCCCCAAAATTACAGGTAGTCCTAATCCACAAATTTTACACTGTAATTTTGTCCCTACAAGCTCCATGGTGCAGATACAATTTCAGTATAATGTCATATCAGTGTGCAATACGGACGGACGTACATAATCCCTTAGGCAGTTAGCACACGTAAAACATGCACAGAGGTACCTGAAAAAATCATGATATTATGATCGTAATTGTTTTGTGCATTTTTGGAATTAAAAAGAGTTGTCATTAAAGTACAAAGTTAAGTTATTCATAAAGCAAATCGTCGGTCAGGGAAGAAGGGTTTTTTCATTCAAAATTTGTCTAAGACTTTTCTGTACTGGCAAGTAACTGAACTATTTTGGCGATCAAAACTTCAAAAATGAGGGAACATGGTCGCCATTTTTTCCTAAGTTGGCGACCACAAAGCAAATGCAATTGTCCAGGGTTGAATATGTTGCCTCACATAACAATAACTTTTGACTAAGAATTCAAAAACCTGTGATTTTTAGTTTACAGGGATTCATAAAACGTTGCACCATGGTCAGATCAAGTACTGTTGCCATTGGTAAGCCACTAGTTTTTCTGCCTCTATAGTGTAATCAAAAGTAACATTCTTTTAATCCAACCTTTGATCCTTCAAAATCTCAGCGAAACATTCGAAGATAAAACTGGTCATTTTTTTTATGATCTGCTTGTAACGAGGTTCACACTACGAATTGAAGAAGGATTTATTAGTTTTAGCTGCTGAGGTTTATATTTTACATACAGTACTAAACCAATAACAAATACCCCGTCTCTAATCTTAAGGGGAATTCCAACAAAAGGGGGGAAATCCCTTATCTCCCTTAGTAACGTGAAAAATGCTGGGTAACACCACATACATGAGTATGAAAAATAGGCAGAAAAGTCGCCATGCGAAAGATAAGCCTACTGGAAGATTCCTGTGTTATCTTTTAAATAAATGCGCACAAAGGTTTTCACATCCTTACAGCATTAGCTCTGATATATCATTAAAAGACAGCAATTCAAAATTAAATAGATAAAATGTAACAAACAATGGTTTCCTTTGTTATTTTTAGTGAAATCTGTGTTAGAGCTTTCAGGCAGGCAAGAAAATTTTCTTCAATCTGATGCAACATTCCCAAAGGTGCACACACTGTACAATACCTGTGATGTATCGCAATCAAAGTTACCCGCCTCTGTTGTGTTTACCAGATAAGGTGTTGGGAGGGGGCCAGGGCTGATGCATGTTGGTGGATTGTCCGTAACAGGTTGGTTGCCACTGCAACTGGCCATTGCCAACTGAGGACAATGTACTGTACAATCAGAACAGCTTCTGACCAATGACTGAGGATTGCAACTTGGGGTACACCCTTTATGAAGTTTCATACTTCCATTTTGAATTCTGGCTGGGTCTTTACAATTTTTATTTAGATCGTTTTCCAAACAGTGCAGTTCACCCACAGATATATTTGACAAATCAGCATCGAGAAAAAGGAATCGCTTTTAGAAGATGAGCTATCATCTTTGAAGACATCGTCATTTCCATCAGAGTCAGCGGTCAAGCTGGGAGGGTCGTCGGAAATACCCAACGCTTCAAGCACCCGTAATACGTCCTGTTCCTTTAGCTGAAACATCAATTCTTCTTTGCTTATATCTGGTTCAAAGTCAAATCCAAAAAATTCACATCTGCCAACTTTACCCATAACAGGTTCCGATGCTTTTCGATATCTTCCACTGTTGTCTGCTTTGTTCTTGATCTCCGCAGGTTTAGCACAGCCCTTATGGCCCGGCTTCTTATTTCCCAAAATACTATTCTCGACTTTATCTGTCTTCTTTTTCTGATTAATCTCATCCTCTCTAACTCTGTTCACACCTTTCACATTTTTCTTCTTCAAATTTTGACCTTTAGCACCTTTGTTCCCTTCTCTTTTGGGAGAGGGGGAATTTTTAGTACGCAGCAAATGAGTTGGCTCACTCGTAGCTACCGAGTGAAACCTCTTACGTCCAACGACAGCCCGCTTCACCCCAGGAGAAGCACTCATTATTTGATTAAAGTCAACTTTTTGAACAGTGGTGTAATCAAGATGGCAAACAGGGGTACCAGGTCGAGATCCCTGGTTGGATGAGTTGTTGTTCTCGGAAGGTTGCAAATGTCGTTGAGCTGAGCTTGTATCCCCCATATCCAAGTGACTCAAAAATTGTCATAAATTAATACCGTCTGAATATTTTTCATATCAAAGCGAAGAACGGAATAATACCCATATTTTTTTCCAAAAGCAAACACAGATCAGTATAATTCCTTGTAAAAGTTAAAGTACAACAGTTGAGAAAGTATTTCATGTAACTAAGTATTAAACAATCTGTGGAAATATTGTTGTTTTTTCAGGAAGCAGAGGGATGAACTAGCTAGCTGTAGAGTGAAATTTGTTACTCAACATCCTGGCTAGAAAGAACAAAATTATCAGGACGTACGTTATCAGATATAAACAAACTACAGAGTTAATTTCATCCGCAAAACTGGGCCGAGCATGTTTCATTTGTTTTTCTTACCAGACAGGGCTTGCGTTTAATGAATACCAACAAAACTGACGTTAGAAAGGAAATCAATATTAATAAACTTATAATGCATAAAAGTAAAGACCTCGCAATCACTTTAAAATCTCCTGGTCCTAAATAAAATTAAATTTTGGAAACAATTTGAAGGAAGAATGTAATATTGTAATCTTAACTTAGATGCATATCCTTTAACTAAAATCATAGCACTCTGCAGAGCGCATACATCTGCCCCCTGTTCATTCCCCATCCAGCCTACAATATATTTCAGAAACCCTAGGTCCACCGAGCTAAAACCCCAAACAATCTCTTTCTCACTGTAGATCTGTATTGCAATAAAATGCATTCTGAACAATTCAGGATCTACCCTCTGATCATTGTTTTCAGTTTTATTCAGGCTATTAAAGCATTCACTGTTTGAGTGTCTATTCAGCCAAGATTCACATTCCATCATTTTCCTTTCATGCAAGAAGCCAATTGTTTTGATTCTCTTTGATACCAGAGACCACTTCATCTGATTTTCTTAGAGTCCAGAAAATTGATTGTTTTGAATTCTATTCAGCGTATGAATTCATTGTTTAGGACATTCCATTGGTATCCAATGAAAAGGTTCAACTATATAAATCTTCACAGATCTCATCCTAAAACATCCCCACCCCTCAATTTCTGCCCTTCCCCGGTTTCATTAAGTCCCAAACTTTAATCTCTTCTTCCTGAAACAATATCAAAACCACACAACACATTTAATCAAAATCCAATCATCAGTTCTTGATGACAGACAAACAAACAAACAAATAGAGGCGAAAATATAACCCCTGTCCAACTTTGTTGGCAGAGGTTATAACGTAAGTACTGTACCGCTATTTCTGATAATTATGAAAAGTATTCAACTTGCGAAAGAAAGAGCAGTGAAGATAATTTGTATTTACCTTCAAGGGTTTGCTCGGAGGGGTGAATGTGATGATATTCTCCTTGGTGGTGCTCTTCAAGATTGGCCGTACTTCAGATGATGGGCTGAATGGGACGGGTATCAAAATACCACCAGTTAGTTTAGATGCTTGTGGGTTGAGATTCTCTGCATCAACAACGGGCGAGAAAGGACAATTACTCATTGTTTACCTAAAGAAAAAAAAGAAACACAAAGGATTACTTTAAATGACTTTAAGTCACTTCTATCCATTTTTTTTAAAGGATCACTTCAGTAGTCAAGCATGTCCATCTTATATGACAGAGGACTTAAAAAGAAAGCATTGCAAAATCTTATTCCATTAAGGAGATATTCAAGTTTGAAGTTTGGTATCATTTTACTGTAAACGACTGAAATCAGACTAGTTGTGATGTCACAGCCTCAGATTCCTCAAAATTTTAAAGAAAGTTTATTTAACTTTTTACTATTTAAATTATTTTCCCTCAAACTTTCTTCAGGTGGAATATTATAAATACCCTTCCAAGATTCACTTTTACTACTTTTTCACATATCCCATGGTTTTAAGCTACAAAATCACAGGACAAAATATAATAGAATACATAAAGACTTTGATGAATCTAAAGCTATGACATCACAACTAGTCTGATTTTAATTGTTTCTACACAAATGATACCAAACTTTAAACTTAAATATCTTCTTAACGGAATAAGATTTTTGAATGCTTTTTTCACCATTTTGTTTTCTTTAAGTCCTCTTTCATGTAAGACAAACATGCTTGACCAATAAACTTATCCTTTAAAATACTTTACTGTTAAGTGGTTCAATCTCATGCAACAATCACACTGAGGACTGTGTATTTATTGTGGTGATCATTAAAGGATAGACAGAAAATTGACTTTTGTTTTCAAAAATACAACAAAAACAGACAGTTAACTTGTGTGCTACAAAGAAGAAAATTAAAAATGAATAACTACAGTAGTTGCATGTACATATATCTCAAGTAGATATCAATGGGCATGGAAAATAATTCATTTTTTTTACATTCCATATTGCAGGAATTTTCAAAAACTGGATGAGATTTTGTTGAACTGCAGGAGATTCAGCTTTGTAACTAGGCCAAAATAAACTATGTTGTGTCTGTTTCTATTTTTCCTAAATCTTGTTTTGTTAGGCACTACTAAGCAGGGAATTTTGTATTTATTTTATTTATTTTAGATACAAATTTGATTCGCCTTGTAATTGAAAACTTACCTACTTGAGATACACCAAGAAAGAATTAGTGATTTATATTATAGATCAGTATTAGTATCGATTGTTGTTAAGTTTTTAAATTAAATTTTGTATTTAAAATTGGTAATTCAATTTGGTTGGTCCTCTTATGATCTGACGGTCAGCAACTGGAAACTGACTGTACTTCTATTTGATTTTGGTCCACCTGCAGTTACAGTATGACAGACAGGGACAGATAACAATTCTCATGACAGTTATACTGTACTTGAGATCATTTTATGTGTCCTGTGACAAAAAACATTACTCAAACAGAAATAAAGGATTATTGCTGACAAAATTTACGAAAGATTAACTTGCGAAACAGATTTCAGGACTTCATATACCTGTACTTCTTCCTTTTCCCCCATATGTGCAGTATCATTCAATTTTGATACTATAAGGGTGTTTCAGCTGATGTCACATGACTTTAGTTTACATCGCCATTTTGTCGGGAAACACCACTGTTGTCTGCTGTACACTTAATTAGACTTACATGCGTTTGCATGTTGTTATATAAGATTATTTTGGAAAGATAATTATGCCGGAAACTTGCTTCTACAAATTTTCTCTATCATATATGAAAAATGAAAATCCATGGGAATATTCCTTAAAGCTATTTAATCCTCATGCTCCAACACTTATATGGTTGAAACACCCTTTAAGTGGAGCAAGATTCATTACAATTAACAGAAAAAGCATTTGTCGAATATGTAATCTATCCTTTACTCAGACCCCTAGCTTTGCTGTTTCACAGGGGCAGCCCGCCCTGCCCCCCTGCCTCTCATGAGAAAAAAAATGTGTTTTTTTTAGCCTCATAAATGAGATACCTTACATGGATTCAATTCAATTCAATTCAATTACAGAAAATTAACAGAAAAATTAATACAGAACCCAAAATGATAGACTGTTCCTTATCAGTCAGAATAGCTTCATTCTCAAATGTATAATTATAGCTAAAATCCCAAAGCTTCTTCGCTAGGGGATTGAGCCTTAAGGGTGCCCCTGGACTCCACGCCGAAAAGACGCAGCGTTTCGCGCGCGCATTAATGTGCCCCTCAACAAGTCTAGCACCCTGCCCCTTTTTAAATCAAGCTAGGGATCTGCTTTACTGACATTAATTAAATGATATCACAAGGGAGTATTTCAGGTGACTCAAAGAGTCTATACCTGTACATACATGTCCAACCAAACAAATGTGGTGGAGTCGCCATTACAAAACGTTTCTTTGCTCAATCACGAAACTCTTTAAAATGACATGCCAATAATCCAACCAAACAAACGTGGAGTGACCAACAAAATTTTAAGCTTTAGACACAAAACGCTTCTTTGCTCCATCACAAACATGGAACAAATGAAAACAAGCAGGGGCTTCATGATAATCAAAGACAGCAATACGTCCTTCAATAGTAGTTAATATTCGTTCGTTGTGTCCCAATTTGTAAAATGGTTAGATTTGCTAGTAGGCTAGTAATTATATTTTTCTCATCTTTGCAATAACCTCAGTGTCAAAAAGATCCCACCCCCAATAATGCATGTACCTTTAATACCTTATCTATCTGACCTTACAATTACATCTAAAAAGATAACCAACATCACAATGACAAGTCAAATCTAACAATCATATGTTGAAAGATATCCAGGGAATTGTCTAATATCACTTCCCTGAGATATCCAACCATTAACCCTTACCACACAGCAATATTATCACTGTTTTGGGTTCCCCATCTTTGACTCCACCTCCCAAACGCATTTTCAAAAAAGTGCTGGGAGATTAAGGGTCAATGAACCTGCGACAAGTGCACCAACTCAAAAATATATACAGCATGATACTGGTGGGTGGCCCAGCGGGTCACTGAAGCGAAACGAGCCCGACTCTGCTGCCTGGAAGGCAAGAGGACCCTTTAATAATCAGCCCTTGATTAACCCTTACTCTACCACGCAACGATATTATCACCGTTTTGGGTTCCTCATCTTTGACTCCGCCTCCCGAGCGCATTTTCAAAAAGTGCTGGTAGAGTAAGGGTTAATCCCATATTAAAATGTAGTCAAAGATATTCAACCTGGAAGGTACATGTACACAGGTAGAGTCGAGTCACTTAGGGCTAATTAAAGTTTGAAGAATTTTTAACGTATGGAAAAGTGGTGACGGTATGGATAATGGAAGAGAGGCAGCCCAAAATCTTTTGATGTAATTCTTTAAATTTTCGTCCTAAATTTCAATAACTGAAAATCATCAGACTGGTTTCTCCTGCAATATTTTAATGTATGATGGAGATTAAAAACCTCTTGACCATATCTAACTAACTTTGGTGGAGGATTTAAACACTTGATAAATAAATAGAGCTGGAAAGAATTTATGGTTCCGCCAGTTATAACCGCGAGAAAATCAGGAATTTGCGGGAAGAAAACAAATCATTCAAAAATTAATAATAACCAGAACGGTTAATACCACCATGGTTCGCATGCCCATGCAAATTGACACCCATATCATATGACCAGGCCAATTATAAAAATGGCATCTCACACTAACCCCTACATGGTATCCCATGTACTACATGGCATCCCACCCCATGTCCCACATGGCATCCCACCCCATGTCCCACATGGCATCCAACCCCATGACATCCAATCCCATTTCCCACATGGCATTCTACCATATCTCCCACATGGCATCCCACCCTATGTCCCACATGACATCCCATGTCCCACATTGCATTCCATCATGTCCCACAGGGCATCCCATCCTATGACCCACATGGCATTTTACCCTATGTCCCACATCCCATGTCCCAAATGACATCCCACCCCATATCCCACATGACATCCGATGCCTTGTCCCACATGGCATTCCACCATATCTCCCACATAGCATTCCACAATACAGTGTCTCACATGGCATTCCACCATATGTCCCACATGGCATCCCACGCTATGACCCACATGGATCCCATCCTATGTGTATGTCCCACATTAATCCAACCATATATACTACATGACATCCCTCTTTATGTCCCACATGGCATCCCTCCCTGTGTCCGGCATCAGTGGCTTCCCACCTGATGTTCCACATGGCATCCCACCATATGTTCCACATGTTATCCCTCCCAATATCCCAATGACATCCTAATTTATGTCCCACATGGCATCATGTCCCACATGGCATCACATCTCATGTCCCCATGGCCTCCTACCCATGTCCCACATGGCCTCCTACCCTATGTCACATGGCATGTATGTCACACATGACATCATGTCCTTACATGGCATCATGTCCCAACCATGGCATCATGTCCCACATGGCATCATGTCCCACATGGCATCATGTCCACATGGCATCATGTCCCACATGGCATCATGTCCCACATGGCATCATGTCCCACATGGCATCATGTCCCACATGGCATCATGTCCCACATGGCATCATGTCCCACATGGCATCATGTCCCACATGGCATCATGTCCCACATGGCATCATGTCCCACATGGCATCATGTCCCACATGGCATCATGTCCCACATGGCATCATGTCCACATGGCATCATGTCCTACATGGCATCATGTCCCACATGGCATCATGTCCCACATGGCATCATGTCCCACATGGCATCATGTCCCACATGGCATCATGTCCCACATGGCATCATGTCCCACATGGCATCATGTCCACATGGCATCATGTCCCACATGGCATCATGTCCCACATGGCATCATGTCCCACATGGCATCATGTCCCACATGGCATCATGTCCCACATGGCATCATGTCCCACATGGCATCATGTCCCACATGGCATCATGTCCCACATGGCATCATGTCCCACATGGCACCACATCCCATGTCCCCATGGCCTCCTACTCTATGTCCCACATAACCTTTTACCCTATGTCACACATGGCATCCTACCTTATGTCACACATGGCATCACAACCTATGTCACACTCTGTGTTACTCGTGGCATCCCACCATGTCCCACATGGCATTCTACCCTGTTCCACATGGCATTCTACCCTGTTCCACATGGCATCCCACCCCATAACATCCTATAGGCTCCATAAGAAGTCTCATCCTAGCTATCAGTCCTTGACTGAGCATACTATGTATGGAAGTGTCAGTTCGTATACTAACTTATATGCAAATGACTTCTTGAAATGGGGCGGGATGCCATGTCCCACCTGACATCCCATGTCCTACATGACATTCTATCCCATGGCATTCCACCCTATGTCCTGCATGGCATTCCACCACATATCCAACATGGCTTTCCACCCTGTTCCACATGCCATCCCACCCAGAGGTTGCGTTAAAATTTTTTGCCTGGCGTATTCGGCTACGACAAGCCTTTGAAGTTTGGCGTATTTTGTAAATTTGCCGTCGTATGTATACGCCATTGCGTAATGTACAGGGCATTGCGCGCTAGCGAAGCATGCAAGTAATTGTTAACACACACACTTGTGTAGGCCTGCCTCGCTATAAAATGAATGAAAATTGCGCTTAAAATACCAAAAACATGAAAAAATCGAACTATTATTACTTTAAAAATATTAAGGAAAAGTTCATACCCAATCCTTGTATAATGTTGATTGTTGAATCATGAAATTTCGGTTAACAATCCCAAAATAAACTAGAAAATACTTTTGTTTATCGTATCCAAACTTTCATGAGGTTATAGTGAACTTTGACCGATTGTCAACGATAAGATACTATTTAGATCTTGAAGACGCCTACTTCCTTACAGCATAGTAACTTGAAGTTGACTTGCAGATTGTGATTACTTCACAGATACACGATCAACACAATACAGGAGGAAAGTTGAATCCTAGCTAATAATATTGTTGACAATTAACAGCCTGCTTTCAAAATAACATAAAACTTTCAAGTACACTGTACAGTGTATGTACATCATGCATCTATGTATTAACCTATATGTATTTATGACAGCACTACGGGCATGTTTGTTTGTTTGTTTGTTTGATGAGGTCTTAACGGCACCACGACAACGAAGGTCAAATTGTGCCTGAGAGGTCAGATCATTTTAGAGGTAGTAAGGAAAGAGACCAGGGGAAGAATGAGAGAAATTCAAGAACAAAAGCCAGAAAGCTGTGATCGAGAGAGGAGGTGCATGGGAAAAACTAAAAACAGAGTAGAGAGGGGGTGGAAGAGGAGGATTAAATATGGTTGTAGAGGGATGCATGCTGAAGGAAGGAGACTATTTTATCTGGAGGATTTTTTTTTGGAAGAACTCAGCAATTGAGTTGTGGGGAGCGAGAGAAGCTCTGGGAAGGTTGTACAGGGGGCAAGCAAGGAGAACGTGTTGATTGTAAGGATGCAGTGGCAATTGTTACAGAGGGGTTGGGGGGAACCAATAAGGAGGTGGGAGGAGTGAGGTGGGTGTGACCATTCTAAGACGGGTAATATGAACGTTGTCGATACGAAAGGTTGTTGATGGTGGATTTGATCGATTGTGGGCTGGATAACATGGAGTTTGTTATCAATTTGGAAGTTCCATAAGGTTTGCCAGCGTCACTAACAAGAGAAGCGATAAGCGGTTTGATGTCAGAGAGGGTTTTGGGAAAAGGGGAAGGGAGGAGGTTAAGGGCAAGCTTAGCGGTTGTATCAGCCCTGCCATTGCCAGGGATGCCAACATGGCTGGGTATCCAGAAGAAAAGAACACTTTTCCTGCAGAGGGTGGGAGAAAAGAGTTTCCGGAGGAGGAGGTGGCAGGTGAGGTTATCCCATTTAAGATTGAGTAATGAAGTAAGAACAGCCTTAGAGTCAGAGAAAATGGCAAAGTAACTAAGAGGAGAGTACTCAATAAAGTTGAGGGCGAGGAGAATGGCCTTAGCCTCGGCTGAAAAGATGGATGAGTGGTCAGGAAGTCTGCTACTGAGGGTGATGTCTTGGTGATGGCCGTTAGTCTCGTAGTTGTGTCATTTTTCTTTTATTTATGAGTAATTTAAAATCATTTTTGTGTGAAATAAAACTTTGAATCACACCACAGAGGAAAGATGTTAATGATTTTCATTTATGTTAATGAAAATCTCTGGCGTAAAATTCCACATGCTATATCTAAATCTTACGATGCAGGTACAACCTGTGTCATAAGAAATTTGAGCCATGGCGTAATATACGTTAAATCTGTCGTAAACGCGATCTCTGATCCCACCCAATGTCCCACATGGCATCCCACTCAATGTCCCACATGGCATCCCACATGACATCCCACCCTATGTCTTACATGACGTCCCATAGGCTCCACAAGAAGACTCATCCTAGCTATCACAGTCCCTGATTGAGCATACTATGTACGAAAGTGTCAGTTCATATAATAACTTATATGCATATGAGTTGTTGAATAAGAAAAAAAGGTGGAGTCAAATAATTATGCATGATATAGCCCTTGGTGTAAACGACATGGTAAATACTATATCATATGTCCCTCATCCATGTCCCACATGGCATCCCTCCCTATGTCCATATGCAATCACATCCTGTCACACTCCCTGACTATGCATACTAGGTAAAACAAATCTGGTCAGGTCATATACTGTAGCAACTTTATGCAAAATAATAAAGGTGGAGTTTAATAATCATGCCTGCCTGATACAACTGTTGGTGACCAAATATTTTAAAGAATTTTAAGGATTTTAAATCTCAAGTGCTACAAGAGAGACTTGAGGATCTCTGAAGAAAATTGGAAAATTATATCATTTTACAGTTAGCTTCTAAACAAAATATCAAATGTTTTGTAGACTTTTTAAGGAAACTAGTCTTCAATCCTGCCTTAAGTATCTCTGAAAAACTTTAACATTTTATAAGAAAATTCCAACCTTCCATAAGAATATCTGAAAAAACTTTAACTTTTTCTGAGCAACTCTGAAGGAACTTTAACATTTCTGAGGAATTCTCAAAAAACGTTAACATTTCTGAGGAAATCTCAGGACAAATCTGTGGACGGCCGGACAGACGTAATCGCCATTACATAGGTTCACATAAATTCTTCGCATGCGAACCAAAAACCAGATTTCTTGAGTAAACAACAGTATGTGTGGTAGATATGGGCTCTAACAACGTCCCACAAATAATTGGGCGATGAATAGCACATTAATTGCGAAAGAGGGAAGAATAAAAAGATGTATTCCCAACATTAATATTATTTCTGTCACGATTTTTCGTAGGAATATTTTCGACACCTTTATTCAGAAGCGTGGGAAATTTTATATTTAATTTTAACTCCGAATAAACATTTATTTATAAGGAAATTGTTTTTTTGATATTCATGTTTTCTTGTTGTGATGTCACAACATTTCAATTAAATTTGCATAATTTTGTGCTTTGTATATGGTCAATTTGTAATTGATTTTGATGAATTGTTTTTTCTTTTCTATTTTGATGGTTTATAGCATTCTCTTACAATTAAACTTATAGTAAGTTGTACATACAGTAGCTATTGTACCTGTGCATACAGTAGATTTTTAAATCATCATACTGCACAGAACCTTACATTGACAGGTTACAAGATATCCAACAGTACAATCACAAGATAAAAGATCAATCAACACGTCAAAGTACAATCAAAAGATAAGTCCAAAGATATTTAATCCAACAATTTTAATCATCACAAGATATTCAACCTCTTAATAACATCTCAAAATCACAACTTCAAAAGTTAAAAGATATGTCCAATCCTACAATCACAAGTTAATATAAATCCCATCTTAGAAGGTACTGCATCCACCTTGCAATAAGAAGTTATAAGTCCAAATCTGCTACCTCAGAAATACATGTAGCTACAGTACTGTATGTAATGAAACGTCAACACAGCAAAGTACACACAACTTCTGTTGTGAACTGCTTGTGGTTCTGGTAAGACTACTATATGTACTATATAAAAAGCTAATTAAAATCAGGTTGCTAAAATATTAAATATCAATCTTCTCAACAAAACATACTATCATACTACATGTACCTCAAATAACCTGCACACTTCAAGCCGTTCCATGACATCAACCCCATTCCAATGGGAGACAACAGATTTATGTGGCGCTTACACTGATAAAACAAGTTTCATTACTCGATTAACAACATCTAAAAACATATTGCTAGGCCTATTGAATATTAGATTAACATCTAGGTTATAAATATACTGTACACTAATTCATACGACCAGTTGTGGAGGATGATTAAGTTTACAAACTTTTCCCTCACTCATCTACTTGGCATTCACCCTGCGATGTGATGAATCAGTATCATGGTGAGCACATACCTGACCATGATTTACATGGTCACCTTTTCACCTACTTTTTCTGACTAAAACTTAGCAGTTCTGATGAATGACCATCTACTGTACATGTTTAGAACATACATTACTGTGGTTATTAGTGTGTCATGACAATCTCCAATTCAATTATGATGACAACAATTCAATTATGATGCTTGTTTCATGGATAGTGTCCTAAGATAGTTGGTTTGGTTTGTTGATGTTTAATGGCACCAGCGACAGTCAGTCAGATGTGCCAACAGGGTATTAAAAATTAAAGTGTAAGAGTTAGGGCAGAGAGGAGATGGAGGATAAAGAGAGAGAAAATATATAGAGAGAGAAAACGGGAAAATGTTCTAAGAATGGAATTTATGGAAAAGGCTTTTTGTTTTTTTTTGGTGAGGTTTAACAGCACCGCGACAGTCAGTGAAAGGTGCCATGAGGGTGTTAAATAATTAAGGTGGAAAGGTTAGGAAAGAGATGATTGGAAATGAAGGATAGGATGGAGAGAAGTGAAATTTGAGAGGAAATAAGTTGTAGAAGGAAAGGTGGTAAGAAGGAGAGAGGAAGAGGGATGTGAGATAGGAGAGGATGGGGGTGTGGGGAGATTAAATCAGTGGAAAAGGTTGCTGTTGCGGAGGAAGGTGATAATGTTGGAGGGGAGATTGTTCTTGAAGAAGTCGGAAATAGTGGTGCCAGGGATAGGAAAGATCTGGAGTTGGCGTAAATCAGACAGGTTAAGAGGATATAATTGATTGAGAGATCAGTATTGCAAGTGGGGCAGATAGGTTTGGGAGAGCCAGAAAGGAGGTAGAAGTGGGTGAGACAGGTATGGCATAGGTGATTGAGGGTGATGACTACATCCTCTCTGCGATTGCGACTTAGTAGGGGAGGGTTGATGCCTACTTTGGGATTGACAGTGTGAAGTTTATTATTAATCTAAAGATTTTAGGAGTCTTGCCAAGTCATCCTGCAGTAGTTGGAGGTATTTTAGTGAAAGTCAGAATGAGGTATATCGATAGAAGAAAATTGGTTCAACAGAGCGTTATTGGCGGCTCTGTCGGCCCTTTCGTTCCTGGTAATATTGACGTGGCCTTTTTCCTTTGAGAAGATGGTTTGAAAAATGTGTATGTTTTCTGTCACTTTTACATCCATAAAAGAATTGTTAAAAAAATGAGGGTGCACCACTTTAGGGTCCCTACAGCATAGAGTGGCTGCAAGAAAAACAAAATAAAATATTTTACATAGGGCTGGCACAATATAATGATTATCCCGATATCAAAAATACCCTGAACATCATATTGTGATGTATGTCATTTGCATATGTAAACTTCATATTAGAACTAAAATATGTGAAACAGGAATTCAGAAACATTTCAATTGAGTGAGATTTTAATAGAATATTTGCACCAAATTTGATTCTTTTATGCATGTATGTTATATTATATTGTATGGACACAATTAAATTTGCATACTGAAAACCCTATAATTGTGATCAGTGTTACTGAATTAATAATCATAAGTCAGATATCGTGATATGGTGATACATTGCAATATTTTTGTCCATAATAATCAATATCTGATTCACTGAACCTTTATCGTGACAATCCTAATTTTACACCAAATTTTACATGGATGGGTATATCACCAATTTTGTTAAATAGAAGTACTGGTTTGAGAGAAATTGGAGAATGAAAATCATTTTTCAAACAAAAATTGCCAATTTGCAAGTATCATATTTAAATTTGGGTTGAGCTGATGCAGTCAACATTTACATTAATAAAAACAGCTCTATTTGTAGCATTGCGGTCGGTTGTGATAACTCTCAAGAACTTACTTATTATTCATTGCTAAATCATAGTCATGAAAAGTACAGTGTTTTGGAATCAGATGCAATGTTTGATCAGGGTAGTGGTTTGACAGTCCAATTTTTTTTTACAAAAGGTAATCTGATTGACAGCATTGCAATTTTTCATTACATTATTTTGGCAAATCAATGTTGTACTTAGTTTTGGTATAAGTTGTCACTGTGGCTAGTTGGCTATAATTTGAGGTGGGCAAGTAGATTTGAAATAATGTCGGCAACTTGTACACAAAAAAAATTTTTTTTTAGGCCAATCGAGGAATGGCTCAGACTAGAGTGCCAGTAATTTTGAACAAAATATTTTGTTTAAACTGTAGATACTTTCACAATCTAATGTACAGTATTGTTCTGCAAATAATATACAGTGCTTTATTGTACTGTAGCTACATGTACATGTACAATACATAAAAAAAAAAAACAGTGTCGACACTAAGAATAACCAATACTTTATCTCCCTGTAACAATCCATATCAAGATTTATACAGCAGTTATCATGTTCTATTTATAGTATACATGATAAAGCTAACAACCATGCAAGAATGCAAAGAATGTTTAAAATCACTTTTTGATTTGAATCAAAATTGAATTATGACAAATTTGTTTCGCCACAAATCCCAACTGAATGTGCAGGGCAAAACATGCATCATAATCTCCTTATTAATAGGTGATCATGCTGTACTGTAAGCTACATGTTTATAATTCATGCACTTGTGCCTGTTGCAAGCATGTATTTTGCTAATCATTGTTCTCCTGCCAAATCACACTTCCATCCCTTCAAGATGCAAGTCTATGTTACTCACTCTTTAAAAGGTAAATGGACAGGTAGAGATTTTACATAGATAAATGAACAATCAATTCTGAGCATAAGTCTTTAAATGGTCAGAATACTGACAATAGCACTTAGTATTTTAAGTTATAACAAATCAACTTTTGTACAAAATTTCAGCATATCATATGCAAAGTGATAATGTATGAACAGGAATACAGCTAAAGGTTCTTAATATAATTCTTAATATTTCTTTCCCAAATTTCAAATATCAATCATCTCCTAAATTGCATTCTACTGCTAAGTGTTAGTCAACATTATAATAATATATATTTTTTAGTTCACTGTACCCAACTGCTCCCATTCAAAATATTTGGAAGAAGGATTAAAAAATTAGTAAGTTAACATAAACAATTTTCTAGTTGTCCCATTCTGAGGTCACAAAATTTATGCTAATTTGGTATCTAAGCTTGAATATGTTGTAAAGTGGTCACTTTTAATATTGATGGGACTGTTTTCAAGGATTTTAGTGCATTTTAAACAATTAAAGTTTTAATATGCTATAGCTATCTGTCCATATACCTTTAAGAGAAAATGTTCTCTTCAAGTGTTCCTTTGCTTTGTAAGATAAAGGTAAACAAGTGATGAGTTTAAGAGGTTTTTAGTACTGTAGGGAGTTGTAAACCTGTATGAGAAATTGGCATAATATTATAGGTTTGATAAGGATGAGCATTAAGCTTGGACGATATTAATCATTATGCAATATCGATATATCGCCTGAAAAATATTGATATGCAAATTATATGATGTCATACGTAAGTCAGTCACTGTTCTATGCAAGGTAATCTCGTCTCAGCACAATAAAGTAAAGTAAAAATTGTTGTTACAAATTAACAGAAATCATTGCAAAATAAACACATAAATCTCCAAATAAACACTCATCACTATGCTGAAAAAATATTCTTTACATAGTTTCTTTCTCAAAAGATCAAGCACAGAAACATTGAAAAAGCTTGGACCTCACATAAAATCTTAAATTTGTTTTGTATTCATCCATGCCTGCTTCAATCTACCTGTAAGTCACTGTATTGTATATCATCATTGAAAAACATAATATCAATATGACCCTTGAACTCAATATCGGCCATATCGATATGGATCAATATCGAAAAATCAATATATCGCCCAAGGTTACTGTGCATGTATGAAAGATGGACGCTGAATCTACTGTACTATGTAATATGTAGACAGACATTACAGAGCTACACAAACACAGCTAGTTCAATGATAGCAATAGCACTCTAGTGGATTACAGTAGTAAGCAAATTGATGAATGAACTTCTTCCTAAAAATGTACAAGTGATTTATTCTCTCCAGATGATGTATGAATTAACTTGACCAACAATAATTGGCTTCCAGCTCTACAGAGATGTTTAGATTATAACAAACAATTACACTACAATACGCTGGAGGGAAATTATGATGAAAAACAGCACCCCTTACTGTGTGCCTCTTATACGACAGGAATAGCTGGCACTATCAATGTGAAAGAAGGTTGAGGATACGCAATTGGCATTTATATTATGATTGGAATGCTTTGGTAGTTTCTAGACTGACAGTTCACTAGCACAAGTGTGATTTAGTTACATAACCATTTGCCATAATTCAAATCGACACAACCAACTGTGAAGTCAAGTTGTCTGTAAATCAAACGAACAGTATGTCATATGATCAAGTCGTCAAACAAAGGCTAAAAAATAATCTTCATCGTTACTCAATCTGTGTGTGCAGAACTTTGTTTTGTGCATTATACCGAGTTGACTACATGGGCGCACGCCGATAGCTAGCTGTACTGTACCAGTATTGCGTAGGATATTTTCTCCACTTAGTTATGCAGATTTTAAATAAAAAATCACTATAAAAGTTATCATCTAGGAAAATAAGTACATAAAAGCAAACAGACATTCAATGATGCACTTTGGGTTTTCTTTGAAAATTTAGAGCATTTCTAAGGGAAACAAGTAACAAAATGAAATTTTCTGGATGACTGTCTTAATTTTAGGCCCCATGAAAAGCTTATCACCCTATCCCAGTTAGAAAAGTGATGCGGGTGGCCAGTATTTCTTCTTTCCCCAAGCCAATTCATTTCGGCGATTTGTCAAAGTCAACCACACCAGGTGTAATAAATATTGAAAAATACCGAAGAAATTATTCGTATTTCAATACAAATATAGAAAAAATGAAAGTACAGATGCTGTATGACTAATCCAAGAGAAAAATACAGTATTTTTTTTAAAATCAAACAATTCTGGGGTTCTCTCAAGATTGATGCCTGCGAGGGTGATAAGCTAATAGCAGCGCAAAGCATAGCACCATACACACAGAATGGTCCAGCCAATCCGAGGGTGATAAGCTAATAGCAGCGCAAAGCATAGCACCATACACACCGAATGGTCCAGCCAATGCAAGGGTGATAAGCTAATAGCAGCGCAAAGCACAGCACCATACACACAGAATGGTCCAGCCAATGCAAGGGTGATAAGCTAATAGCAGCGCAAAGCATAGCACCATACACACAGAATGGTCCAGCCAATGCAAGGGTGATAAGCTAATAGCAGTGCAAAGCACAGCACCATACACACAGAATGGTCCAGCCAATGCAAGGGTGATAAGCTAATAGCAGCGCAAAGCATAGCACCATACACACAGAATGGTCCAGCCAATGCGAGGGTGATAAGCTAATAGCAGCACAAAGCATAGCACCATACACACAGAATGGTCCAGCCAATGCGAGGGTGATAAGCTAATAGCAGCGCGAAGCATAGCACCATACACACATAATGGTACATCCAATGTCAGATGTTCAAACTGAAGTGGTCGGCTTGGTCGAGTGCCAATATCAAGTTTATCATCATGTGCCATAATAACAACAGTGGTGATACACACAGCTTGAATGGACATATCTGGTCCCGATCCCGTGTTGAACGGGTATATGTGAGATGATTGACAGATTTTTGTGCGTAGCATAAAAATATGCTTGGGATGATCCTTTAATGCAGGCGCCACGTTGCAAATGGTGATACGCATAGCTTGAATAGTTTGTTTGTTTGTTTGATGAGGTCTTAACAGCACCACGACAACGAAGGTCAAATTGTGCCTGAGAGGTCAGATCATTTTAGAGGTAGTAAGGAAAGAGACCAGGGGAAGAATGAGAGAAATTCAAGAACAAAAGCCAGAAAGCTGTGATCGAGAGAGGAGGTGCATGGGCTTGAATAGAGTTGCACACCACTTGTGCCGCTTTTAGGGCTTACCTCAGCATGTGGGGCCTTACAAAGTGCCCAGTGGTTTTGATAGATGGACAATATTTCTTGGCTTCTCAACAATAAAGATCACATAGTGACAGACCGATTAAATTACATCAAAGTAACTTGAAAGAACGCATGGTGCAATTAAGAAACAGCTGACAAAGGTGTAAAATAAATCACAGTGGGTGTTGCCAATTTTCGAACACTAGATTTAATGTTTATAAATTAGCTTTACAGGTGCAGATGTAAAACTACTTAAAAAGTTTGACACTTTCAACTTATGAATTATGTCTGATCTAAGTTTGATTAATTTCTGATATCTATAAATGTTACAGTTGTGATGTACTATGTGACTAGGCAGAGAGCTCTTCATGTAATTCTTTAGATTTCCTCCTAAATTAATGTCACTAAAAATGATGGAAAAGTAAGTTCCTGCTATAATTTATTTGGAGCATGGTATCCTGATATCTGAAATGGCGGCGCAGTAAAATGGCCAATTTAAAATTGTCTTGAACATTGAATTAAAATAATACCGTGTCAAAAAACTTATAATTCTTACACCCAGTTTCATATAAACACGACCATTACATTTCATTCAAAATTGATTTGAGAATGATCATGGAATGATGGAAAGACAAATTCATTGGTTTGCATGAAGATCATAACATAACTTTGAAAGCAATTTCTCTTATTGATTTATTTGTGGTATTTTCACACCTTTCAAAGAAAGACTTTTAAATGAGTTAAAGGATTAGTTCAAAGGTCAAGTAAGTGTCAAGTAAGTGTATCTTATATAAATGAGGACTTCAAACGAAATGAAATGGTGAAGAAGCATTCAAAAATCTTATTCCGTTAATGAGATATTTAAGTTTAAAGTTTGGTATCATTTGTGTAAAAACGACTGAAATAAGACTAGTTGTGATGTCAGTCTCAGATTTCTCAGTCTTTTTGTATTCTATCATATTTTGTCCTGCAAATTTTTGGCTTAAAAACCATGGGATATGTCAAGAAAGTAGTAAAACTGAATCTAGGAAGGGCATTTATAATATACCACCTTAGGAAAGTTTGAAGATAAATAATTTGAATAGTGAAAAAATTAAATAATCTTTCATTCAAATACATAAAGACTTTGAGGAATCTGAGGCTGTGACATCACAACTAGTCTTGATTTCAGTTGTTTCTACAAAAATGATATCAAACTTTAAACTTGAATATCTCCTTAACGGAAAATGATCACCATTCTGTTTTTTTTGAAGTCCTCTTTCATAGAAGATTAACATGCTTGACCACTGAACTAATCCTTTAATATTTGCCACCTCTGGTGAAGAATCTGATATTGCAGTTTAATGGACCGCCTGGTTTTAAAATGTAATGAACTGTCCAGTTTGTGGAAAACGAGGAGGCTATTTACTGTAAGTTGATTTTTAATTCATCATATACTTCCTTCAAGAGTCATATAAACATTTTAGGAAATTAAGGAGCAAAAATATAAATTAGTGTCATGTGGGAAACTACTTTTCATTTGCAGGCTTTTTTTCAAGTTATCTTTAAGTTACACTACCTGTACATTCTCGTATTCAAGCACTGGGATTACCATGATAAATGTATAAAGATAGGCTATAGGGAAGGAAAACCCCAAAAGTGGCATTCAGTAAGTGTAAAACAAGATGCTATCTGATACACATTCAAGGCAAATTGAAGTCTGAGGTACAAAAAGAATATCTGCAGTTCATTCAATATAAGTAACAGACAAACTTAAGGTTTCGTTTGGTTTAATTTGTTGATGTTAAACGGCACCGTTTCTGAGATCTTCTGTAAGAAATATCTTTCAAAATATGTGCGAATGAATGAGCAAAATCAACCAGTCAATAACAAAACCCTATGTTCCTGCCATATGTATTGTAACCGAGGAACGAATTAAGACCGCTGATCTGATATACTTGTACTGTATGTCTTGTATTGTAACCGAGGAACGAATTAAGACCGCTGATCTGATATACTTGTACTGTATGTCTAGCATTACGTGACAAAATAGAGAGCTAATTTTCAACCGTTTTATAACAAAGTTTATGTTGAAAAAAATAAAATAATTGAAACTTAAACCACAAATTAAAAGTTGTGAGAACATTTTGACTTACTAAGGCCTAGTGTGGTTACTACAGTACTTAGAGGGGTCATTAACTAAATGGTGAAAATAACTGTTCACCCTTTTGTAATTTAAATTTGAAAGGAAGTGCTGAATAGAATTTATTTTTCACTTAACTTACAGTATGACTGAGACCAATGTCTAACTCATCAGGATTCAAGTTTGTGGTAAAAAAAAAACTAATAAAAAAAAAAATATCAAAACATATATCTATCCCAGAATAATAGGAATTTTTGAAAATTAGCAAAACGATGGCATTTTGATTTTTTCACAAGTAAGGCTGCATAGAACTTATTTTTCGCTTAACTTACAGTATGACTGAAACCAATGCCTAACTCATCAGGATTCAAGTTTGTGATAAAAAAAAACCTTATGAAAAACTATCAAAACATATATCTATCCCAGAATAACATAAAATTATTTGAAAATTAGCAAAACGATGGCATTTTGAAGGCCTCAAAACCATACAGGAAAGTTCTTTCTTATCACACCAGAGATCTTTGACATGTTTCCCAGACCGGCCTCAAGATTCAAGAAGTTGTATCATCTCAAATTAATTTTGATGTCAATTCAGAGCTAACACAATTATAATAACATATCAAAATCATGCAATTTCTGAACAGCAATTTTAAAATTAGAGCCAAAATATTGCAAAAATTGTGAAATTTTCTACCGAATTGAATAATCAACCAACTGCTTCATCATTTTTCCAAAAAAATAAGCCTTTATGTCATAACCATAACATTATCCTTCTAAATATTGCTCATTATTTAAATTAATAAATATTGGTAACATAGCCTTCAACTACTTTATTCATCTTTAGAGCCAGTCATTCCTCTAACCTGCAATTACTTGATACTATTCATGACTTTACTGCACTTCAGGATAATTTGTCATTTAATTGACTTCTTTGCTCCGTGACTTAGATCCTTTTACAGCATAGGATGTTTTCCGAACTATAGTTTTGGAGGGTGTAAATAGGTTTGTCCCATTAAAGAAAGTCTGTAGGCGTAATCGGACAGTGTGGATGTCTCTGGAGGTTTTGCAGGCTGTTCGGAAAAAGAACAAGTTGTGGCATTCTTATAAACACAGTGGGTGTCCTGCAGAGCTTGCTAGGTATAAGGATCATGAAACGTTCACAAAGGGTTTGATAAGAGATGCTAAAGTTCTTTTTGAAAAACATTTGTCCAAAGAGGTTAAGATTAATCCTAAGTCGTTTCATTCTTATGTTTGCTCAGAGCAAAAAAACCAAGGAGGTTGTTGGTCCCCTTCAGGGTAATGATTGTATTACTATCAATTAGAGCTGTGACCGTTTAGCGTGTACTCGCTACACGCTCGCAAATCTTGTAAACGTTTACTAAATACTTCATTGCGAGTAATCGTTTTTCATACATTATAGGCCTAGTGTCTTGCCGTTGAAAATCAATATTCATGATTCAAATCACACACACAGTCGGCTGACAAAATTCCAATCAATGATTTTGTACAAACTGTAAACCCAATTAACATAATCTTTTTTAAATGTGCGAATCACAAATGCGCAGTAATCACCAATGAATGGAGATATTATGCACTTTAATTTCGCCGAAAACTGAGTAATTTAACTTGTAAAATGCACCGCGAATGTGCAGCAGTAAACAGTGAAACTAACAATAGGCCTAACGTTAGGCCATAAGGCTTTAAATCCCACCCAATCAAGGCCCGTTTCATCGACCAAAAAACACTTGAATCGTGACAATCAGTACATTTACATGTAAATATTACCTGATGAGTCAAATGAATTTTGCAAGAAAGAAAAAATATTGCATAATAAATAAACAGAAAAAGGTTTTAACAAAGCTAATATTCTGCATGCTTCGCAAAGAAGGCGGCCATTTTTTCGAGAAGACTAATATTTTAGAACTTCCTGGTGGTGGTGGCGTAGTTTTGAAATGTTTTACGGCGAGGTATATCATAGGCCTCAGTATGCAAGATTTTCACAGAGCTTTGAAAGCCGTAGCGAATAGGACAAACAAGTTACGCGATGTTGAGTTGAAATGACATTGAAAGGAAGTTATTTGTTCTTGCCAACTGAATTTCCATGCATATTTTCCATAAAAATGATGATTTGTACTGTAGAAGTAAACTTTTTACGATTTTGAAAGCAAAACTCAGCGTCTGTTTGGGCAATGCAGCCAGTACTTTTGCCATACTAGTTGCGCGATTTTTTTACTTCGCCTCGTAGTTTTGGAGCAATTTTGGTGTATTTTTGAAAATTACGGTACTAAACTCGTGTACACGATACACACTCGCTTTTTTTGGCGTGTACACGTTTACTAAAATCCCTAAACGTTCACAGCTCTACTATCAATAGTGGTAAGGATATGGCTGAGGTTTTGAATGAAAACTTTGTATCTGTTTTTACTATGGAGTCTCCTGCTGATGATGTTGTGGATTATCTTAGTGTGCACTCTCCAGTATCCATTAAGAGTGTTGATTTTTCAGTTAATGTTGTTTTTAAGAAGTTGAAGGGTTTGAATTCAAATAAAGCACCCGGTCCAGATGGTATACATCCTGCTGTCTTACGTGAGTGTTCTGATGTTCTTTCTGTTCCCCTGAGTATTATCTTTTCAAAGTGCTTTTGATGTTGGTGCTGTTCCTAGTGATTGGAGAATTGCTAATGTCACTCCTATTTTTAAAAAGGGTGACCACAGTTTGCCTTGTAACTACAGGCCAGTCAGTCTTACTAGTGTTGTGTGCAAAGTCATGGAGTCCATTGTTAAGGATGTTGTACTAGATCATTAACTGGTCAATGGTTTGTTGAATTTGTCCCAACATGGGTTCTTACCTAAGAGTCTTGTATTTCTAATTTATTGGACTTTTTTTGATGTTACTAAACTAGTTGATTCTGGTCATATTGTGAATGTTGTCTATTTAGATTTCAAAAAAGCATTTGATAAGGTTCCATTGGGCAGGCTCATGAGGAAAACAAGAGCGCTTGGTGTGGAGGGAAAGTGTGCCAGTTGGATAAATTCTTGGTTAGTTGACAGGTCACAAAGAGTTATTGCTAATGGTGAAAATACCCCATGGAAGAAGGTTACAAGTGGTGTTCCTGAGGGTTCTATATTAGGTCCGCTTCTTATCTTATTCTTTATTAATGATATCGATGTTTTCCTTGGCTCCAGGATTTGTAAATTTGCCAATGACACTTAGCTGTACAGGATTGTTAATGATGCTATGGATTCTTCACTTTTGCAAATTGATCTGGATAAGTTAGTTTTTTGGTCCCAAACATGGCAGATGTCATTCAATGTTGATAAATGCAAAGTTATTCATTTTGATCAGAGCAATTGGGATTTTGATTACTGCATAAATCATTCAAATCTTGGTTGTGTTGATAAAGAAAGGGATCTAGGTGTTGTCATTACTAGCAATTTGAAGCCTTTTAAACAGTGTGCTTTAGCAGCTGCAAAGGCAAATATGATGCTCGGTCTGATTAGAAGAAATTGTTGTTTTCTTGATAGAGAGGTTGTTCCAAATTTGTATAAGCAGTTAGTCAGGCCTCACCTTCAGGCTTGGAGTCCCTTTTACGAGAAGGATAAGTTCATTTTGGAGCAGATTTAGCAAAGAGCCACTAGACTTATTCCCGAAGTAAAAAATCTCTCTTATGAATCTAGGTTGCAAATTCTTGGTTTGACCATGCTTGAGTTGAGAAGAGTACGTGGCGATATAATTCAGGTTTTTAAATTCCTTTCTGGTAGTGATGCTTTGACTTCCTGTTATTTCTTGCATGTTTCAGCTTATCCTCTGGTAACAGTTTGAAGTTGATTAAAGAGTTCTCATGGACAGATATTCGGCATTTTAGCTTTTGGCAAAGAGTTGTTAATGAATGGAATGGTTTGCCTGGGTGAGTAGTTAGCTCCAATTCTGCTCACAATTTCAAAGTCAACATTGATAAGTTCTTTACTATCTCTGGGCATCTTTTATTTAAAATTTTTTTGTGGTGGTACGTGGTCTTAGTTTGGGCTTTTTATGGGGTGACTAACCCTTCTTAGCCCGTAATCTTGTTATGTTATTTCTTTTATTCTTGATGAAGGAGGTTGTTGTGATATTTTATACTTGGACTTTAAGCAAGCTTTCGATAGTGTACCTCACAAGCGATTACTTCTCAAGCTTAACTCTATTGGAGTCAGGAACAAGATACTTGTCTGGATTTAAAAAAACTTTTTGATAAACAGAAAACAGAGTGTCCATTAATGGCGCACAATCAGATTGGAATCCTGTTATTAGTGGCGTACCCCAGGGTAGTGTACTTGGTCCAAATATTTATTGATGACATGCCTGACTATGTGAACTGTCATACCAGATATTTGCTGATGATACCAAATGTTTTTCAAGTATTTTTTGCTTCGAAGACCATTTATCTTTTCAAACTGACATTGACAGCTTGGTTTGCTGGTTTAGTGAATGGCAACTGCAGTTTAATTCTACAAAATGTAAAGTGATGCATCTTGGAAGGAACAATCCCTGTATGAATAATCACATGTGTAATGATGTACTTTATGATTGTTTCTGAGGAGTGTGATCTTGGCGTGACATTTCAAGATAAACTTGCTTTTTTGAAGCATATTGCCAATATTTCAGCAAAGGCAAATAGGATTCTTGGCCTTATTAAGAAATCTTTTCAGTGTATGTATGTGGATATGCTCAGATTTATTTATAAAGCTTTAGTGAGACCAGTATTAAAAATTTGTACTTGAAATCTGTATACGCAACAAGATGCCAGGAAAATTTAAAATTATAGAAAAGAGCAAACAATTTATTCTTTCTATTCAAGATGTTCCGTATTGTGACAGTTTAAGAATTATTGGCATACTTTCACTTCTGTATAGACAGGTCAGAAATGATGATACAAGTGTATAAAATTTTACATAATTTGGAAGACATTAATTTTGAGACCTGGAGTGTTTTGAGCAAGATAAAGATTCCAGGACAAGGTCACACTTGGAAAGTAAAAAAGCTAGATGCAGGAAAACACAACACCAAGTTTTAGCATCATCAATACTTGGAACAGTTTGAATGATCATGTTGTTAGTGCCCTATCTATTAACAGTTTTAAGTCAAGGCTAAATGTGTTTTGGAATGTTTACTTGTAAAGTTCAACCCTAACTGCTTGCTGGCTCTTGCCCACTGCATCATGCAATGATGCATGTTTTAAAGTGTTTGAAAAATCTGTCTGCAAGACTGCAAGCCATGATCTGTAGAATAAAGGCAACAAGTCCACATGACACACTTACCTCAACCTTAGTAAAAAATGATAAGAAAAAGTTAAAAACAACAAAAATCCTTAACTTAGGCTAGGCCCTAACTTTGTTAACGTCGTTAGTCATTTTTTTTCAAACAGGCCTACTAACGTTACAGTTAACGTTAAGCTATGGATCTAGCCTAGTACTACTACAAGTAGTGCTAATTCATTAGTGTTATTAATCACCTTAACTTACTTCTGGTTAGTGAAGTTTGGAAGTTGGTGCAGAAACATGTTGTTTCGTGTTACTAGTATAGTTAGGCTTTACGTGTGCAGAGTCCTACTGTCCTACGTTCTGTACGTTACACACAATCTTTTTACGTGGAAATTTAGGTTGGGTGGTGACCAAAACAGTACATATCGTAATACAAATACTTTTTTCCGTGACATCGTAATTTATACATGTAATTGAAGCAATGTTAAAAAAGAGATCGAAATTGTCTTACCAAAAACGCGAAAAAATTAGAAATAAGACGAATGACTTTGCTCTGCTTATCCTGAAAAATACAGCGGTTTATTTTGAAATCCATTGCCGTTTACGAGATGTAACAAAATAATGTGCGCATGCGTATATAAATATTCAACAGGTAAAACTTTTCTTTACGTACAGCCGTTTGTTTCATGAAAAGCACACTTTCCGGAGCTGGTTACTGCTGCTGACATTAGGGCGTAACGTTTAGGCGAACAGTAAGGCGTTGTTATTTCCACTGAAAATCTCCTTCAATTTGCGAAAATTTTCTTCCATTTTTCGGGAAATGTTGCTAAATTTCACCAAAGCTTCCAATAATTTTACAAAATTTAGCTCAATTTTACATTTTTTTATTATAGATTTGTCTTAATCATTTTGCAATTTTACTTCAGAACCGGACAGAAACCATGCAACTGGAGTAGGTAAAGGCTCTCAGACGGTGCAGCTTTGAACCCCCCCCCCTCCCCCCCCCCCACGCTTTTAAGGTAAGATTCATTTTATCAAATAAATTATCTAAAGATTACAATCTTATTGTTTTTTATCATGTTATTATCGTTATTTGTCATGTAAGATATGAAATTAGAACATTTATCAGATTCACAAGAAAACTCAAACATTATAATGAAATAAGTAAACGGTCATATTATTTGGAAGCAGCGGGTGGTTTTAGATGCGGAGGGTGGTGGAGGGAGGGCATTATCCCCATGAGGCTTTTCCGATAATACTTTTCTACCATCATTTTTTTAAATATGGTGTATGAAATATCACGCAATAACACTGCGATATGTTTCTAATGGTGTCCGAGCTCCAGTGGCGTAGCCAAAGAGGAAGGGCGGACGGGGTGAGGGGGGGGGAAGGGGAGGTGGGGGTGGGGAAGGGGGAGGTGAGGGGAGGGGGTGAGGGGGAGAATTTGCAAAATAGAAATTCAGTATGTTGGATCGTTTGGTAGTTCAGATAAAAGCGATTGGTCTTAAGACTGTTAGAGTTCAATTGTATACCAGCCATCTTTCATATCTTGGGAAAAAAAATCACAAAATTTCCGAAAACCAAATTATTAAGTTAGGCTCTTACTGTTGACAAATTTTCTTAAAATTTCCTAATTTTTTTCTCAAATTATCCGACATTTTTTTTTAATTTCATAATATTCCATTCGGAAGTTTTTTTTCGAATTTTTAAAGTATTTCCTCAAAATTCCTGAAGTTTTTTTTCTTAAAATATTCCACATTTTTCTCAAATTTTCCAAAGTTTGTCCTCAAAATGTCCAAGCTTTTCACAAACGGAGGGTGAGGGGGGGGGGGTTAAGGGGTGGGGTGGGGTGGGGAATTGAATTCGGATATTTTTGGGGAGGTTTTGCACCTTGTAAAAAAGTCAAGTTACGCCACTGCTTAACTCTATCCCCACGTCTCCCTCCTGAACTCTAGTTGCGCCACTGTTCCAAAGTATTCATGATTAAATCGGCCTTTTACGTGAAGGTATTATTTTCTTGAAGCTTGAAAACAAATAAAAATCCACCCTCACATATCCTGTATAGAAGGTGTATCATACATTAAGTATTTATTTGACACAATTAAAGCATGTTTTATAACAGGAGCCCGACACCGAGGGTCGAGGGTCGCTGCAATCATTTTCAAAAGTAGGCCTTTTACCTACTATTCGTCTGATAGGCAATTGTCAACATTGGTCTTGGCTCTCCAATCTTAAACCCATAGGAGGGATTTGCTTACCGAAAGTGGAGGAAGTCAAAAGTGTGTGTGTGTGGGAGGGGGGGAGGGGGATGGCGGGAGGAGGGAGGCAAAATCACAAAATAAAGCTAAGATACAAAAAATGACTTTTGCAAAATAGTGAGGGTGGGGTGAGTTCCCCCTTGCTCACCCAAAATCCTGCCTATGCTCAAACTATGTGTAAAAATCGAGGGTGGAGGGGGGGGACAAGTTCCCCACTTCTCCGAAAACTGACAAACGTGCCCCTTTTTGAAATTGAAAATTTTCCCCTTGCACCGAGTTTCGACCGACACCCCTGCCTCTTTTAATTTGTTTGATTTCCCAGTTCCTGAATTATGGTCCGACCTTTTCTGATATTTCTAGATCTTTGATCTATTAATGTGCGACTTTTCAGAATTGTTGTGCTGATTGTTCCGATTTTCCATCTTAAATTTAAAAAAAAAAAAAAAGGCCATTTTCCGATCAAACCTTTTAAATTTCGGATAGGGTGGGCATGGAAAATATGCTCTTTAAGCTATATGCCATACATACCAAATGCTTTCCAAATAAGTCGAGGGTGCCCCTAAAAGTCTGGGTCCTCAGAATCAAACATATTCCGCTACGCTTGTTAATAAATATCTCTCTACCACTCCAAATGGGATGAAAGTTAGACTAATTTTAGAGCCTCGAACGAGTTAAAATACAACAGCTTTAGGGGCTTCGCCCTAGGCCCCTATTACACGGCTTCGAAAGATGAATTTGTCTTGGATCATTTTCATTTCAATAGGTATCCAAATTTCGGTATCTCCACACAATTACAAGCACAAAGATTTCAGCAGTGGTTAAAATTAAAGGATTAGTTTAAGGGTCAGCAAGTCCATCTTAATAGTTGTCACAATAAACTCTATTTCAAGGGTGTTGATTTTGTTAAAGGATTAGTTCAGGCGACGACGACGACGACGAGTGAACACACAATTACAATGACGGGGTCGTCGCCTGCGTAATCGGTTATGATAGAAACAATACTATCACGAAACTCTTAATACGACTCGGACGAGAACACAGATACGACGTACGGACAGACATAACATCGACAACCAAGTCAATGTCCACGGCCTTTGATAACCAGTTGTGGTACACTGGCGTGTCTACCCAACCCAGGCTTGAGTCCAGGGCCTCGTGGGGTCAAGCAAGTCCATTTATATGAAACAAGACTTCAAAATAAACAAAATGGTGAAGAAAGCATCCAACAATCTTAATCCATTAGGGAGATATTTAAGTTTCAGGTTGACTTTTGAACTAATCCTTCAAGTGTTAAACGTTTTTGCTAATCAGGAAATCTCCTGTTACATCAATTTTGGGGAAATCTTCTTAAATTTGTGGAGAAATTTCATTCATTTCGGAAAATTTCCCTCATTTTAGGGATATTGTCTTGATCAATTGTCGGAATATTTCTATCATTTTTGGGCAACTTGACTTTTCGGATTTTCAAAATCAATTTTCGGGAAGTTTTCTTCAATTTTCGGGAAGTTTTCTTCAATTTTCGGGAAATGATCTAATAATTTTACAAAGTTTTATCTAAATTTTACCAAATTTGTGTTAACATTTCCCCTTGGCAAATGTGTCCCTTCACTGTGAGGGAAGTGAGCGTCGATTACCTAGGGGCTAAAGGGCCGTGCGCCAGGGGCCGCGCCAACGCGATTTCAGAGTATTATTATGCAATTTGTGGACTTTAATTATAATTTACTCACAAATTACAATCTTGTTTTATAAAAATCCAAATGAGCAAATTCAGCTGTATCAAAATTGTGTTTTGAACTTTTTCAATCTTGCTGTTTTAAAAAGCCTAACTCCATATTGATCCCTTGTCGTCTGTTTTGGACTGGGACCAAATCTAACAACAACAAGAGGACATATTTGTATCATCCTCTTGGGGTAGAAGGCCCCAGACTCTGCCCGGTGTACAGTGGCGTGGTGGCAGGGGAAAACTTAAGATTTCTGAGTGGGCGCCGAATGCTCACATGGGCGCAAAAATTGTCCTGAGATTATTTTTCTATATACTTTTTATTCTCAACATCTGCAATTTGTATTAAAGCAAACGTTGTAAAAATTTTTATCTCAAAGCTTTAGTCTTATATCAAAAACATGAATATCATCCCTGGACTTCAACTAAAGTCACAACAGTGTACGGCATCCTACATTTGAAAGTTTGTTCTAACTTTAGTGTGAAATTGACACAAATTTGAAGCAATTTTTGATACTAAAATCACGCCAAAAATTGATAAGCTTTGGGGACATCCAAAACTTCAATCCTGAACAGCTGGATTTAACACATTAAGACAATTTCTACTATGAAAATCCTTTGAAATGCAGGACTTTGGAATCTTCACCTCTAAAATTGACTCAATTTCATTTTAAAGCAATTTTCTGCTATAAACATTACAAGAAGATGTATAGGGCTTCTGGGTCCTAGAAACGTATAGGGCTTCTAGGCTCTTACCAGGGCTTCGTCCCTATGATTTGACACAATTTCTAGCTACCAAAACCACGAGGAGTGGAAGGGCTTACAGGGCTTGGCCCCTACATTTGACACAACTTAAGCAATTTTCTGCTATCAAATCATAAGAAACGTAAAACGTAGGGTTTCCGGGGTTTCGTCACTGGGCCCCTACATGGACTTTGCCTTAAATTTGATACAATTTAAAGCAATATTTTGTTATCACAGTCAAAAGCACATGGATTCACCCTGGATTTGACAAAAGTTTAGCGAATTTCTCTTATCCAAATCATGAGAAAGGCAGGACTTCAAGCCCCTTGGCCCCTAGCCAGGAGTTTTTCAAGGCAATTAAGAATTTCAGGGCTTCTGGGGTGTCCCTAGCCCCTACTAGGCTTACAGAGAAAGCTATTTTTTTTTTTTGAAAATCCAGTATGTTGGATTGTTTTGGTAGTCCTGATGAAAGCCATCTTGGGAAAAAGGTTCACAATATTTCGAAAACCGAATCTTCAAGTTAGACCTATTTATTTCTCAAACGTTTTTTCCTCTGCAAATGCATCATTTTCCCAAACATTTCCGCTTTCCTTATTTTTTTACAAAATTTCCAAAGTAGGCCTCTATTTCCCAAAATACCCTGGTTTTTCTCACAATACCCAAAAGATTTTCTGAAAATATCGAAAGTTTTCCTCAAAATATTTGATTGTTTCCTCAAAATACCAAAAGTTTTTCCTCAAATTTAAAATTTCTGAAGTTTTTCCTCAAAAGCCCTTTCCTTTAAGATTCCAATTTTGTTGTATGTGTGGGGAGGGGAGGGTGGGGGGGGGGATTTAGCTTGGAGTTGGATGTTTTCATAGGTTTTCCCATTTCAAAAAATTATAGCTACACCACTGCTTATGAGCATTGTTTGTTTTTTTAGGGGGGGAGCGCTACCAGAATGCCCTTGCCCCCCACCCCCGTGAAACATGACCACCAGGCCACTGACTGTGTAGCCCCACTGCATTATGCCACTGCCATTGAGGCCAGGCTTCACACCTAGATCTGACACAATTTTAAGCAAACCTTTTCTCCTAAAATAACTAGATTTGCAGGGCTTTCCCATAGCAGGGCTTCACACTGGACCTCAGAGTTATATCAATAAAATATATGTTCTGCCAACACCACTGCTTTAAGAAATTAAAACTTACTACCATCAGCTCGATGAAATGAACAATGCATGTCAACTTGTTTTACTCTTATCAGTGGTTTTTGGAGGGGGGATGGCGCCAAATGCCCTTTCCCCACCAAAATAACACCCACCACGCCACTCAGGCTGGTGGATGTAGAGTTAGCACATATACTGGGTTGAATGTTAGTTTGTATTAGTTTATTGTAAGAACTGGTTTGCTTGAGGACTGAGTGTATGAGTGATATTGAGCTGCTTAAAATCACAGCAGGTCATTGGAAAGGGAGGGGCGTGTTGAGTGCCTACTTGGTGGCTGTATCTGCTTTCCCACTACCCCCAACATGGCTCAGGGTACAGAAGATGAGAATGCTGCTTTTGTTGTGGTGATGGTGGTCGAAAAGAGAGAAGAAATTAGAGAGAGAGAGGAAGGTGTTTTGCTGCTGCTATTTTTAAGTAAAGTTTTTAATAGCTTTTAATCAATGTTGCCCCTACATAGATATTTATAATCCTGCTCGCCCTCAAAAACAAATCCCTCTGGATCTACCTATGAGATGCTTGCAAACAGGACTGGTTTTCTCATCCAGGTGGGGAAGACTGGGGCAATGGCAGGGGTTCTAGATCAAAGGTCCCCAATGCTTAACATTTTAAGATGCAAATCCTCATACAAACATTTCAAAGCACAAAACGTTCAAAACACAGCCAGTTTACAATATTTTAGAAACTATGAACTTTATTTTTAACTCACACCTGGAACAAGGGGCCTGAATCACTGTCCTGCTTCTTGACCATTGTACCAACTAAGGAAGCACCCCAGGAATCAATCAACTTAATTTTGCTGACTTGCGATTGACATGCATGATGTTCATTATAGTGATGTCCAAGAAATGACTCGGACAGCAAGAAATGACAGCAACGGACGACAAGAATTAGTTGTAAATAAATATATATTTCAGGTTCTATGATCTACATGGGGAAATAAACTACAAGCTCTTATTATGTATGAAATCTATGCACATTGTTTTTTAAATACAAAAACATAAGTTACATAATTAATTTACTGGCTATAACCATATTATTAAATCTTAAAGGATTGAGTTCAGTGGTCAATAAAGTTAATCTTATATGAAAGAGAATTTTAATAGAAACAAACAAAATGGTGAAGAAACTACTTTAATATCTTATTCCGTTAGGAGAGATATTCAAGTTTAAAGTTATGTGTGTTGAAATGACTGGTGTAGCGAGTGTGTGTAGAAATGACAAGTGTAGTGAGTCTACTATGGAAGGTCGGTGCCTTTATCTTCACATTCTTATCAATTATTAATATATTTGAAAGAAACCTGATTACAAATTGTGTTTAAATACTTTGATAGATTTCCTCGAAATAAGTTCAGGTGGTAAATTATGATTACCCTAACTAGATTCTGTTTTACTACCTTGCAGACATATCCAATTGCATGATTGCAGGAAAAAATCTAACAGTATAACATAAACACTTTAAGGAATATGAGAATGTGGGGTCACAACTAGTCTGATTTCAGCCGTTTCTACACAAACGATATCGAACTTAAAAGAAAAGAGAAAGGCCATCAGGAATTTATTCTATCTTCTTAACGGAATACAATTTCCGAATGCTTTCTTCACCAGTTTGTTTCTTTTGAAGTCCTCTTTCATATACGATGGACATGCTTGACTACTGAACTAACCCTTTAAACAGTCACAGTATAAGATCACCAGTGCACTACAACTGGTTATCAAAGGCGGTGGACATTTGACTTGGTTGTCGATGTTATATGTCTGTATTCCGTACCCGTGTTCTCGTCTGGGTTGTATTTAGTGTTTCATGATAGCTTTTGTTCCTATCATAACCAAATACGCAGGCAGCAACCCTGTAATTGTGTGTTCACTCGTAGTTGTCGAGAATAAGATAAACTTGCTTGACCACTGAACTAATCCTTTAAACAGAACAATACAAGAGACAGATTGATACAGACAGAACTCAAAATCTGGCACCAGTGAAGGACTAGTTATTACTTAAAATGATTCTAACCTGAAGTTAAACCATCTATGTACAGGTAACTTTGCTTAGTAATTCACTTAATCAGTGCCAGTCACATCTGGGAGATGATGTCATTTTCTGGAGTGAAAACAAACCTTTGCGTGATACACATGGGCAAGTCCGTATGTGTTTACTGTGTGCAGTACGTATGGCATGTAAAAAACACAGCTGATCGCTTTGTTTTCACTCCAATGCAGGGTGAATGCGCACGGTTTCTATGTGGTCTGATGACCTCAGGTCACATTTCCAACCAAGTGAATAACTCGGAAAAATAAAGATCATTCTGTTCAGAATTACAAGCTCTTTCTGGTGAATACAAATTCCCTACTGTCCATGTACCTTTATAACCTTCCATTCATTGTTTTATTTTTTCGACTATAGTAAACATTAAACAACCACTTTTGTTGAAACTTTGTTGGAAAGTGAGAACATTATTCTGGAGTTTTCACAATATTCAAACACACTTTTCGTGTGATGTTATTGATAGCCTTTGATGTGAATATTCAAATCAACTGCAATGATTTCTAATGACTATGATGTCATGTCAAAACAAATCGCACAGACGTCAGTAAGTACATGCCGTGTACTTACACACATCATCAACATATTACAAGAGCCTGCATATATTATACAGTGTATGGAGATTAGCACATGCTCTTTGTACATACAGTTTGTATGTGTCGTAACATCATGACACAGTCGAGTTGAACAAAGATCAGTACAAATTCGTCGTTAGTTTAATATTGGAGATATTAACTGAAATTAATTCGGTTAATAGTTCAGGGAAAGAGGAAGAAAAAAATATTGCCTTGACGAGATTCAAAGTCATTATTTTGCCACAAAAGCAAATCCGAAACCTATAACCTTAACCATTCGGCCCCAACAATACTGAATTAAAGAAGTTGCTGTATTATAAATATAGTACGTAATATGATCCAAAGAGGTGCTTATAGCCAATGGTTGAAATTTCAACCAATCAACAAATTTGAACTCAATGTCCTTATGTCGATATCACACCTGTAAGTGATTTTTCACCTACACGAGTATCAAAAATTAGATACTTCGTTTAAAAATTCCTATAATTTAACCTGCATTTTTCAACCGAGAACTCTGTTAAAGAAAGCGTTTAATTCTCAGTACAATCTTAACATTTAAAAAAATGCTCATTTAATTTATAGTGGTTCAAAGTTCTAAGATATCTTAATATATGATGTAGTAGGAAGGGGATGGTAGCCCACATATCTTCATGTAAATGTAGTAGGAAGGGGATGGAGCCCACATATCTTCATGTAATTTGATTTTTTTATTCATTCACTTTATTCTCAAGAGTATCCCCAAACTTTCTTCCTCTGGCCATTAACCCTTACTCTACCACGCAGCGATGTTATCGCCGTTTCCGGTCCACCATCTTTGACTCCACCTCCCAAGCATGTTTTAAAATAGTGCCAGTAGAGCAACCCGCGATAAGTGTGCCAACTCAAAAATATATGCAGTATGGTCCCAGTGGGTGGTCCACTGGGTCACTGAAGCAGAATGAGCCCGACTCTGCTGCTCGGAAGACAGGAGGACCCTTCAATAATCAACCTGTGCTCAACCCTTATGCTACCATATGACAATAATATCGCCGTTGCCGTTTTGGGTGCCCCATTTTTGACCCCGCCTCCCAAGCACGTTTTCAAAATAGTGCTGGTAGAGTAAGCGTTAAAGAATTAGTTGAGTGGTCAAGCAAGTTCTTACAGGAAAGCGGACTTCAAAAGAAACAAATTGGTGAAGAAGCTACTTAAAAAATGATAAAACAAATTGAAAAGTCTACTGTTGAAGGTTGTTGCTCTCTTCCACACTTTCTTAAGAAATGTTATTTGATAGAAAAGAAGCAATATTAGATTCTTGAAAAACATCTTTTCAAAATGTAAAAAACAATTGATGATAAATTATTTGTCATTTGAACTAATAACGGAATAAGATTTTTAAATGGTTTCTTTTAACATAACAATGATTTAGTTTTGAAGAGGAAGATTTGTGAGTAAAAAATGGTGGTGGCAAACATTCAGGACAAGATAAAAAGTATAAGTAATCATTTTTAAAAACCATCTGAACTAGGAAAACATTAACAGAGGATCCAAAATTACATACATTGAGTGATACAAATACTGATTTCCTTGAAAATACAACAATATATTAACATTAAATATTACAGCTTTACAGTAGATATAAAATTACCTAAATATAAAAAGATATTTACAGAAGTGAATACAAAATATGTATAGGATCAGGATTGTTCCTATAAGTCACTCTTTCTGCAGCAAGCCTTCTTCTTCTACCCTGTTCATATGAATAACAATTCAAACTTTCAAATTTGTTAAAAGATTCAATCGTTACAATTAAATATTATAAAACAGATATCAAAGTGACATAAACTGTACATGGTATTGAATAGAAATGTATAAACTTAATTCAATTCATCAGTGAAAAATTTGACATGTTGAAAAGTTTCTCTTTAAGCCTACCCACACCCGACACCCCAAATTCAGGTATGACAATTACTAACTCGACTTCCTGTTCAGTGTACTGTGTTTCCACTCCAAACAATGATTGTTTATCTGCCATTCCCATGCACACCACAGCCAAGTAGCCCAAGGCTATTTGTGTGTATAAGATTACACAAAGCCAGAGCTAAATAATTAAGGCACTTTTGTTTGTTTCAAACTGATGATAAAATAGCTGCGTATCATAATGCCTGAGGTAAAAATGTGAATAACTGTGAATGATTGACGGACCATTTTTCCTAAGAGAACATATTGCTTCATGGAAGAGAATTGATATGGTTCTGGTTACCAAAATGACCCTCATTTTGATAGGAAAAAGGTTAAGAGAATAAAATATTGTCAATTACCTCCCCACCCAGCTTTTTCATGATGTATTATTGGAATCACATACCGTATTTGACGTTGTAATAAGGGCCCACCCAACATTTTTTGACTGATAACATAATTTATTTGAAGTAATTTGAAGACTTTAAATAAGTTTTGTGACATTATTTGCTTATTTTGCATCTCACGCTCACGATGTTTTTGTGGTTGTTGTTGTGGGGCTAATGAAGGACCAGTTTACACAATGCAGTTCAAATAGCACACTGTACACAGCCCGAAGGCATTTCTTTTTGCCCACATCATCTTTTTTTTGAAACAAAATGTTGTTTAAAAAAGCAATCAATTGTCATTTCAATTTTCACATGCTAAAACCCAAAATGCAGAATAGTTTCAAAATATCAATGGGTAACTACTTTTAAAACTTTAGTATATCATCTTTTAGGGCAAATGAGTTTGAATTGAAATGAAGTAGGTATAGGGGATTTAGGGGGAGTAAGGGGCCCTCTCCCCCACACCCTGTTCCGAATTGATATATTTTGTATGGTGTTTTTTGGTATCTTAGCATGATTTTATGGCTGTTATACCCCCTTCCCCATACACACACACACTTTTGACTTTGTTCTCCCCTTTCGGTAGGCAAATCCCACCTACGGAACTTGAATCTGTATAAAGCAACCTCAATATGTGTTCCAAAAATTGCGTGTTACATGAATTAAACTCCATGAATTAAGTTCTATGAAAACCAAATAACACAATGTTAATTTCTGGGGTATACCTGAAACAACTTCTGTACACAGCCTAGCTGCCAGAACGCACAGCCTAGCTGCCAGAATGCAGTGAGGGAAGAACATTAATAAAAGATGTATGGACCAGTAGATATAATGATAAACTTTATATTGCTTTAAAAATTACAAACAAAATCATGAAAGTAGAATATCAATGATGTCTTAGCTCAATGTATGCTTTGGGGGTGGTACAAGATCCACCCCCAAAGCATATATTGAGCTACTACATCATTGATGTTCTAGCATCACATATTCAAACTCCTGCTGGCATTCATTTCCAAAAAAAAAAAAAAAAAAAACACGCATTTCTTTCCTACTCTAATTAACTACCCATCAACAACAACAGGCTTGTAACCACCCCAAAATATACCTTATTTCATGTAAAACGGGCAATTTGTGGAACACATATTGAGGTTGCTTTATACATATTCAAGTTCCGTAGGTGGGATTTGCCTACAGAAACGGGGGAACAAAGTCAAAAGTGTGTGTTTTTGTTGGTGGGGAGTTACACTGGGTAGGCTGGGGTTGTTAAGAAAGGATTATAAGTTTGATTAGCAGTGGTGCAACAAAAGGCTGGGAATGCCTGGAAGGGTGGGTAAATCTTACAGGCCCTAGACAAAATCGATTTGGGTCTAGCCCTTAACAATGACACTGTAATATCTTTGCTATGGGGCTCAAAGCGCCAGGGGTGTCTGAAGGAACTCAGGGCAAGGAACAGAAAATCAAGTTAAAGGGCGCTTTTTGACAGTAATTGAGGAGCACTTTTCATACTAAAAAAGGGACACTCTTGTCAGTTTTGAAATTGTGGAGGAAACGTGGCCCCTGCCCCATGATTCCTACACATATGGTTTGAGCATAGGCTGAATTTGGGGGGAGCAAAGGGCACCTACAGTTTCACCTTATCAAGATAACCTCACTTTTATGGTGGTATTTTTAGTCCAAATGGGTATTGTTTGTCTTTATGGGGAAGTGATGTATCTTAGTGTGATTTTGAATGATCCTTCCCCAGTGTCTTTACACACACACACAACCACACTTTTGAGTTTCACACATGTTCGGTAGGAAAATTCCGCTATGGGTTTGAGATTGGGGAGCCAGGACCAATGTTGACAATTGCCTATCGGGCAAAAAGGTAAAAGGCTTCTTTTGAAAATTGCTGCTTAGAATATTATTGGGGGCATGCCCCCTTCCACTACGGCTCTCGGTGTCTGTGCCCCTGGTAAAATGACATACTTTATTGTGTCAAATAAATATTAAATGTATGTAACAACCTCTATGTATTATTTGTTAGTGAGTGGATTCTATTTGTTTTCAAGCTTCATGAATGACATAGAATAACTTTACATCAGTTTCAAAAGGGCGCCTCCTGACTGGTCTGCCCTCAACTTTCAAAAGGACACATTCTGCCCTCGTCCACACAATTTGAAAAGGGCACCTTCTGCCCCCTTACTTTAGGGCCAGGGCAGTGCCCCTCCTGCCTTCGTGGTTCCGACATCACTGCAGAGGCCAAATCCCCAATGGGCCCCCAGACTTTAGCTGCCCCACTGCGTATTGGAGCTTTAATAAGTCTTTTCAAGTAAGCCTAAAAACCTGAAGCCTCAACAGCAATATGATGCAAACTTTATTAACAATGTTTGCTTTTGAGGGAAAATGAAATTATAAACAGACATACCAACAGCAAAATACTATTGTATAAAAACAAGACTGATTTTACATCCTTGGAACAAGACATGATTTTAACTATGGCATATTTTCCTCATATTGCTAATATATTAGCTATTCTGAGCAAATAATTAATTATCGCAATTAATGAATCACAATTAATCAATAATAGCATCATACAAATACACTTCCAACAGTAATCATTATACAAAATATAACTAAAAAGATTTTATAAATTTCTTTTAAAGTTCTCTTTCATATAATATGGACTTACTTGAACTAATCTTTAAGATACCCATCACAGATAACCAAGTGATTTTATGCATCAGTTATCACAGACTTTTATCATCTGTATGCAAACAAAAGAACTTCTTGTGAAAAGCCAAGTTATTGTGGATAGGTTACTGCAGGGCCAGGCCATTTGTGTAACCTGTGACAGAGGACTCATTTGGATTTTGAAAGGATGTTTTCATCAGTGAGTAATTTAATTTCATAGTCGAGTTATTCAATTGCGCTATATGGATAGGATAGTCTATTTAGGCTATTTTAGTTATTCTTGAGCTTTTAATGGTTTTTAAACCCAAATTATAGCATGAACAAGTTATCAACTACAAGTGTTATACCCCAAGTTGGCTATACTTGGACAGATCCCAAATGGGATATAAAGCCCAATTGGCTCATGTGTCAGACTGTATTTTCAGGCTCGAACCAATGAAAACAGAGTTTTCTTTCCATCGGAAATGTTCAGCAGCAAATACAGAGTCAATGTCATTTATTATATATGCCAAATTCATTTGGATTAGCTGAGCGAAAACATATTTTTTTGTAGTCAGTTTTGGTAAGATTTCCAATGCAAAATACATTAAAACTGCTCACCAATATAAACTGTTATTGCATCGACGGATGGGTCTATTTAAGGCAAACAAGATAACACAGCAAAATATCGAAGAAATGCTCAGGATATGATACACGTTGCAAAAAATTGTACTCGTATTCAAACGAAAATCTGGATTTTGCTTTAGCATTGCTTAAGCTCAAAATCCCATAAAGGAATGTTGAGCTAAAAACATTTTTTTATGACCTTAATATGCAAATTTGTGATGTATAAATGGGAAGACCTCTTTACTTTTGTATGTATTTCATTGTCTTTTAATGCTACCTGAAAACATCCTTTAAAGTAGAGTTGATTCTGACAACTAATTTTAAATTAAGCCTTTTGGATTTGGTGAAGGAGGGGGGAGGGGGGGGGGGGTGTCTTATAGAATGAAAACAAATGTTGATACATGAAAACTTATTTCAAAATTAAGGTCTTTAAACTGTTTGGAGGCTGAATTTTACTGAAGAGCAAAGAAAGGGCATTGTCTTAAATTCTGGACCATTTACCAACATTTCTAGACCTTTTTGCCATTTTAGGAGCAGTTGGGGTGGGGGAGGGGGCCATTGAATGACCTGGTCAACCCTTTTGGCTACACCCATGCCAACCAATATTTTACTATATTCTCAATATTTACAATAATTGAAATTTGGGAAGAAAATTGAAGGAATACATAAGTACTTGGGCATTTACTTATGTCACAAATTTTAAATACTTTGCAAAATCTCCAAATTTGATAAGCCGCAATTTAAAAATTAAGTATGTTTTACTTAAACTCGTTTAAGGTTTAATAGGAGATTAAACCACAGATATAACTTAAAGAAAAAAAACAACAACAAAGGAACCTTCTTTGTGATTGACGCACGTTCTAAACATTTTAACACCAACACAAAACATAGATATGCTCCTCCATGTGCGTTTGTTGGTAAAATATCACATTTGCAGAGAAACCTTGAGACAATTTGTGTTTCTCTGTATCTCCTAAGGAAGGATCTTTCCACAGAAGAAAGTAATCACCACACCATTATGTGAGCATCTCTGACAAAATCTCAAGTGTGGCTATCATTTTGCACCTTCTCATTCCATAATAATATTTCAGCATCACATGACTGTTAAAAGGGGTGCTGCTGCTGTTATCACTTCTGGATCTCCTCCCAAGAATGTCTGCTCTTTATCGTAAAGGAATCCTGAATGAGAGTTAAGAAAAAATATATCTAGACTTATTCAAGAAATCCAGTTTTAAACGTTATTTGAATAATTCCAGACTTATTCCAGAAATCCAGTTTTGTACATAGCATTTTAATAATTCCAGACTTATTCCAGAAATCCAGTTTTGTACATAGCATTTTAATAATTCTAGACTTATTCCAGAAATCCAGTTTTGTACATAGCATTTTAATAATTTCAAACTTATTGAAGAAACAATTTTTATCATTTTAATAATTCCAGACTTATCTAAGAAATCCAGTTTTGCACATAGCATTTTAATAATTCCAGACTTATTCAAGAAATCCAGTTTTGTACATAGCATTTTAATAATTCCAGACTTATTCCAGAAATCCAGTTTTGAACATAGCATTTGATTAATTCCAGACTTATTCAAGAAATCCAGTTTTGTTTAGCATTTTTAATTCCAGACTTATTTCCAGTTTTTCAAGAAATCTAAAATTATTCAAGTTATGGAAGTAGCATTTCAATGATTTTATACTTGAAGAGTTTAATTCTTCTTTTAACTCTTACTCTACCATGCGGCGATTTTATCGTTTTTTTTAAACTATCTTTTTCAACAAATAAAATCGGAAGCTTACCAAAATTCCATTGGGTGCAAATAGTTTCATTGCAAAGATCTTGGAAAGATATCTCAGAATAATGTTTCTTGCGTGTCTATACTCACTTTTTTGGGGGTAAATTTTGTCCAAACATTCTGAAATTTCACTTTTTGTTTAAAATGACCCCAAAAATGCATATTTTTGAAAAATTGACAAAAATTGTTTGACAAATAAATTTTGATTGTTTTGTTTTTCATATATATATATAATATGTAGACAAGTATCAAATTTTGCTCATACCTGGTCATAATTTTTTAATTATTTGTAGAATATGTAAATTGTTGTGATTTTTGGTGATTGTTTGACCCTTTTTCTTTCAAAATTGTGTAATCAACCCTACATCATGATGAAAAGTTTCAAACACCATTCTGTAGCGAAAACAATCTGCTTTTCCATGGATTGCTGCAATAAAAGACATACCCCCCTTTCCCGTGGATTGCTGCAATAAAAGACATACCCCCTCGATCGTTCCTAACAACGTGTTATATCTACGTCACTAGAGTTATTTTTATATTTTTTGACATTTACGGTGAGACGACAGAAGAAAGTGCATCCCGAATCTTGTTTTAAGTGAAAAGAGGGGGAAAGAGACCCAAGTTGGGGAAAAGAGACCCACGTTAGGGACAAGAAATCCATGGTGGGGCCAAGCAGTCCCATTTAGGGAAATTTTTTCTTTGAAGCAATTTGGATCCTGGAAAAGGGCAATATTTTTTGGGGGATGGCATTACCCCTGGGTCCCCCTTCCCAATATAAAAAAGCCCAGCATAACCTGAATAAATCAATAGTATTTTCAAACCTTCCAATGGCTGCAAATTGGTCATACACTGAAAATTTCAAATTTGCATATAATAAATGAGGTAAATTAGCTAATTTGCATATCATTTCATAACATTTTTTATTAAAATAATGGTGTAAACTTTTCCTTTTGACATTATATTAGTTTTGTGCATCATAGAAAGGAACAATGCATGTTGTATGGGAAAGCATAGTGCCAAATCCTACCAGATAGATCATTGGGAAAATCAGAGGTCAACTATTCATAAATTTTATCAATAATTGTTTTGTAATTAGTCACAAGAGAGCAGAATATCAAAAAGATAGCAGCTTTATGACATCTAATAATCTTAATTAATGACCTCATTTGCATAAATTTGCATATTTGACCAGAAAATTATGCATAATAACATAAAGTCCAAAGTCTTAGCTTTCACAAAACATAAACTTGTTACAGTAGAAAATGAAAATAAGTTTTGAAAAAGCCCCCTTTCCAAAAAATTCCCTTAAATAAACACTAATCTCAAATGCTCTGGTAGAGTAAGGGTTACGTCACCTGCAATATAAATGCAAATGAAAATTCATGAGATATTCCTTTAAGGAGATGATAATGTGCTGCTGATATTTATACACAGTAACTATTATAAGTAAACATTTCATATCTGCAATGAATTTGTTACCATAATTATATTTAAAAAAGGAAAGTATTTAAATATTTTAATAAAGACAAATATCATGAAGTAAAAGAATGACTTCAAAATTGACACTACATGGTTTGACCTTTTAACCCTCTCAGTACCATTGTTGCATTATGTCACTGATTTCACATGAAGACCAACGTTGCATTATTGTGATGACAGATACATGCCTGTTTATTTCAATGTTTATGTAATGTGGGTGTACCCCCTCCAATTTGAAAGTACTTTTATGAAAGATAAGAAAATTATCTATCATGTGACATATCAGGAGATATATGTTGTCATATGAAATTAGGTAGACAATTGAAGTAAAAAATTCAGTGTTAAAATTGCCATAAACAACAGTGATTCTTCATATTTTGAGAAAAGTGCTTCTGATAGTTCAGAATTATCTACGGATCCTAGTGATTTAGAAGATTTTAAACACAATAATGAAAGTTTTTCAGATGATAGTGATCCAGAAATTATCGTAGGTGACAAAGTTAGGGTTAACATAAAGCCTAGGCCTAATGATAAGGTAGTTATGGAACCATTTACCATCATTTGACCATAATTTTTTCACCTTAACCCGTTTTAGTATGCTGACGTTGTGTGATTGCTGTTGTTTACTGATCTGTGTGCAGCAAAATGTTCAATAAATATGGTTTTGGTATCATATCAAAGCTTATATTGTACTTTTATGGACAACACTTTCTTCTATGAGGTTGTTTTCATTTTGAAAATAAGTTTGAATTACACGACTTGAATACATATCATATCTTCAAAAAAGCTGGTCCTCTAAAACGCTGGTACTGAGAGGGTTAACATATGATTTCTTGATTTAGATTATTCATTGTTACAAATCATCCAGGACCTAAGAATTAATCCCAATAAATGAGTCATTGATAAAAGTTTGCATGACACTGGAGGTCCATGTCCTATAATTTTCAAATGGGCAATTACCTCTTCGCCCGATGGGAAATTGCTAACACAAACAAAATAGTGACAAGAATATAACAATGCCATAAACATACCTGCCACAGATGCTGTCATAAAGCATGCAATACAGGCTGCAATCAGGGCGCGTATGCACATGGAACTGATTTCCGGGAGTCTGTTTGGGACCAACGGAGCCAACCCGCCTAGAAGCACGCCAATGCTGCCGATGTGTGAGAAACCACAGATTGCATACGTCACAATTATCTCTGATCTTTTCTGAGGGGTAAGAGGGGTGAAAGTGAGAGGTAAGAGGGGTGAAAGTGAGAGGTACTGCGTGAAACTTGAAAGGAATACGATGTTGAAATCTGAAGATCATGTAATAATTTCATCAGAAAGGTCAGCTTAGTTGTCAGATAAGTCTATTTTGTATGAAGGATGCAAGCAGGGGCGGTGCAGGTGGGTATTCAAGGTATTCACTGAATACCTACTTCATTTCAAAGTAAAGTTTTTTCCACCTCTTCCATACTTCAAAGCATATTTGAGAAAAAGAATATTTTTTTACAGCTTTTACATTGTACTGAATAGTTGCCGCTCGTGCATTTTTACTCTCGAGGTATTCATATTCAAAAATAAATATCATCGATTTAAGATTCACACCATAGAACACTCTATGAATGTAGTTACACCAGGGAGTTTTCTACTCCCTGTTGCACTACTTGCCGCTAGTTTTGCACTGGAAGAATTCGAAATCAGAATTGCTTACCTACAGTAGCTAAGTGTATTTCTCAATGCTTTTAACCTCATTCCATAGTACTGATCAGTGAGAGGTTAACATTATATATAAGGGAAAACATAATTCTGTGATTATAGAAAACATATACTCATATAATTAACAAAATCTACAAGAAAAGAGTTACTTACTAGCCCTAAGTACAGATCATCTACAGGTCTAGGATATGCCTAATACAGAACCATGATATAGTTGGGAGGGACTTATTTCTTTGTAATTAAAGAATGATAGAAAATTTTAATTTTAAAATTCAGACCCTGTTCTTGAATACCAGCTTATTTCTCCTCTCAGTCGCTTCTGGAAATAAGTCACAAAATATCAGAAAATGGCAATAAAATACACAAAGACTTTTGAGGAAAGTGAGGATGTGATGTCATATCTCAACTGATTTTGGTCACTTTTTTCACAAATGCTTTGTTGACCTTTTCTGTCTTTAAATGTCCTCTGTCATATACAGACATGTGAGTGATGATTTATAAAAGTAGCTGAAATTGCCGGAATGGGAGTGGTCAGCTCCAATTCTGTTCACAAATTCAAAGTCAACATTGATAAGTTCTTCACTAACCCTGGGCATCTTATTTTTTCTGCATTTTTCTTTTTTGTTGAAAAACAAAAACATTATGAATGCTCATACATTCCCTTTGTACCTGACCAATCAGCTGCAATTGGTAGAGACAAAATGGAATGCAAAAATGTGCCCTTGCATTATCTTTATGTATAATGCACGTATGATAAGCATTTGAAATGATTTTTATCATACGCTTCGTCCCATACCGTGCATGAATTGTGCAGATAGCCAGACTCCCCAAGTATATAATTAGTCCATTATGTCCAAGGAAATTTTGTCATGTGACATTATTTAAAATTAGTTTTCCAGAAAAATGCTGATTCACATAAGACTAGGTCTATATGAATATCTCCTTTAACAGGACAAAATGCTACATAATGCTTCACTTACTGTCAGAGTCCCCAATTTGATGTACTCCGCAAGCTTTTCATAGGCAAGGAACTCGTTGAGGAAGGTTTTAATTCCGATGAGTTCAGCAACTTTGAAGCAATCATCAGGATCAGTGCCAAGGACCCAAGCAATCGGGTAGAGAGTATACTTGCAGATAAGCTGGAAAATGATACAAACATCAGATGAAGTTATAGTTGGGAAAGTCAATACAAATTAATACTACCCAGGCGCTAATACGAAAATAGAATTACGCCACTTTTCATGCCCAAAGTTTCTTCCTAATAAGGGGCCATGCTCGGAGTTGCGTAGAGTGTGGTATTCGAACTGCTTGGGGTGAACTGGTTCTACACCATCCCTAAAACCCTAAAAATATCCACAAAAGCATCATGATTGTCAGACACAAAACAAGCAAAGAATGTAACAAAACTTGAGTATTTAAGTTTTCAAATTAATCAAATAGATTATGTTATCAGTCCAACAATGTTGGGTGGGCACTTATTAGAGCAGGGGCGCTTAATACGTCAAATACAGTAATTATTTCATGTCACATCTGTATTGGTTCATGATTTCTTTTTTGTGACATTTACTTCCCGTTCATAACTATTTTTGAAATAAGTGATGTGATGTGAAGCAAAAAAACCCATTTCTACAAATGGGTGGTATTTTTCTTCAAGATTCACTAAAACCTGTAATTTTTTACTGCATCTCTTTCTTTATTAACAAATCCTGTTTTCAGACCAAAATATAGGAAGGGGTTCATGGAGTCCAAGATGATATATAAGAGGGGTATAAACAGTGACAAAAGTTAGTACAAAAGATGGTCTCAAAAGCGTTTGCTGGACTAGCATGCAAAGGACAGGGACATGTGCTGTAGATGCAGTGACCAAAATACCTTTCTAAAGCAAATCATATAGCACTTTCAACCGGAATTTGAGCTCAATATCAATTGGACAGAATTTTAACAACTTATAACTAAATTAACATGCTTTTCTATTTCATATCCCTGATTTTCTTTTCTTAATTTACAGGTAAAAGAAATCCCATTATTTGTATTACTTTACAATAAGGAGGCAGGCTCAGTAGGCTGAGATGCTGGTGGTCCCAGTACAATCAGTAATTTTTCCACAGATATGCATAATACACTGACATCAAGGTACAGGTTTGTCTTCTGCATCACACCTTCTCCTCCGCCCATGGGCCAATGGTTGGGTGGCACTCACCATCCTTCAGAGGGATGTAAAGTCATCGACCTGAAGGTAGGAGTTTCACCCCTTTCCTTTTTCTCTAAACACTCTTCAAAAAGAGCAGGGTGGGTGTTCATCCACTTCATATCCTGGCAAATTTATCGGGTACACACTGTAAACAAGTCAAAGGTTACTTACCTGTGCTTTCCCTGGCATATGCCTAATAGAGTAAAAAACTAAATAAGAAAAGTCTGTTGTAGACAAAAGGCAATTGTTTCTCTTCAGGACGAGGGAGACATAAACATATTTTTGCAGTGAATTATGGATCAGAAAATAGTTTGCTTCATGTTATTACCAATACATTGACAGCAAGAATCAAAAGTATACCAGGGAGACATAAACAAAATTCAGTGTAATTAATACAGGGTGTGATAAGCCAAATAGAGAGACAAAGCAATGGAGAACCAGAATGATAGAAATCATTCCTTCATGAAGGAAAATGGAAAATTGTATTTGTTCAAATAATATACCAAAATAGAACAGCCAATTAAGGTAGCTAATATGACAGGGCCACAATTCCAAGGGGGAGGGAAGAGGAGAGGAACAGGAATGCTATGATGAATATTGTGCCTTGGAATGCTTGGATAAGTTAGGATGTGCATGTTGGTTAAAACATTGATGAGGTTCAGGGGGCAGCTGACCCCTTAGCAGGGGTGGATTAGGGGTTAAAATTCCATTGGTCCAGGTGCCTCAAAGGGGCACCAAGATGGACTGAATGGGGGGAGAGTTCAAGCCCTTGTTGGGCCACTCCGGCAGTTTTTCATGATTTGTGAGGCATATTAGACACTATTTTAAAGCCTGCTGGGGGGCAGCACCAGACCGATGGATCGATAGGCCAGTCCACCCCTGCCCTTTAGGACCTTTTCCCCTAGCCCCACACTTTGTGGATGAGAATCACAACCCTGCTATAATACCTTACCTCAAATGAAAGTCCTTGAATCTCTATCATTTCTCCCAGCCAAAGCAAAATGGCATTGATGAGGGCAAGGAGAGAAATGATAGTGAGAATATTGGCCAAGATGTACCCACAGATCTTAAGTCCATCCGTGGCTCCAGTATAAAGGGCTTCAAAGAAATTTTTAGCTTTCCTTGACAGAGAAAAATAAAGGAGATAAATCATTATAAAACTGATAGAAATTTGTTCCTTCTGACAATGAAGACACAAATATCATGCCCCGACATCTAAGACATTGCTACTCGCAGCGCCCTCACTTAGTATTTCTTTAATAGTGTACAAGCTGTGGCACGCTTAAACCATTCCTGAAATAAACTCTGTTTGTACGTACAGTGTGTGTATAATTGTACACTGTATGTATGGAGTGTGAGGGCAGTGATGCGTGAATATTAGGTGGCCTTGAGATGTTTGATTTTCCAACATGTGGCAAATCAGACCATCGCTGATGTAAGGGCACAAATCATGTCAAAAGAGCACATATATGAAATGCTCCTCTTTATTCTTGTCTTTTAAACAACTTATAATATATATATATATATATATATATATATATATATATATATATATATATATATATATATATATATATATATATACATATATATACATCATTATACATGGATTTCATTTCAAAATATTTATTTACCCAAGAAGTACGGAAAGGGGTAGTAATTTGGGGAGATATACCCAGATTTGGGGAGGTATATAAAATGGTTGCTGCCCTGTAGCATGCCGCAATACTTTTTTATACCTTAAAAGAACCCCATTTGAAAAATGTGTCCCCTTCAAACAATCTTGAGTAAGTGACTTCACACATGATTTAAGAAAGAATCACAAATATTGCCGAAATGGAATTTTCACCCATATTGCACTGCTGATATTATCTGAGGTCCCACATTTTACCTCCGCCAACGAAGTTGGATGGAGGTTCTGTTTTCGCCTCTGTTTGTTTGTTTGTCTATTTGTTTGTTTGTTTGTCTGTCATCAAGATATCTCAAGAACTGAAGATTAGATTTGGATTAAATTTAGTGTGTGGTTTTGTTACTGCTTAGGAAGAAGTGATTAAGATTTGAGACAAATTCGAACAGGGGAAGGGTGCAAATGGAGGGTGAGGACATGTTTTTGCCTGTCTGTTATCAAGATATCTCCAGAACTAATCATTGGATTTGGATTAAATTTGGTGTGTATTTTTGTTACTGCTTAGGGAAGAAATGATTACAATTTGAGACATTGCAACACGGGAAGGGTGCAAATGGAGGGGTGGGGACATTTTAAGGTGAGTTTGCCTGTCATCAAGATATCTCAAGAACTGATGATTTGATTTTGATTAAATTTAGTGTGTGGCTTTGTTAATGTTTTATAAAGAAGTGATTACAATTTGGGACTAATTGGAACAGGAGTAGGGCAGAAATTGAGGGATGTGAATGTTTAAGGATGAGATCTGTTAGGACTTGAGTTGTTAAGACTCTTGAAACTTTCCAATGGAATGTGCTGAACAATAACTTTGTGCTCTGAATGGAGATCCAAACAATCAATTTTCTGGACTCAAAGAAACTTACATCAAGTGTTCTTTGGAATCAATGAAAATGAAACAATTGGTTTCTGCCATGAATGGAAAATGATGGAATGTGAATCCTGGCTGAGAAGAGCTCAAACAATGATTCTTTATTGAATAAAACTGAAAACAATGATATGGCCTTGGAGAAATCCAGTCAGAAGATAATCTTCAAGTGTTCAGATTGCAAATGTTCATTACAGATCAAAACTTGGGGATAAATCTTGGTGGGCCTAGGATTTCTGAGGTAGATTATATTGGGTATGGGGATCAAATGAATTCCAAAAATATTCTAGGCTTGTTGGAATTGCAACGAGGCAGAGATATGTGCTCTAGAGAGTGCTAATATACTAGTATATTCTATTACTAAGCTTTCACTTATGCCTACCCATTTTCTGATCAAGATGTACGAACACTTTCAAATTCAGCTGATCAGCGGGTGCCCCAAGGATTGGATCCTCCCAAATTCAAATTCTACCACAGCCCCTAGACAAGAAATTATTAAGCAAAGTCATTGAAACTCATTGTTCCCCAACATATCTAAGAGGATTCCTAAGGGAGGAGGGGGGACGGAGGGGGGGGGGGGGGTCCTTAAGAGATACTTACGTTTTTGAAAACACTCATCCCCCATCATTACGGAAGAAGAGTGTTGTCCCCCTCCCCACTTTGTGAAGCGGAATTATGACCCAAAGGAGGGGTTCTTAAGAAATTGCTAAACTGTCTTTATGCACCCACCCTTAAGCACAGTATTGCATATCAAATCAAACTTTCACTATGATCTTTCCAGTGACATATAAACAAATCTTTCATAATCATATATTCTGCAAGAATGTCAGTGATATCAAAAAGAAGGGGCAACTACACCATAAATAATGTCCCTCATGGGCATTTTGGTTTTCACAGGTAAGTAGCACAATGCTATTTAATTGAAACTTAATAAGGAGTTTTCACGCTTCATATATTTTGCACGATCACGCCTACCCAACAAAAATGATTGAGTTTTGCTGGTGGTAGTTTAAGAAATACAATACCATGTTTTGATATTTTATGAAAAGACTAAAATATTTTCTGCAAAATGGATATTAACACTTCCATAATTTTGTATTTTCTTTAAGGAAGACTTGTGTTCATTCAATGGTATGTGTTATTTAAGAACATGAAACCCACAGCCAAAAAATGCCTCATATACGGCTTTTTACACAAAGTAACATCTTGGCACAGAACGCAGAAACTATAATAAAAGATACCATAGTATTAATATGACCATAACAAGTTCGAAAACCTCCAATAAGTTATATTCATTGTTACTGTACAAAAGGCATAACAATACTAAACAAATTTATGTACGGCAGAAAAGAAACTAAGACTAATGCACTAAACACGAGATTGGCAACAAAGTTAACAAAGACAGAACCCGTCAAAAAATTTGAATTGAAAACTCTGAAGTTGCAAGGAAATAAAAGATTTTGGTTAAACTTTCAAGAAAAAAATGCACTTTTAAAGGATTAGTGGTCAAGCATGTATTTGCAAGGAAAATAGTATTTGTATCAATCAATTTATGTAATTTGTTTTTATTGTATGCAAAAGTTAAACTTAGGCTGCCCTGTTATATTTTTCCTAGTTCAGATGTTTTTTTATGAAATTGTTACTTTTAAATTTGTTCTTGTCATGTGAATTTTTGCCACTGCCATTTTTACACATAAGTTTTCCTCTTCTTCAAAACTAAATCATTGTTATGTTAAAGGATTAGTTCAGTGGTCAAACAAGACCATAATATATGAAAGAGGACATCAAACGAAACAAAATGGAGAAGAAAGCATTCAAAAATCTTATTCCGTTAAGGAGATATTCAAGTTTAAAGCTCTTATCTGTGTAGAAATGACTGGCTTAGGAAGTCTGCTATGGAAGTTGGCGTCTTTATCCTCACATTCTTAACAATTGTTAATGTATTTTAAAGAAAGTTTTTTAAATTTTTTCAATATTTAAATTTTTTAACTCACTTTCTTCAGGTGGTATGTTATAAATACCCATCCTAGATGCAGTTTTACTACTTTTTTGACATATCCCATGGTTTTTAAGCCACAAAATCGCAGGACAAAATGTAATAGAATATATAAAGACTTGAGGGTATGACATCACAACTAGTCTGACTTCAGTCGTTTCTACACAAATGATACCAATTTTTTACACTTACATATGTCCTTAAAGGAATAAGATTTTTGAATGCTTTCTTCGCTATTTTGTTTCTTTTCTTTCATATAAGATGAAGTTGCTTGACCATTGAACTAATCCTTTAATTGTACATTACACCCAATCCTCGCTACAAATTTTCAGTCTTTTCACCCGCAAGAACCTTCATTTCGGTGGGTACGACTTTTAGACTCTGCTAAAAGCAATTAAAGCAGCCCACCACAGATAGTTTAGTTATTTTACGCATCAGTAATTACACTCCTAATTATCTCTATGCACACAATGGAACTTATCGTGAAGGGCCAGGTATTGTGGATTTGGTTACTGCAGGGCCAAGTCATGTGTGTAATGTGGGACTGAGGATTCATTTTGACTTTTAAAAGGATGTTTTCATTAGTAAGTTATAAACACTCACATGAGTTTGGATTCATTGGAGTGAAAATTTATAGCCAGAGTTATTCATCATGTATGTATTTCGATGGCCCAGAAAAATGATTAAGAGCTAAATACATCTATCCAAATGTGGGAGTGTGAAGTGGGAATGGGGAAGGGAACTTAATCAGAGCATGCACCTACTATTCCCCTTGGCTCCCACCCAATTATAGTGCATGATTACAGTCTACAGGGATTAGATTTCTGTTACCAAACACTTGTAGAGTAGCAGGATAATAAAAATAATCGAACATGATATTTTGAGTTCTTCTTGCAGAATTTTCTTTGCACATAATTACGTCCTAAAGGTTCTTCAACTGACCTCATTTCAGATGAATTGTGCTCCACCACTATTTTTCATGTTCATATCTTTTGTATGGTGATTTATTTTGTAACTTACTGCGAATTTATAATTCCCCTACTTTCCGTTAGAAATTTTTATTTAAAAACTCCACCCGCCCCCCCCCCCCTTCCCCATCCTCCCTCCCTCACTTTCATCTCTCTTAGCATAAATACAGTGCTTATTTGTCATACTTACGGTCCTGCATTTTCAATGGATGCATGCTTGGCTGTCACAGGTTTGCCAACCTCAGGCACAAAGATTTTAGCGACAACCAGAGCAGCGGGGGCAGACATGATGGATGCAGAAAGAAGATGGGCAGCGCTGATACCAAACGAGATGTACACAGCAAGGACGCTACCAGCGATAGTGGAAAGACCGCTCACCATCAGGGAATTCATTTCTGATTGGGTGAAATCTGCCAGGTAAGGTTTGATAGCGAGTGGAGCGGTGCTCTGAAGAAGACAATGTGTTTATTCTAAAGAATGTTGAACTATTTCCTTTACATTTCCCTTCAGATCAAAAGTTTGAATGAATGACTGGTAACTAAGTATATCAAAAATGCTGTAAAAGCATTTCGAGCAAATATTTTGGGGTCAGACGCATCCAATTTTCTTCTTTTTGCCTCCCTTTGTTTTTGGTGAAAGGCATGCAGAATAGGAGGGGGAAGGAGGGCGCTTTCTCACATTTCACAAAAGTACCTGAGATCTCATTATTGTGACATTGAAATGTTCTACTTTTAATGAACAGTACGTGTTAACACATTACAACCTACAAATTCCACCATCTATACAACTCAATTTACTCCCTAATTTTAAGTTTTAGGCTCATATGAATACGATATATCAAAACCACTTACACAGCCGACGAAAATGTTAGATGCTGCACCGAATGATTCTGCACCGGACACACCCATCGTGTGATGCATAACAAATGAGAACCCTCTTATTATCACTTGCATCAGTCCGAGGTAGTACAAGAGGTTAAACATGGCACTTGTAAAAATGATCACCGGTAAAATCTGGAAACATCAAGAAGAGAAAGTGTTAGATTTGCCTGATGAATGATCACATTAATTGTTCTGCTCCTTAAAGTTTCAAACAGTCAGACCCAACCTGATAAATAACCAGGTCGGGTCAGATTTTTCCTCTTTATTTTCTTTATTCTGAAAACCTTACTTGTTGTGGAAGTTGGTACTGAGTATTATATTAGCAATGGATGAAGTCCTTATTGTGTGGATATTTTAATTAAGATAAAGTGGTCTCACTGTTTGCTACAGTAAGTTTGTGGTTATGATTTGCTAAAACAAATTTGTAAGGAGAAGGACAAGTCATGAAGGGTAAAATATTAACGGCAATTGTAATGAACTGATGTGCAAAAGGACATTCATGGTGGTTGCACACTAAGGAGACACAGATATTTTGATAACCCCCCCTCCCATCCTTCCCCCTCCCAACTAGGAAAAAACCTAAAATAGGAAAAGTCTTCACAGCCGGAAAGACCTCATATGAGTATCTCAAACCAGAAAGGAAGGTGTAAGATTTGGTATTTTACATCCCTTTCTCAACAGTTAAGGTTATGTACGTTCACGGCTGTTTGATAAACCAGTTGTGAAGCACTGGTGAATGAAGACCCACTGAGTATAAACCAGGGATCTCTACCTTGTCAAGCTGATGTTATGACTGCTAGACCACAGGAGGTCTTAAATGGGAGGGCTCTTAAAGTCAGAAAGGCACCAAATGGGAACAGCCAGCAGTCAAATCATAAAGGAATTAAAAAGGGCAAAGTACAGTAAAGATAGTAAGTAAAGTTAAGGGAATTTGGAAATAACACAGTCTAAATTTTGATACTTGTGTCGTTGCAAAACAAGTATTCAATTTCACGCCAACCTTAGTATAAGGATGAAATTTCTCCTGCTGAAAAATTTCTATTTGAGATACTTGTATTCCAAACCAGACCCTAAACGTTCCGTCTGTGCTCTATTTTTGTACTAAGCTACTGACTCCAAATTTCTATCTTGATCAATTCATATGATTTACGGCACATTTCAAAAATCAATTTCAGGTATATCCCTGAAGATTCAATGACATACGCAAAGGGGGAATTTAATTTAATTTTATATGGATGAAAACTTGGACCTATTAGCTCAGATTGGTCAATAAAAATGTACAATGCATTCTTGTGTTTGATTCAACCCCTATTTTTACTCTGATGATTGTATTGTACTGTATACTCTTCAAAGAAAATGTTATGATAGTTAAATGTCTTTGACATAGTTCCAAATCTTCAGGCAATTTGGGGCCAAACTTTAGAGAGAACAATCAGATGATATTCTTCTTTTTATGCAAACTGAGTAGAGTTATCATTGCCAGAACGTGTTTATGAAAATCCCTGCAAGAGAGGTGTAGTTATGCCACATGGAAGACAAAAGTTTATGGCAACAAATTAACCTGACAAAATTCACACATGTAAACTTTGGTTAAAGGGTAGTTCTGAGGAAAAAGTATTGATAATCCAATTCCTGCCCCCTCCCCCCCTTCTTTCTTGACCTTGGAAACTCAACTTACACAAGAACTTGGAGCTTCATATAATATTCATTAACGTAGGACAATGTTACAAGATGATGGGCTAAGAAGGGTTAGACACCCCATAAAAAGCACAGTACACCATCACCACCATACAAAAATACAAAATCAAAGACGCCCAGAGTTAGTAAAGAACTTATCAATGTTGACTTTGAAATTGTGAACAGAATTGGAGCTGACTACCCACTCAGATAAACCATTCCACTCATTAACAACTCCTTGTGAAAAGCTAAAATGCTGAATATCTATCCGTGAGAACTCTATGGTCAATTTCAAACTGTTACCACGTGTCACATGAGGATTAGCTGAAACATGCAAGAAATAACAGGATCACTACCAGATAGGAATTTACAAACCTGAATCATATCGCCACGTACTCTTCTCAACTCAAGTGTGGTCAAACCAAGAATTCGCAACCTAAATTCATAAGAGAGATTCCTGACTTCAGGAATAAGTCTGGTGGCTCTTTGCGGAACCTGCTCCAAAATGAACTTATCTTTCTCATAAAAGGGACTCCCAAGCCTGAATAGCATACTCAAGGTGGGGGGCCTGACTAATTGCTTTATACAACTTAAGAACAACCTCTCTACCAAGAAAGCAAAAATTTCTTCTAATCTTAACCAGGCATCCTATTTGCCTATTTGTCTAGTAGGCTTTAGATTGCTAGTAATGACATCACCTAGATCCAACAACCAAGATTTGAACAATTCATGCAGTAATCAATAGCCAAATTGCTGCGACCAACATGAATAACTTTGCATTTATCAACACTAAATGACATCTGCCACGTTTAGGACCAAGAAACTAACTTCGTATCCAGATCACTTTGCAACAGTGAAGAATCCCTAGCATCATCAACAATCCTGTACAGCTTAGTGTCATCAGCAAATTGACAAATCCTGGAGCCAAGAGAAACATCAATATCATTAATCAAGATTAAGAAAAGAGGCGGACCCATACAGAACCCTGAGAAACACTACTTTTAACCTTCTTCCATGGAGATACTTCACCATTTACAACAGCTCTTTGTGACCTGTCAACTAACCAAGAATATATCCAACTGGCACACTTTCCCTCAAACCAATCGTTCTTGTTTTCATCATAAACCTGCCTAATGGAACCTTATCAAATGCTTTTTTTGGAAATCTAAATAGATAAAATCCACATTATGACCAGAATCAACTGGTTTAGTAACATCATCAAGAAATTACGATCCATGAAGGCTGCCATTTGAACTTATGATAATGTTATGTCAATGGGATTTTCACTGAGATCACAGGAATATTTTTGAAAAGAAAAACAGATATCAAATGACTATTCATTAGATTTGACAGCATCCTTTTCAAATCCACTGTGGACATTGTGACAAAAAAACAAAAATTCGTTGACCAGTAAGTTGTATTAGACTTTCACAGTAGTGTCACAACATATGGTTCTGTGTCTACTTAACCATCGCTGATACTGTGTGCATACATTATACACTACAAAAATAACCTCTCTGATCTCAGTAAAAATCCTATTGACATAATGTTATCATATGTAAGTTAAAATGGCGGCCTCCATGGATTGTAATAAATACGAAGCTCCACGTTCTTGTGTACTTCTTACAACACCAAAAGTTGGGTTTCCACCACACTGTTGACAGAGTATCAGAGAATGGAGTGATAAATAATGGCATGTCACAAAATGTCATGTCACAAAATTTCAAATTTGTCACAAAATTGTTTTAAATGTCACGTAATTTTTGGCACCTTTTGCACAGAATGTCACATCAGTTTTGCCTTTGTCACATTTGATTGGTTTAGATTCACACATCATGACCAGTTGATACTCATCTATATCTGCTTCATGAAAAATGGAATCCATCACTAAAATGCAACATCAAATTACCAATGAGTGTGAGTGAAGAGGTAAAACATGTCACAAAATGTCAGACAAATTTCAACATGCTGAAAGTTTCTCTTTAAGCCAACCTGTACCCAACACCTGAATTAATCCTGAAAACTCAGGTATGACAATTACCAACCCGACTTCCTGTTCAGTGTATTGTTTCCACTCAAAACAATGATTGTTTATCTGCCATTCCCATGCACCCACAGCCAAGTAGCCCAAGGCTAATTGTGTGTATAAGATTACACAAAGCCAGAGCTAAAGAATCAAGGTACTTTTGTGATTGAAATCAACCATCGGTGTTAAGTGTCTTAGTGGGAGAAGTTTGTTTTCAAACTGGTGATAAAAAATAGCTGTGTAAGATTGATAATGCCTGAGGTAATAATGTGCATTAACTGTGAATGATTGACAAATTATTTCTCCTAAGGGAAGATATTTCTTCATGAATACATCTGTTTATGTTCATTTTATCACCATATCAAGGACTCTCCATTCTCTATGGTATATATAAACTAAAACTAAAAACTCACAATAAAAAGGAATGAATGAAGTTTGAGAGGTGCTGGTCCAAAAACAAACTGTGCTCCGACAGAAGAGTAGTTCAGGAAGTGCTCTATCTCCTCCCCAAGCCAGCTGAAGACAATAAAGCCAGGTTTAGTCCGCAGGATGAGCAAACCAAACAGCATTTGAAGGTATAGTCCCCAGAAGATGGTCCGCCAACGAATCTAAAGATTAGAAAATATATGATCAGGGGTATAGAGCCTTTCGGATTGGGCGAGGGAGGGGGAGGGGGTGGCCAAGGGAAATATTTGGACCTTTTAGCATATTTTTTGGACCTTTTTACTATTGCCATTTTACTTTTGTGGTTGTACGACACCCCCCCCCCCCCCTCCCCCTGGCTACACCCATAATGATTGAGAAATCGTTTATCGAAATGGGTCCAATATACAGCCTGTTGCACAATATGTATAAATCAGATAATAATGATAATAATAAAGTACTTATAAAGCGCTATTACTAAAAAGATATTCTATCGCACTTTCCAATCAAGATGCAAAATAATAAAACACACTGAGAAACTGCCAAAAGAACCAAAGAAGAATAAAAAAATAAAATAATAATTAAAGGCCAGCTTGAAAAAATGAGTTTTTAGGTTACGTTTGAATGAGGTAAATGATGAATTAGACTTTACTGAATCAGGCAGGTCATTCCATAGTTTGGGACCGATGGAACAAAATGCACGAGAAGCGAACGAAGTATGAGTACGGGGTAGAGAAAGAGGAGGATTACATGAGCTGCGTGTATTATATGTGGATTTACGGAACTGAATTAGCTGTTTGAGATAGGCTGGTGCCTGATTATGAATACATTTAAAAACAAGACACAGAACTTTAAATTGAATACGTTTAACAATAGGAAGCCAATGCAGTTCCTTTAGGCAGCTTGAAGCACTATCGAATTTGTGTTTTTGCAAAACAACTTTAGCTGCCTGGTTCTGAATTGATTGCATTGGTAATAAACTAGAAGTGGGCAGCCCAGCAAACACAGCATTGCAATAGTCGAGGTGTGAGATAACTAAGCTTTGAACCAGTAGCCTACAACTTTCAGTGGTCAAGTGTTTCCTGATTCGACGAATCAATATTAATTATTGTGGACAAAAATATCGCAATATATCACCATATAGCAATATCAAATATGGTTATCATTTTCAGAAAACTGCTTCAGTTTCAGCATGCCGATTTGTCCAGGAAAGAAAGCATCAAAGAATCAGATTTGCTGCAAATATTCTGGCATTCATTCATTTACTTAAAAGATTTATCCTCTTTCACAAATTTTTGCTTTAATATGTAGTTTTATTGTAAAAATGGTATATCAGGATGTGTTGGTCAGGGAATTTTTTTATATCATGCAAAAAACAATATCACGATATCATGACAGTCCTTGTTAAGAACAAGAGTAAGTATGAATCAGAAACCAAAGGTATTTATTATTAACTGTCATTGCATACCATGAAATACGATCAATGTATTCATAAGCACTGACATGCCCACCATGCATATCAATGAAATATAGAACCTGCATGTTGACAACATTATCTGCATGATAAGTAACACATAGAAAGTATGATGCAAAATAGAGGTACTCTTTTATCACTACTTTACATAAAGTCCTGCCTTAGGCTCATTAAAATTGGATTTAATGACATGCACATGCATTATGATATAAGCTCCACCCCCTCCCACAACAAATTGTAACAAAACAATAGCTTTGCTGTAAATGAGTGCATGGAAGCTGTCAAAAATCAGGAAAGCAAGATTTGCTCATTTATTTTGTACATCGGAGGTATATTTGAATACGCCAGTATACTATAATTCTTCTAAATTATATTAGCTGTGTAATAATTGAAAATTAATGCTGAGGCGGAGTGTTTTTGTATGCATATTTAATGCACAGGGCAAAGGATTTTGTCATAAGTAGATTGACCCGACTTTAGGAGGGTCATTCGCGAGTGCAAAATCCTTTGAACTGTGCATTAAATACGCATATGACCACGATGCCAAAAACATGAATCATTTATAACATTTCTGTCAGATTGTTTAAAATGCATAAAAAAAACAACAAAAAAGAATGAAAAATGAGAAACAATTACATAAATTTTTTCACTTTGTGAAGAAATTCACCTGTTGTAAAAATGGACTACACCAAACACTAAAGGCCGAGCATTACAGAAATTTAATGCACAGTAGTCATGACAATGCAAATACTCCATAGAAATTTGATAAAAGGAAGGATACACCCAGAAGTAAAAGAAGTTGAGCTTGATAAATCTACACCCCTTTGTCAATCAATCAGACAAACTGTAATTCAAACTTCCAATCAACTTACTCTGTTAAACTGCAGCTTCAGCACTAAAAGAAGCTCATAATGTGTTGAACAAACCCAATGTCAATAAACCCATATATAACTTAAGATATGCGTCTGTGTGAATTACTAACCTTAGCAAATAAATTGAGAGAATTTGTTTGACTTTCACACTTTCAAATCCAACTCATACACTGTTGATAAAAAAAAAAAAATAACTATTATGATTAATACACAACTGATGTTACATTTTCCCACACAAGGCAACGATAAGACCCAAGGCTTCTAGGAACATGGTTCCATGCACAGACAGATTTGTAACTTCTGGCTATACCTAAATTGTTTTCAAAACTACTAAAAGATATGGAATTAGCGAAGAAATTCAATAATTTTATAGAATTTTAGGTTTGAAGAATGTAACTTTGATGCATATTTGTTATGAATTATTACTACAGTGCAACCTTGATATTCTTTTATGTATATACTTTATTTCAATTGATTATCAAAATTCTATGAAGCTGTCTGGTGCAGGAAATTCAGGTTGTTACCTTGCCTCCCCCTTCCCCCTCCTTCTCATCAAAAAAAGATTTTTTCCAAATTTTTTGGTAATTAAGATTTAGGAAAGATATTCACATACAGATTTTGAACTGTCTGCCCAGTCATACATCATAAATGAATAAAAAACTATGATCAATCATAACTACAAAACTAAAAGTGATATTTTCAACAAAAAATTAATAAATACAAATCTAACCTGGTACAATTTAAGACTCTTTTGATGTAGAAATTGCTAAATGTTCATATATCTTTTACATCATATTTATATCAAATTTACATTGGGGAAAAATACTTAATCGTAATGCCAAATTTATGAAGGTACCACATGTCAGAAAATGGGAAAATGATTTTGCAAAAGCCAAAGTCCAGTGGCAAAGCCCAAATGGGGGCCCACGGGAAAATCCCTGGAAGTTTTGCGATTTTATGCATTCCTGTGGTATGTTAAAATCATGCCTAAAAAATACAGTCAACTTGCTTCAATTAGAATCATAAATTAGATTAAAAAATTTGACAATTGAAAACAAACTTTTGGGAGGGCTCAACAAGATTAAAGCCTCCACCCCCTCCCCAACCCCCACACACATTTTTGTCATTGGAGAGGCTGAACCCTAAGTTTCTGCTGCCATGCACTGCGAGTCATGTGCTCTCCTCTGCTTATGCCAAGGAACCGAGGATTGACATGATAGGTCATTATGACCAGAGTATGGGTATAACTAAGAGCATGAAGTTAAAACCCGTCTTAAATACTCCAAAGCAGTGGTGTAATTCTCAATGAAGATGGGGAAGGGGAAACTGGGTGTGCAAATCTCAGGGAGGCCTGGGAGTAAAACTTCCAATGGATATTTGGAACAAAACTTTCTAAAGCTCGATGTATAGGTATTCACATCCTGAATCCAAGCATTTCAAGACAGCAATTCACAACTACAACCTGACAGTGAAGTGGGGATTACCCCTTCTCCCTCATGAGTTATGACCCTGCTCTGGATACAATAAATATAATCTTAAGTGATAATAATTTCTTTTTCAATTAATATTAATTTAATCAATCAATTAATTAATATCTTAGTTAATATCAATCATCTTTAAACACTTCAGTTTCTTGAATTTCTTAATCAAATTTTGACAGAAAAGAATTTCTGTATCTTTAAGAACACCTTTAATACATGCATCAATGGGAGGTTTTAATTCTAAATGATGATTTGTAGAAATGCAGAACAATACTAGGAAACTGGTCAAATTCTACCTGGGAGTTTCAAATTTACTCAGAGCCAAATTCAATATTGACTTAACCTGCTTAACTACAATGCATGGTCTCTATTCAATAAATATAAATCAAATATTCAATCAAAATAGTACCACAATTTTACTGCCAATTAGAGTGAAGTTTTATGATTGAAAATGTATTTTGATCTACTTCTTAATCAGATAAATTTCATGTTTTATTCAGAGGAGTTTATCTTTAAGTTTTGGAGGGCTTTAGTCCCTTAAAACAAATCCTAATTAAAACCTCCCTATTTTGGTTCAATTTTTCAAAATTGAAGGTTTTTGGTCCTAAGTTGTAAATTTAGGTTCCAACATGAACATTTATAGCCCCAAATTATCATGATTTGTGTCCAAAATTGAGGATATTTGATCCACAATTGAAGATTTCTGGTCCAAAACTTAAGATAATTGAAGATGTTTTGATAAAAAACTGAACTTTTTGGTGCAAACCAGAAGAGTTTCATTCAAAATGAATAAAAAAATCAGTTGATTCTAGTAAAAAAATGCCAAGATCTCTATTTTTTAATTGATAAGAAACTGAGCAATGAATTGAATATTGATTAAATGCACATGGACATACAGTATATACCAAATGGAATCAAAGTATTTTATGTTAAAGGAGCATTAGACCGAAAAGTATAATTTTAGGGGGTGCCCAAAAAAATCAAATGCTTATCTAGCACACAACGGTATAGCAAATTTCTGGTTAATATGAATATTTAAGTAACCTTTGCCCTCATGTCGTCTGTGGGCTATGGAGGCATGAAGTTTAGTGATCTGTTGTGCCCTCACTTTTCGGTCTAGTGCTCCTTTAAAATGTCAACAGATCAAAAATAGGTCAAACATTGACCATTTTACAGTGGTTTAAATCTCAAGCATCAATTTGCATATTTATGTAAAATTTGAAACAAAACAGGGTGACCTTTGTAAATGCTTTGTTTTTTATTTTGTCTGTCATAAATGGTACAGCAAATTCTAACCAAAAGTTTTTGAGTCTGTGCCATGCATGCCCCAATAAAATTGTAGCAGACTTTTCCATCATTTTCAGTGACTGAGATTTAGGAAAGAAATTTAAAGTCACATGGAAATTCTGAGCTGTTTGCCCAGTCATACATCTAAAACTAAAAACGCTATTTTAAACATTAAATATTATAATTCAAATTTAACATTCTTTAAAGGATAAGTTCAATGGTCAAGCATGTGCATCTCATATGAAAAAGGACTTAAAAAGAAACAAAATGGTAAAGAATATTCAAGTTTAAAGCTCTTGTCTTATCTGTAAATAAATGACTGGTGTAGTAAGTCTACTATGGAAAGTTGGTGTCTTCATCCTCACATTCTTAGCAATTGTTAATGTCTTTTAAAGAAAGTTTTTTAATTTTTTTACTATTTAAATTATTTTTCTGAACTTTTTTTAGGTGGTATATTAGAAATACCCTTCCAAGATTTAGTTTTACTACTTTTTTTTGACATACCCCATGGTTTTTAGGCCATAAATTCGCAGGACAAAATATGATAGAGTACATAAAGACTCAGAGCAATTTGAGGCTATGACATCACAACTAGTCTGATTTCAGTCGTTTCTACACAAATGATACCGAACTTTAAACTAAGATATCTCCTTAACGGAATAAGATTTTGGAATTCTTTTTTCACCATTTTGTTTCTTTAAAAGTTGTTTTTTATATAAGATAGACTGGCCCCTGAACTAATCCTTTAACTGAATAAGATTTTGGAATTCTTTTTCACCATTTTTGTTTCGTTTTTTAAGATGGACTTGTTATTTTTCATATTCTTTTTAAGATAGTCATTTTTCATATAAGATTGCTTGACCACTGAACTTATCCTTTAACACAATTTATAAATTGTTCACATATCTTTAAATGATAATTTGAACTTCTTTCTTGCATGCATGTATTCTTATATGTTAAATTGCATGGGAAATAGTAGTAGAGAATCCAATATTTATATGCCTAAATTTGCATTGGAAATGAGTTGAAGAAGTTTTAACAACTTGTATTTTTACAATTACTAAATTAACAAACTTCAGGGTTGCTGAAACGAAATGTTGTTTATTGACCACTGATGCATGTCGGATGTAGGCTACACCTCCCATACAATTTCTTGGAATATTCCAATTGCGGGTGTATCAACTTTTATAAAGTACTTTAAAAGTTCATTTAAACCTGGATTTCAGTAAACTTCTAATCACTGCATACTAAACATACAGAAGCCTGACAATGGCTATGACATCAAAGTACGTCAAATATTCAACAGGTGAACAGGAAAGAGTTGTTATTCTATGTAAACTACTGTCTGTATATTTGAATAGAGTATTCCTCAAAAGTAATGCAGTTGGAAAGAGGCTAAGCACAAAGCATCAAGATATGTCAAAAACATGTGTAAAGTTTACAAAGTTCACAGAAAAGTCATTTTTAACACCATCATTGAAAAGATGGGCAAGTTGACAAAGTTCAGAGAAAAGTTTTATTTAAGTACTGACATGGTTAGCTCTATTGGTAGAGCACCCGCCGGAAGGTCGGTTGGTTGGTTTCAATTCGCTGTTGAGTCATACCAAAGTTTTAAAAATGGTACCTGCAGTCCTTTTGCTTGGTGCTCAGCATAAAGGATTGGAGTAAGCTTGTGTGCCCCTTGCGGTAGCCGCCTCGTGCTATTCTAGCCCTTTTAGCATGCAACTTGCATGGATTCAGCGCTATTTCAACACAGTATTATAGTGGTATTGTACTGTACGGCGTTTGTATCCAAGGAATATATATGAATGTCAAAGTATAGTTAACGGGATATCCAAATAATTCAATTAAATTTCCCACAACCCAATCAGGGGGGCCAAGAATCCTGATGACCTGTCCCCCAAATTAATTTCCAGGTGGGAGTTAAGCTAATTTAGAGACAAAAAGTCAATTTGTGCTTTGAAGTATGATGTAATAATGGTCAGATGATCGATTAGAAAAAGGGGAAGGTTGTGCTCCACCATCAAGTCTCTTTGTTACCAGTCCACCACTTTGTGGAATCACGTTCCCCTTAACCACTATACTACCTGTTTGAACCAAATGAAAAAACTTTTAGTTTGTGAGAAGGACCAAAACCAGGGTCTGGGAGAAGCCCCAAACCAGGGTCTGAGAGAACCCCCAAAACCAGGGTCTCAGCTGACTATGTTAATCAAACAAGGTGGTCATACTCAACAAAAGCAATATGAAATGCCTACCATTATCTACTCATTAAAGGAGACATAAAGTCTGATATAATCATTATTTTATATGATAGAGGATAAAATCTTAACCAACTGCCAAAAACAGCAAGTCAAAATCTTATTCCTCTCTCAAGTTAATTCTTGTTTAAAATTGACACATGGGGGCTGCCATTTTGTTCAAATCTTTATTGAAATATTGTGCATGATGACATAATTTCCCCAATAGAGACATAAGGATTATAATTAATTTCTTTATAAATGTGATTAAGTTTTTATTCAAAAATGATGTGACACAAAGTTTTAACAGCATTTTTTGAAATTTTCATGTGTACACAAAAATTTCCTTGACCCTTACAAAAGAAAAAAGTTCATAAGCTAGAAAACTTAAGGTAGATAATAAAGAAATACAAAGCATTCCAACATCCTGCTGGGCTGATGACATCATACTACGCATGTTTTGAAATCAAAATGGCAGCTCCCATGGTACTATTAAGTAGTAGCATTAAAGTTTTAATAATTACAAATGTGTTAGATTGCTTCGGGAGTTATGAAACTTGGTCAGAAAATTTGGTTATTTTCAATTCTATTATATGAAATGAGGATTGTGTCAGACTTTAAGTCTCCTTTAATGAAAAGATACATTACCTTGGTTGGATTTTTTGAAAACAGCAGTGAGATAAACAGCATGGTAAAGAGACCCATTATAGATATGACACGTCGTGGCTCCCCCACAAGGGAGTGGAACACCCGAGTTACAGCAGCGATAACCACCAAGACTACCAGAAGACCAAAGTACATGAGACTGAAAAAAGAGGAACATCAAAGATAATGAATATTCATAAGATAAAATTATCATTTGTAATAATAATTTTGTTATACACCCTTATCATGCATGATTATGAATTTGAGCATGGTGGTGGATATAAGAGGGGAGAGGGTTGGATCGAGGAATGAGGGGAAAGGTGCGGGATCGAGGAATGTGGGATGCTGTCAACATGACGTGTCCTTCTCCTTAAAAATTTGTTCCAGCAAATCATGACCACAAACTTACAAAATGGACCATTTTATCTTAATTAAGATAACCAGACAATAGACTTCATCCATTCATGTCACAACTTTTAAGGCAGAAGAAAGAAAATAAAGAGGAAAAAGGCACAACCTTTATACCCACAAGCAAAACAACTAATGAAATGGCTAGCAAAGTCAGTGTCCCTACCTGGTCATTATATATATAAGGGCATGAACACTTAAAATACAAGCCGGACGAAATCCAGACGAAATCCGACACTGTGACAAAAGTACAGCGTGAAGTCTTACAGCCTTAGAACAACAAGTTAATTCATATCTAGTGCTTACAGATTCTAGACAATGAAAGACGACAGGGCTGTAATTCCTGGAGGACAGGGTGATCGGTCTCCCCATTTTCTAGCAGAACTTTCAAAAATACATACGGTTTTGAAAAAAGTAATCTCCATACTTTGTAAAGTAAATGTATGGCCCATGCATGTCCCAATACTTTGTGAAGAAAATGTATGGCCCATGCATGTCCCCATACTTTGTGAAGTAAATGTATGGCCCATGCATGTCCCCATACTTTGTCAAGTAAATGTATGGCCCATGCATGTTCCCATACTTTGTGAAGTAAATGTATGGCCCATGCATGTCCCCATACTTTGTGAAGTAAATGTATGACCCATGCATGTTCCAGTACTTTGTAAAGTAAATGTATGGCCCATGCATGTCCCCATACTTTGAGAAGTAAATGTATGACCCATGCATGTCCCCATACTTTCTGAAGTAAATGTATGGCCCATGCATGTCCCCAAACTTTGTAAAGCAAATAAATGGCCCATGCATGTCGTCCTACTTTGTGAAGCAAATATATGGCCCATGCATGTCGTCCTACTTTGTGAAGTACATGCATTGTCACATGCATGTCCCCTTACTTTGTGAAGTAAATGTATGGCCCCATGCATGTCCCTTACTTTGTAAAGTAAATGTATGGCCCCATTCAAGTCCTCTACTTTGTGAAGTAAAAGAATGGCCCTATGTCCCTCTACTTTGTGGAGAATTACAGCCTGAAAGACTGATCAACTTGGAAAATACAATTTAAAGGAAAGGTACATGTGTCGTCTCATACATAAATTCAGAAGTAAACACTGCTGTGATGGCAACAGTCACTACCAGTTTTCAATTTTCTCTATTGATAGTGAGAAATTTGCAATGTTATCGATCACACATCCGCTGGACTGAACATGAGCCTCCTGTGGGTTATCGATAACAACACAGATTTCTTGCAATCAATAAGGAAAATTGCAAACCGGAAGTGACGTGACCAGCATGGCAGCGTTTACTTCTGAATTTATTTATGAGACAATACCTTTCCTTTAAGTATAAGCCTTTTCAAAGCCAGGCATGACAGGAAGGAAGGAACCCCTATGACAGCTAAGGAAGGAGCCCCCTATGACAGCTAGGGAAGGAGCCCCCTATGACAGCTAGGGAAGGAGCCTCTCATGACAGCTAGGAAAGGAGCTCCTATGACAGCTATGGGAGAAGCCCCCTATGACAGCTAGGGAAGGAGCCCCCATGACAGCTAGGGAAGAAGCCCCCATGACAGCTAGAGAAGGAGCCCCCTATGACAGCTAGGGAAGGAGCCTCCTATGACAGCTATGGAAGGAGCCCCTATATGACAGCTAGGGAAGGAGCCTCCTATGACAGCTAGGGAAGGGGCTCTATGAGAGCTAGGAAAGGAGCCTCCTATGACAGCTAGGGAAGGAGCCTCCTATGACAGCTAGGGAAGGAACCCCCATGACAACTAGGAAAGGAGCCCCTATGACAGCTAGGAAAGAAGCCCCCTCCTTATGACAGCTAGGAAGGAGCCACCATGACAGCTAGGGAAGAAGCCTCCCTATGACAGCTAGGAAGGAACCCCCATGACAGCTAGGGAAGGAGCCCCATGACAGCTAGGGAAGGAGCCCCCTATGACAGCTAGGGAAGGAGCCCCTATGACAGCTATGACAGCTAGGAAGGAGCCCCATGACAGCTAGGGAAGGAGCCCCTATGACAGCTAGGGAAGGAGCCCCTATGACAGGTAGGAAGGAGCCCCTATGACAGGTAGGGAAAGCCCCATGACAGCTAGGAAGGAACCCCATGACAGCTAGGGAAGGAGCCCCCATGACAGCTAGGGAAGGAGCCCCCATGACAGCTAGGGAAGGAGCCCCCATGACAGCTAGGGAAGGAACCCCAAGACAGCTAGGGAAGGAGCCCCCTATGAGAGCTAGGGAAGGAGCCTCCATGACAGCTAGGGAAAAGCCCTATGACAGCTAGAAAAGAAGCCTCTTATGACAGCTAGGGAAGGAGCCCCCTATGACAGCTAGGGAATAAGCCCCCCATGACAGCTAGGGAAGGACCCCCTATGACAGCTAGGGAAGGAGCCTCCTATGACAGCTAGGGAAAGAGCCTCCTATGACAGCTAGGGAAAGAGCCTCCTATTAATACTTTTTCTCCTTTTGCTTGAATACCTGAATGTAATTTGGATTTGCTCAACAAGTTTGGCCAAAACTGTACTTGCAGGAAAATAGGGAGGGACATGGTTCCTTAGCTCCCTGCTTCCAGCAATTAACACTGGCTCGTGGTTCTGCATTTGGATACACTTCAAAGAATATAAATTCTAAACAGGAGCACCCACCATATACATAGTGATGCATATAAAATATTAATATACAAGCACAGCTTTTTTAAAGGGCTGGTTGTTGCTGTCGACTTTAGAATAAAGAAGCCCTTTTAGCAAGGTCCGAATAAAGACTCATAAAGACTGCAAATATGTTTTGTTCAATTCCATTGCCATTTTACAATGATACGATTTTGGTTTGGCCAAATGAATAAAGTGTTTTGGGACTTGAAAAGCGAATACAGTTTAACTCCAGATAGTGTCCACATTAGTTCAGATTTAATCCACTTCCTTCCTAATCCTCAAGTTTTATCAGGTCTACGCAATCCTAAAGAATATAATTAATATTATTGTTTTTACGCATTCAAGTATACGTCAATCCAGGAGTTTGATGTTCGTTGCATTATATTACAATGCAAACAACCGGAAACTGACAACACATATTGTTCACCTTTTTCTATAGTGGTCAGTGCCCAACTTTTTTTGTAATTAGGGCTTAAATAAGAATTCCATCATGTTTACTTTCATTTAGGTTTTCACTTTTTTCTGATTCCTGTTTGAAAAATTAATTACGCAGTATTAATTTTCAGATTTAGTTTAATTTACAAATGTTTGTAATTATTATTAATTTTTCAAGTATAGGGTAGCAAACATGGCGGATTTTGAGCATGGAGTTTACAATACTAGTCCTGTCACGTCCTGAGGGGCCACGACAGAAAACGCAATTGAAGGAGAACAAGACAAAATATCTATTTCTTAAACATTATTGTTTCTAAATCTTAGATAACTCCTTTATAAAAATGTTAGTGTTTGTACGTTTTGTAGCTTTCTACATAGTCAAAAAAGTTTTGCTGAATATTTCAGTTTCTAAAAAATTGCTCCCTAAATTTTCTAGTGCATGCATACAACAAATCTAACTTACCTTCTGTAAATCTCTTTCCTCTGCTTTGAAATGGAAATACTTTTGGTTTTTGTAATTATACCTGGTCCCCAACGGATGAAACCGTATTTGGCCAAAAAGTACCCCCCTACGAGCACGGTGAGGATAAGAATAGGCATTGCTCGCTGAAAGTCCAACGCCAAGGCAGCTACCAGGTATACTGCACAAAGAAATGCTACAATAATCATGATTATCCATCGAATGAATTTCCTGTAGTCGTCAAGAAACTGACTGAATGTTTTCTCTATGAATTCCAACGCCTGTGAAAGAAGAAAAGAAAGGCAAAGATGTCATTATTATATGGAAAGGAAAAGAAAGTACCTCTCAACAAAAAGATTTTGTATAAGACAAAAAGAATGGTGGTTAAATTAGAAAATAAATTACCTGGCATTTGAGAGGGGTTCAAGGAAAGGAATTTGGGCAGTGCACTTTATCTACCTACTGTGGTGTAGCGGTTATCATAACTGCCTACAGACCATGAAGCTCTGGGTTCAAGCCTGGGTTGGGTAGACACGCCAGTGCACCACAAGTGGTTATTAAAGGCCGTGGACATTGACTTGGTTGTCGATGTTATGTCTGTCCGTACGTCGTACCTGTGTTCTCGTCCGGGCCGTATTAAGCGTTTCGTGGTAGCATTGTTACTATCATAACCGAATACGCAGGCGACAACCCCGTCATTGTAATTGTGTGTTCACTCGTCATCGCGACATTTCTAGGCCAACTATGAAGATCTTCATAAGCAACAGAGGCAAAGCAAGCAAATACTCTAACAAAACTTATTTCAAGTCTTTAAACTAATTAAATAAATTATGTCATTAGTCAAAAAATTGGGTGGGTGATTATTAGAGCAGGGGCGCATAATATGTGAATACTGTATGTCAACAAATCCTCAAAGTTTGATCATCAGTCAAAATCTAAATAAGCTATCTTGAATTTCAATTTCAAATATAATATGTTTGCTTTCATAATTCTGGTTGATAAAATTAAAAGCCTTTCCCCTTGACACATTTATGGTCAACATCCACAAGCTTAGCCTTTTATCTCCCCACCCCACCCCCTACCCCCCTACACACACTCACTTTCATTAATACTCATCCACCATCAATCACACTACTTTATGGTAAACTTTCAGGATTAAATCATGTTTTCCAGGGCAGTTAATGCACCAGCTAGGAATTTAAATTCTGACAGAATAGTCTTAAAAATGATGTCAATTGTACCTATACTTCCAAGTTATGATTAATCAAAGTTGGCAGAATTTTAAATGTATGCAAAATCTAGGATACTAGATTACAAAACTGAAGCATTAAAGGAGACATAAAGTCTAATATAATTATTATTCAACATGATAGAGGATAAAAATCCTAACCAACTTCCAAAAACAGCAAGTCAAATCTTATTCCTATCTCAAGTTATTCATATGTTTGAAGTTGACACATGGAGGCTGCCATTTTGTTCAATTCTGCATTGAAATATTGTGCATGATGACATAATTTCCCCAATAGGGACATAAGGATTATAATGTATTTCTTTATAAATGTGATCAAAGTTTTACTCCTTAATGATGTGACACAACATTTTAACAGGCTTTTTTAATAATTTCATGTGTTCACAAAAATGTCCTTGACACTTTCAAACGAAAAACAATTTCATAATCTAGAAATCTTGAGGTACAGTAGATAATAAAGAAATACAAAGCATTCCAACATCCTGCTGGGCTGATGACATCATCATCTGCATGTTTTGAAATCAAAATGATGGCCCCATGGTACTATTTAGAAGTAGCCATTAAAGTTTTTAATAATTACAATAAATGTGTTAAAATTGCTTCGGGAGATAGAAACTTGGTCAGACGATTGATTATTTTTAATTCTATCAAATGAAATAAAGATTATGTCAGATTTATGTCTCATTTAACACCCTGCCATGGACATGACGAATAACTCAGGCTATAAATTTCCAGTCCATTTTTTTCATTATTGGTGTGCAAACAATACACCTAGGCAAATACTACCAACCCCATGATTTAATCATCCTTCAAAATCCAATTAATTCCTGATTGCTTAGATTCAATGATGGGCGTGGTGGTATTAGTTACTTGCGTAGGGCTGGAGTCTTAAATAACACCCGCAGAAATCCACGATTTTGTGGGTATAAAATCAAATATTTATTGCAAGATTTATTGGTAATGGATTTCGCTGAGATCAAAATACTACAGGTAAACTGCAAATAAAGTCTTGTCCTTCAAACTAAGTATTAACAATTACAGGCATTTTCATGAAGTATGCCCGCTGAGTTATCCAGCTTATATAAATATGACAAGTAACAATATAACAATACAAATGAAAATTAATTAATTAATTTAATAAAGAATACTCCATTTCAAACAGTCACGCTGAAGAAAAGAAAAATTCATTAAAATCAAAAACATTAAAATTACCCGAAATAATAATAAGAATTTTGGTTTCCAGTTACAAGCAGGCAGATTTATATTTGCCCCCAATGCTGAATTAATGAGGAGACTGAAACAAAATCAGTGGATATATTCTGGCCAAAAAGCAGTTGGTCAAAAAAAGCATGAAAAGCAAAAGAAGCGACAGCTGCATATTTTCATGGTAACATAGCTGTAACTCCCCTCCCCCCTTTACCCCTAGCCCCTTTCCCCCTAACCCCTTTCCCCCTAACCCCTTTCCCCCTCCCCGACAAAATCTCATGGGAAAGTGTGTGCACAAAACTTTCATAACAGTTTTAATCGTGCAAAATGTTATAAAAGGTAAAGAATCTTTCACTGGCAAAACACTCTTTCCCTTCTTGAATATATTTACTGGGAATGTACATGGAAAAAAAAAAAAAAAATCGGAGGGTTCTCAACAACCACACAATTTGTAGTACCGTATTTTTTGCAATGAAATGGTGAAACCTGGTGCAGAAAAGAAAAGAAAACTTGGTGCAGAAAAGAAAAGAAAACCTGGTGCAGACATTAGTTGTTCTGCTCCTTAAAGTTTTAAACAGCCAGACCCGACCTGATAAATAACCAGGTCGGGTCAGAATTTTTTTCTTTTTTTCTTTATTCTAAAAACCTTAGTTGTTGTGGTAGTTGGTGCTGAGTATCATATTAGCAATGGATGAAGTCCTTATTGTGTGGTTATTTTAATTAAGATAAAGTGGTCTCACTATTTGCTACAGAAAGTTTGTGGTTATGATTGGTTGGAACAAATTTTTAAGGAGAAGGACAAGTCATGGAAAAGAAAAGAAAACCTGGTGCAGAAAAGAAAAGAAAACCTGGTGCAGAAAAGAAAACCTGGTGCAGAAAAGAAAAGGAAACCTGGTGCAGAAAAGAAAAGAAAACCTGGTGCAGAAAAGAAAAGAAAAGAAAACCTGGTGCAGAAAAGAAAACCTGGTGCAGAAAAAGAAAACCTGGTGAAGAAAAGAAAAGGAAACCTGGTGCAGAAAAGAAAAGAAAACCTGGTGCAGAAAAGAAAAGAAAAGAAAACCTGGTGCAGAAAAGAAAACCTGGTGCAGAAAAGAAAACCTGGTGCAGAAAAGAAAACCTGGTGCAGAAAAGAAAACCTGGTGCAGAAAAGAAAACCTGGTACAGCAGAAAAAAAAAAAAAAAAGAAAACCTGGTGCAGAAAAGAAAAGAAAACCTGGTGAAGAAACCTGGTGCAGAAAAGAAAAGAAAAGAAAAGAAAACCTGGTGAAGAAAAGAAAAGAAAGGAAAACCTGGTGAAGAAAAGAAAAGAAAAGAAAACCTGGTGCAGAAAAGAAAACCTGGTGAAGAAAAGAAAACCTGGTCCAGAAAAGAAAAGAAAACCTGGTGCAGAAAAGAAAAGAAAACCTGGTGCAAAAAGAAAACCTATTGCAGAAAAGAAAAGAAAACCTGGTGCAGAAAAGAAAAGCATTGAAACATTGACTCAAATGTGGGTTTTCTTTATTAATTAAAAGTTAGAAAATTATAGCTACTCATTATGAAATTAGGGGATGGTAGAAAAAATGTTTGAAATAAAACTTAGTTGGGAAGGGGGCATAGTCCCCCATCTAGTGACACCACTGACAATCTATGAAATAATATGTAAACATGACTTACCATATCACCTATCTGCAATTCTTCCTACAATAAACTACACTCCTTATCCTTCAGTAAATGACACCTGTATGTAAAATGACACCTGTATCCTCCAATCCACGGCTTATTCAAAACTTTTAACAAAATTATTTTCCTTAAATATAACATTTCCCAAAGAGAAAATATCACAGCAACTATTTTCCATACACAATCCACCCCCTAGACATTGACACTAATTTTGAACAAAATAACAATTATGCTTTCACCCCCAAAAACACAGCAAAGTTCATTACCAAGATAAACGCACTGTGACAAAACAAATTTTAAAATTGACACTCTTTACAAAATACACTTGACCCAAGTCTGCATTCTAATATCAGTAACTAAAACACAATTCTCTATATGGCTGTGACAAAGTCATGGAAACATGTGAAAAAAAGTGTTGATTTTAATCTTCTAAGCACTTGAAGGAAAATGAATGGTTTCAATTTTTACAAATTTTACAATGGATACAAATTTAATTTTTTGATAGAATCAAGAGGGAGTCCTTCAAGAACAGAATATTAAATTCAATTAGAATTACAAATCACTCTTGTGAGTTATATCAATAGATTTACAAATCAAATCTTCACCAATCACTGCCCATTTTGCAAACCATAAAGCAAATAGTGTAATTTATGTCCATTTTTATTACCTACTCAACTTCCATAATGTAAATATATTACATATTTTCATAATTTGCTATACTCTTAATTTTGGAATGAATTTGGAGTAATTTTACTCTATAATTTTCTTTCACAATTGGACACTGATGTGACTATGCTGGGCCTTATCTCTCTATGGGGGGAAAAGGAAATATATCATGGCCTGTGTTGTCCCACCGATTCAAGTCATCCATGACACATAAACATATTACCACCCATAAACTTTGTGCATTGAGCCGCGATTACACATGCTCTGATCTATGATGCAGGCTAGCAACACTTTGCAAGGAACCAGTGGCATGGGTGCGTTTGTGGTTGGCACTGATCGGGGATAATCATTTGAATATACACTGGTGAATTGGGGATACCGCACCAATCAGGGATATCCTCAGTTCGGAAAACAATGTTGCTAGCAATAGCTCTCTTAACTCTTTAATACAATATCAGTACCTTCCCCAGTTTTCCGGTTATAAACATAGCTAGCTACCTGGTGTTAAAAGCGTGTGTATGTTGTGTGTGTTTGTGTTTGGTGCCAATCGGGATAATCATTGAATACACACCCGTCAATCAGGGATAAAAAGTACAGTCCCTAGTTTGCAAAAAACAAACAAACAAAAAAACAGCTTCCCTGATTGCTGCCATCATCACGTATGTGTGTGTTTGTGGATGAGGTGGGGAAATTGAAGTTCATATGGGCTTACCTAGTTCTTTCTAGCTTGTAGTAATCTTTATTAGTGTGGTATCAATCCTACTTTCAGTAAGCTCATTAGATTTAAATGACCTTGTTTTTGTTCTGTAAGCTTGTAAGCTTCCAAAATATTGCAAACTTCTTTCATACTTACGACTAATAACAGTTGCCACTGCAAGCTTTACTGCGCATCTTTTCTATAAGGGTTGCTTGTGATCAGAAGAAACACTAACTATGATGTCAGAGAAGCTCTGTCTTTGAATTCAATTTTTGTGACGACTTTTCCCATGGAAACCTCAACCCCCATAAAGAGCCACTTCTGATCATGAGCATATATGCAATTTTGTTTAGGGGGAGGGGCAAAGTGGAAATTGCTTAAAAATCTAACATTACATGAACACTAGCCTTTGTTTATAAGTATTTTGGGGTGGGTTTTCCTCTCCCCTATGCATGGTGAACTATGCTTATGCTTCTGATTGACAACTAAGGCTTCTTGAGAAGAGCCTAAAATCAACTTCCTGGATCAGATCATGAGATGGAAGAATCGGGCACAAAAGCAGCAATGATCCGGCAAGTGCCAATCAGTGTCCAACCAGTGGGAAATCTGACAAATTACTTATTACAGTTCATACCCAGGAGAAACATGAAACAAATTACACCAGGCATTCATTCATCTCGTAAGGGTAAAGAATAATGACAACATAATAAATAATAATTCATTTTTCTGAAATATCTAACTATTTTTTTTTTTAACAATGGTAGTTCTCACAGCAGGTGGGACAGGCCTTAATGAAGGAATTTCTTCTTGAACTTTATGAATGGTCCTAATGGGCTTAATCATAAATCTGTCAAGACAAAATCATTCAATTTTCATGATCTTGATGTACAGTAGGGTGAAAGTTAAAAGTAAGTGGACAAAAGAGGAGAGTTGACAATGCCAAGGAGAGTTGATAATGCCAAGGAGAGTTGATAATGCGAAGGAGAGTTCACAATGCCAAGGAGAGTTGACAATGCCAAGGAGAGTTGACAATGCCAAGGAAAGTTGACAATGCCAAGGAGAGTTGACAATGCCAAGGAGAGTTGACAATGCCAAGGAGAGTTGACAATGCCAAGGAGAGTTGACAATGCCAAGGAGAGTTGACAATGCCAAGGAGAGTTGACAATCCCAAGGAGAGTTGACAAAGCCAAGGAGTTGACAATGCCAAGGAGAGTTGACAATGCCAAAGAGAGTTGACAATGCCAAGGAGAGTTGACAATGCCAAGGAGAGTTGACAATGCCAAGGAGAGTTGACAATGCCAAGGAGAGTTGACAATGCCAAGGAGAGTTGATAATGCCAAGGAGAGTTGATAATGCGAAGGAGAGTTCACAATGCCAGGAGAGTTGACAATGCCAAGGAGAGTTGACAATGCCAAGGAAAGTTGACAATGCCAAGGAGAGTTGACAATGCCAAGGAGAGTTGACAATGCCAAGGAGAGTTGACAATGCCAAGGAGTTGACAATGCCAAGGAGAGTTGACAATGCCAAGGAGAGTTGACAATCCCAAGGAGAGTTGACAAAGCCAAGGAGTTGACAATGCCAAGGAGAGTTGACAATGCCAAAGAGAGTTGACAATGCCAAGGAGAGTTGACAATGCCAAGGAGAGTTGACAATGCCAAGGAGAGTTGACAATGCCAAGGAGAGTTGACAATGCTAAGGAGAGTTGACAATGCCAAGGCGAGTTGACAATGCCAAGGAGAGTTGACAATGCCAAGGAGAGTTGACAATGCCAAGGAGAGTTGACAAAGCCAAGGAGTTGACAATGCCAAGGAGAGTTGACAATGTCAAGGAGAGTTGACAATGCCAAGGAGAGTTGACAAAGCCAAGAATTTGACAATGCCAAGGAGAGTTGACAATGCCAAAGAGAGTTGACAATGCCAAGGAGAGTTGACAATGCCAAGGAGAGTTGACAATGCCAAGGAGAGTTGACAATGCCAAGGAGAGTTGACAATGCCAAGGAGAGTTGACAATGCCAAGGCGAGTTCACAATGCCAAGGAGAATTGACAATGCCAAGGACGTTTGAGTTCACCATTCCTTCAAAAGAAACCTGTCATTTTGCCCTTGATGAATCCCCTTCTGACAAGAAAGGTCAAAGTTCACCTGAAACAATGAAAATTTGGTAATTTTGTTTGAACCATTCTACTGTTTTCATTGTTTGTACAAAGAGTTTACATCTCTGGGAGGAACATGTGTTTCAACACATGCATCCCTCTATTAGACCACCTGCAATTCTGTTCCTGAAGGCTTATAATCACAAGAAGAAAAGTATTAAATGGGAATCATTTCCTTCTTCTTGGAACCATTCTACTGCTTTTAAGGTTAGATGTTTTAATTGTTGTGACCAAATTTTGGTTTACTGTATGAAAACATTTTTACTAAACACACAACACATAAAAATGTGTACATCTTACACTCATGTACCCAAGCTTCCTCTAGTATGAAGATTTTTCCTTTTTTGAGAACCATTATTTATTTTGTACAAAAACACAAAGTATACAACAATTTGACACATATCAGAGTATAATATTCCATCACTTATGATTAGTTTAATTGAAATTAGTTGCGTGCGAGTCAACAATTTCAGTATTAATTGCATTTATATTTGCAATGAAATAGGTGATAGAAATTACATAAAAGTGTGAAAAGTAGCTCAACAGTCAGTGAGGCAAGTTCAAAGAACACAGGTGAAATTCATAGTTTTTGACTTTCAGAAAAAATTGTGCAAGTTTAAAAGAAACTTTTTTGGAAAATACTGAAAATTGTTTTTCTGGGAGGAATTAATTTATGTACTTTTGTCTCTTTCCATTTAGAAATATGACCGTCCCATCCATAAGATATTGTGTGTGTTATACACAACTTGCTCAAAACAGTTAAGATTGGTTGGCAGGTTAAAAAAAAAGCAAAAACATTTTTAGTTAATATTCTGTATATTTTTACACACTAAAATATTGTCCTTTAAGAAGAAGTAAATTTTTTGGAATAAGTATGAATTTTGGACGGTTAATTTCTGCTGTTGGAACAATTTTTAAAGAGTGACCCTATTTTATTCAATGTTTGGGAAATCTATTTCAAATTTCCTAAATTCTCGTGCAATTTACTTCATTTTTTGAAAAAACTTTCTTTTTTTGGGGGGCAATATTTTTCGATTTTCAATAAAATTTTCTTCAATTTCCTGGAAACTTCCTTAAGTTCAATGTTTGAGAAATCTCTTACAATTTTTTTCTTCGATTTTCAATAAATTTTCTTCAATTTTCGGTAAATTTCTTTGAATGTATGGGAAATTTCCTTCAATTTTGGGCAATTTCCTAATTCTCATGCAATTTTTGGAAAACCTTATTTTGTGTCAATTTTTATTCGATTTTTAGAAATTACATTTCATTTTGGAACAAATTTTTGGATATTTTTCTTAAATTTTGGAGAAATTTCCTTTACTGTTTAGGATATCTCTATCAATGTTTAGGAAATTTTCTTTTACTCTCATGCAATTTTGTTTGGAAAATTCTACCATTTTGGGGAAAATTTTCTTCGATTTTTGGTCATTTTTCTTTAATGTTTGGGATATATTGATTTTCGGTAACTTTTCTTTGAATTTAAGTAGTTTCCTTCAATATTTGTGATATCCCTCAATGTTTGGGAAATTTCTTTCATACTTGTGCAATTTTCGGAAAATTTTCATCAATTATTGGGAAATGTTGCCAAATTTGACCAAACTTTCCAATGATTTTGCCAAATTGTTCTTCATTTTTTTTGGTGAATAATTTCCCAATTTTTTCTAATTGGGAATAGGGAAGGGTAAATCCTTTCAGGGAATATCTTTCTCTCTGCTCCCTGCTTAGATGTACCATCTTCAATGCCGTCTGGTTGTAAAAACCATTAAGATCGCCAAATCAGCGCATTATCAAAAAGTCTTCTTAGATGCCACTCCACGGGATATGTTTAGACTAACAAATACGCTTACCTGTAGCCAGAAAGTGCATCTTCCCGAATTTGATGATGCAAAAGATCTTGCAAATAGATTTGCCAACTTTTTTCAGGAGAAGATTGCTAAACTCTGTGAATCTCTACCATCAGTTACATGGATTCTGAACCCCAACCAATAATCTCTTGGTTGAGGATGCAAGACTCACAAGTCTTCATTTAATTTCTCAGACTGATCTGCGGGAGATTATCTTGAAAGCCCCTTCCAAACCTTCCTCGTTGGATCCTATACCAGTGTGGCTGCTCAAGGAAGATGTTATTCTTGACAAGGTCATTCCAATTTTACAGTAGTCTATTAATGATTCACTTGCGAGCGGAGTTGTACCCGGATGCTTGAAAACTGCAGTTGTTACTCCAATACTGAAAGGGAATTGTCTTGATCCTAAGCAACTCAAGAATTACAGACCTATCTCCAACATGCCATTTGTTGCCAAAATTCTTGAAAAGATAGTTGCAAAGCAAATAATGACATTCCTGATCAACAAAAATCTGTTGGATCCATTCCAGAGTGCTTACTGACCAAACCATAGCACAGAAACTGCTCTTCTCAGAGTAAAGAATGACATTGACTCTGCCCTGGATAGGTGTAAGGGTGTATTACATGTCTTGATTGATCTTAGCGCTGCATTTGATACTATAAATCATCAAATGTTATTAGACAGGTTGCGGTCAAGATGTCGTATTTCTGGTCTTGTTCTGCAATGGATGTGTTCCTACCTAACAGACCGGCAACAAAGTACGCGTATCAATGGTGTGTGTTCTAATCATGGCCATCTTGTGACAGGTGTTCCTCAGGGTTCGGTCTTAGGACCCCTCTTGTTTAGTATTTACATGCTTCCAGTGAGTGATGTAATGGAACGACATGCGATATCGTACCATATATATGCTGATGACATGCAAATGTACACCTACTTTAACCCCAAAGATGCCAATAGTATATCAATGGCGGTCTGCAAAATAGAGGCTTGTATTCGTGATGTTAGGTCTAGGATGACTGCCAACCAACTCAAATTAAATGATGAAAAAACAGAGTTTATAGTAATCACTACTCCCTCTTCTAGTGACCATGTTAAACGTTTTCACCCCAGTGTAGTTGTAGGGGACAAGGTCATTCTACCGTCGGTGAAAGTTAAGACATTAGGAGTCATTTTTGATTCTAACATGTCACTGGCCCATCATGTAAACAAAGTTGTAAAGTCGGCTTATTTTCATTTACGCTCGATTTTGAAAATAAAGCACTATCTTAATGATGATACATGTGCCAAACTCATAGTATCTCTTGTTTTATCGCAGTTAGACTATGCTAATTCCCTTCTGGCTGGCATTCCTGATAGTACACTTCGTAAACTTCAACTTGTTCAAAACAGGGCTGCCAGGATCGTCTCTAAGTCACCTCACCGTGCCCATATCACCCCTATCTTACAGAATTTACATTGGCTCCCTGTAGTCTATAGGATTAAATTCAAAGTTTTATGTTTTATCTTTAAGTGTCTGATAGGCAATGCACCTCATTATCTTACTGATTTGGTTTCCCTTTATTGTCCCAGTCGTTCCCTTCAGCAAATTTATTGACTGTCCTCGTGTTAACATAAGGTTTGGTGAGAGAATGTTTGCTTATGCTGGGCTAGTTCTCTGGAATGCCCTGCCCTATCATGTCAAGGGGAGCCCAAATATTAATTCATTTAAGAAGTCAGTAAAGGCATTATTTTTTCGTAGTGCTTTTAATTTGGGTAATTAGACTGTCATTGGTTTATCTGCTTAGGAATTTACCATTATGTTATTATGTTAAGTGTAACTATAGTTCTTTACTTAGCATTGTAAAGCGCATTGAAACTTTGCTGTGATTGTGCGCTATATAAGTATACATATTATCATTATTATTATCATTATAAGTCTCTCCACATTGTCCCAAAATGTTCATATATCATCATCAATCTATCTTCAACCTTTTACATCACATATTACAATAATATAAATTCATAAATATCAGTGTCACATGTAGAGGGAGAGTGGGAGGTGTGTGTATGTGTGGGAGGGGGAGTCACCAAGAGAATACATTCTGTTGACCTTATTACAATATTTTCTAGTTTTTGTGGGAGTGGGTGGGGCTGAACCCATCAACCCCTTGCTACACACATGATCACTGCAAGGTAAGGCAATTTTGAAGTTGATCAAATTAACTGTACAATGAATCCTCACATCCTTGAATTTTTCTTCTTCAGCTAGCTAGAAATCAATTGTAGAGTATGTATACCTTGGTATTTACCATCATGCACCCCTACCCCACAACTCAAACACACATACACACAAACAATATCGTTCACTTGTATCATGTCACACAACATCCAAAAATGATAAAAGGCAAAAGAAAACAAACACTGATTTAAGCTTTTGTTGCAAAAATAAATTAATTATGAAAAAGTGACATCTTAAATATTTCAGTTGGAATGACTCACCTAAAAAGTTTTTATATATGGCTCTAAATATTACGGTGTCAAAGAAAAATCAAACAAGCCGAAAAAAGTTGTGGTACAATAAAACTTTTGTGTGAATTTTTTATCGCAAACTGGCAGACGTATTTTTGGGGTTTGTATAAAATGAAAATTGAATATTAATTGAAAATCTCTGATTAAAAGATGTTAGTTATTTCCTTTTAGTATTGAATCTAAAATTAATTCGGATTTTGAGGTGGGTTATAGGTGGAATTGCATATAAGGCCTTATAGTAACAATGAAAAAGATTTCAACTTGTAATCTAGTGAGAATCTAGTCAGACCTATAGCTTTGCTGTTTTATAGGGGCGGCCCGCCCTGCCCCCTGGGGGTCCGCCCTGTCCCTCATGAGAAAAAAAGTATTTTTTTATATTTTTTTTATTAAATTATTTTTTTAAACTGAATCATTTTAAGTAGCCTCAAAAATGAAATACCTTACATGGATACAGAACACAGAATGAGAGCATAGTCAGCAATTGTCCGGTTTGGCTATTGACTGGTCGCTATCAGTCAGAATATTCATTCTGAGATGTATGATAAATAAAATCCCAGAGCTTCTTCGCCAGGGAATTTTGATTTTGATTTTATTAGCGTCTTGAAACTTTAAAGTATCTTTCAAACTAAGTTACAAATGAAATGATGAACATTTTGTACATAAAAACATATAAATTACAGAAGAAATGACAGTCCGATTACTTCAGAATGTTGGTGTGCATATCACCCGAGAGCGCTGGCACTGCTATTTTAAAAATGTTCGTCAGTAAATGCTGCAGTGTTTGATTTAATGCTATATGTACATTGATTTCACCGTTGCTCTATTGTTTGATAACTTTTCAACTAATAAGATACATCATCCAAGTTTGTTTGTTTGATGAGGACTTAAGGGCACCACGACAGTGAGGGTCAAATTGTGCCTGAGAGGTTAGATCATTCCAGAGGTAGGAAGAAAAGATAATAGGGGGAGAAACACGGGAACTAAAAGCCAAAAAGCTGGGATCGAGAGAGGAAGTACATGGGTGAAAAAGTTGTGGGGAGCGATGGAAACTCTAAGAAGGTTGTACAGGGGGCAGCAAGGAGGACGTGGTGGACTGTGAAGGTGCAATGGCAATTGTTGTAGTGGGAGTGAGTGAGGTGGGTGTGACCTATTCTAAGGTGGGTAATGTGGACGTTGTCGACATGGGAGAGTGTGTGGATGGTGGGTTTGATCGGAATGGTGGGCTGGACGACGTAGAGTTTGTTATCAATTTGGGAGTCCCATGGGGTTTGCAGCGGTCACGAACAAGGGAAGCGATAAGCAGTTTGATGTCAGAAAGGGTTTTTAAAAAGGAAGTAGGAGGTTGAGGGCAAGCTTAGTGGCTGCATCAGCCCTGTCGTTGCCAGGGATGGGCTGGGTATCCAGAAAAAAAGAATACTTTTCCTGAAGAGGAGGAGAAGGGGGCGAAAGGAGTTTACGGAGGAGGAGGGGAATTATCACATTTAAGATTGAGTAAAGAAGTAAGGACAGCCTTGGGAGTCGGAGAAGATGGCAAAGTGGCTGAGCAGGAAGTACTTAATCAAGTTGAGGGCGAGGAGGATGACCTTGGCCTCAGCCGAGAAGATGGACGAGTAGTTGGGAAGCCTGCTACTGAGGGTGATGTCTTGGATGACGGCAGCAGCAGCTGTCTTGTCACTTTCCTTGGAGCCATCAGAATAAATGGTGTAGTTTGAGAGTTGGTCTTGGATTTGGTTGTGGAGGTTGATGAAGAGGTTAGGGTGGGTTTGAGTTTTGTGATGAGTGGAGAGGCCCAGATGGATAAAAGGGAGGGGGTGGCCTAGGGAGGAAAAGTAGGCCACAAGAAGGTGCCAAGAGTAGCGGGGCTGATGCCGAGATGGTAGAGATCTGGTTTGATGCGAAAGCTAAAGGGAGAGGATAAGGTTTTAGTCCTATCATAGAGGGTGGAGAAATTGGAGAAACTAATGAGGTTGTAAACAGGGTTCTGGGTGTTGGTGAGGGCACTAAGAGTATAGGAGAGGCAAAGCTATCTACACTTTAGCGGAAAGGGGGTTCGTTGGCTTCAACCGTGAAGGCTGGTGATGGGGGTCCTGTAGGCACCCAGACAAAGCCAAAGCTTCATTTTGGATGGTGTTGATGTGGTTGAGGTAAGAGTTGTGAGTGGCACAGTAGACAATATTGCCATGTCGTGCTTGGCATGTGCGCTGTTTGAAACAATCAGTCAGTAGCAAAGGCTCTTATACAAAACACAACTTTTGACAGTTTTCTTTATTAAACTCACGCACAAAACGTAAATGAACGTCTCAATTTAGTATCATTGCATATATCTATTCGTTTTGTATAACGTAAAAGTGTTAATGACGATAAAAGGCATTGTCAAAATTTGACCTGCAATCATCGCGGAAAGTCCTAGTTTTTGTAGCGCGTAGTCAAAATTCATCTACGCTTCTATGATAAGCCAATGCAGCAGTTTCAAGGTTATAAGGTATATAGCGTTTTTTGACGGTGTATAGCAGCCATGTAATGGCTATAGCGTATGCTACATGTTACCTGACTAAGTGAGAATCAAACTGAATCATGTCCACATACAACACTACAGCTGACCAACTCTGTATGACTGTTTGATGTGGAAAGCAATGGGTCAATCAAGTCCACTGATACCTCCAAAGATACAAAAATTCTGATCAACAAAATTTATTTTATTATCTCTTTTATTTAATTCAAGCTCTGCTTGAGTTGAATGACCAAAGGGGAAACAAAAGCCTGAAGGCCAGTGACCTGGAATTTGCCCTTAGCCTAGAGAGTGAAACAATACTTATGATAAAAGTCAAAAGTTTATGCTGGATAATAGTACTGCTTGACCTCTGTTACCTGGGTGTACAACAGAGATGGATGATCACTGTAACCATGGAGTCTGTTCTAACTCCATGCTGTAACTGAACTAGGCTATCTCTTGATATTATCTAGGCTTTCACCCTTTTAAGGTCAAGATCCACCCAGCCTGACTTGGCTCAGGGAATTGCAATAGCAGTGAGATTTGAAGGCAATAATAACCCAGGGAGCAGCTCCCTGAATAACCCTAGATAGCCCAGATTCTTTTACCATTGATTAAAAATCATGTCAAATATGGACCACTTGCAACCTATTGAAGGGGTCTTAATTTTGCTCAAAAAAAGACTATGTGCGTGCATGCGTTTGTTTGTCTGTACTGTCAAGGACCTGGAGCTGACAACACATTGATCACCTGAGGACTTCAAGGACGACTGAGACTTATATAATTAACCTTTCTGGCTTTAATGATTGGCAGCTTGTTTTAACTAATCACCGCATGCATTTGCCTAGCAACAAAATCTGCATAACTAAGTGGAGGCAAACATCCTACGCGGTACTGGTACAGTACAGCGAGCTAGTGGCGCATACTCATGTAATCAATGCAATTTACTGTACAAAACTAATTTCTGCACACACAGACGGAGTGACGGCAAAATGGTGCACAAAAATTGCACTTACAGCCTGCTGCGGGCTTTGTAAATCTCATTGCTTTTACCCAGAACAGTTAGCAAACTGAATTTTGTTTATCCTATCTGCTAAAAACCGGAGAAGATCCGGAGAAGTGCCATAAATGAATCAAAGCTTGCGGCAGCCTCGCGAACATCTAAATGTCAATGCATTGGTCATGCACGATTGCGGATTTGAGGTTAGTTTGCCCCACATAGTTACCACATTGCTATGGTGGGCGTTGCCTATTTGGAAACCTGGAAAGGTAAATTAAATGGGTCCTTGGATATGTACAAATCATCAGAATAATCAAATAAAAGCATCAGACATCATTTGAGAAAAGTCCACAGTTATGCAAAAAGGGGATTTAAAGATTACTCAGAATTTGATATTCTTACCAACATCAAATACAGGAGAAAATTGATGTAGCTTCCTTTCACAAAAATCCTCACTAATCATTCAAACCAGGTAGTTCACATAACGGTAAAGGTCTCCATGAATTTAAGCCATCATGAAATAACTATTATGAAACGAGAGTAATACAGTAAGCACTCTTGATATGAATACATTTAGTGTTTGTAAGTAATGTATTCACACCATAGATCTGCTTGTAAAGTTCTTTACTCTCTACTTTCAGAGCTTCCTTCAGACCTGAATCAAGTGTTTCATACATGTTTTGGAATAACCAAGATAATCAAATAAGTGAAGTTCTGACAAGCACCTGGATTATAGTAAGGAATCTAATGATGCTCCTCAATATGTGATATATGTTTTGACATTTTCGTATCACTTCTGAATCCATGGTTGGCTTCTGCTGCAAATAATGGAATTTGTAACCACTGAGCAACCCCTTGTCAGTACATGTTTAAGTATAAATGAGGCATATAACATATATCAACACAACCTCAAAAGGTGAAACCATAATTAAAGGGATATTTCGCTGGATTGATACATCCCTACTGGATAAAAAACTACCCCCTCGGAACTTTGCTGAGTTTTATGTAAGTTTGAATTAACTTTGCTACTGGAAATTCATCTTTCTGAAGTATATATTTATGATTCTAAATAAAGTGTTGTTATCCTAAATTTCCTCTATAATTGATTATAGTAATCATAAAAATATATTTTTCTTTTCCCAACTTCTTTGCATTTCTTTCACTTTGTAAAATATTTAAGTAACTTTCTATTTAGAGGGAGACATTGCTTTATAAACAGATTCATGACTTTTCATCAGGCACATGGATTCATTTTATTTCTTCACTGTGTATCTTCAAAACTTTGAGACAGAGGATTTCAAAGTAATGCAGGCCTCCCACCCACTTTAAAAAAAAAAAAAAAAATAAGATTTTATGCTATTTTAAAATTGTATGCTTTTTTTTACTACTGGCTATGACACAATTATGCTTTTGAATGCTTCATCAGTTTGTTTATATAAACTTGTTTATTTTGTATACCAAGATGAGCATGGAAAGTGCAGGTGCTCTTGAGTCGGAACCTCCACTTTGATTTGTTTTAGACTCAACATGCTTTGATTGCTATCATGGGATTTTAATGTCATTAATAATAACATACATGTACCTACATGGATCTTCAGGGCATGTATGACCTTATTTGACATGGATTTGGCTACTCTTCAACCATAATGTAAATTTTTCATAAAATGTTATGATTTTTTTTTATCATTTTGTTTTCTTTTTTAGGCTATTTTATGCTTTTCGTCAGTTTTGATCAGATTTGTATGAATTTTATGCCAGTGTGGGAGGCCTGAGTAATGGATCTACAGTACATCAGTCTATTCTGGTGATATTTATTTTGCATTACTCTCTTTATGTGTGTTTGGGCTATTTAAAAGTTCTAAATTGGTCAAATTTAAAGGATATTTGTTTTATTTTCATAATCTTGCAACAATTTAGCAACATCATGCCAGTAACATATTTTTATTTTTTGGTACATATCATTCAATAGTTCATTCATACCCTCCCAGTCATGTTCATGGCGCTGATCTCGAGCTGTTGCTGAAGAATTTGACCATTTGGTCATTGTAAAGGTCATTCAGCATAGAAAAGCACTATATAAGAACTCTAGATAGATGACTATTGACCAGCTGAGTATTTTTGAACGTTTCTGCCATACAAACAACAAAAGTGATAGATATTTTGAGAATCTGAATATTCATGTTGTTAATACTTTAAGTTATGTTGCAGCTAAAAATAGTATTTGATTATTTTGGATTCCAGAATAGCTGCCACTTTTCAGCAGAATGCAACACCCCAACCCCAAAAAAAAAAAAAACATTATGCAGCACACACTAATGTTACACTAAAATTTATGCCAACTTTACTCTTCAGAATAACTTGTTACAATTTTGCAATTTCAGTGTATGTCTTGTTTTGCAATTTCAGTGTATGTCTTGTATTAGTAATGATCAAATTAAGATGCTGACTAAACAATTTTGCGAAGCTCTAATTTTATGAAGAAAGAAGTGAAAGACATGCAGGTTATAGGTATGTATGTTCAAGGAATATTTTTGACATTAATTACAGGATAGTGCCCCTGACACAGATTTCATATTTTTGTGGAGGGGAGGGGGTGGGGGAAACATTGATGTAATATATATTTTTTTGAATAATTAACACAAATAAGGCCTATTTGAAAACCATTGCTTTGAAAATTATTGGGGGCCATGGCACCTCCTGGCCCCCATTGTCAGGGGGCACTGCAGTAATTGTTTGAAATTATCCTTTATACAAAATACAAGCTGATTGAAGCTGATGTTTTTATCATAGGATAAAGAGAGAAAAATATTATGTATGGTGATATTCATTTTACCATAAGCTTCAACTTATGTATAAATTGTTCTCAAATCATTATAGTCAGAAAAGAAGCCAGATGAAAGAACTTAATTGAAAAGTTTCTGAAATAAACAAACCAGAACTGCCCCCTCTATTAAATAAACTTATCTGAAAACCAGAAGACCAGAAAGAGGGTCTATCTATCTATGGACATGTAGCAATTTTCTATGTTGGTACACAGAGTGTTAACATTTGAGCAAATTAGTTTTTTCAAAATCTGAATTAAAGCATCTTCAGTTTTTGACTGATGGTTGATCAATTTGTAGTTTATGCAAAATGTGTGATGTATTCCAGGGCGGACAGGCGGGATGGAACAGCCTAAAATCCTTATGCAAATCTTTTCATTTCTTTCCTGAAAATGATGGGCTAGTCAATTCCTGATAGAATAAGATTAGGGATGTGGTAAAGACATAATGTTCTGCAACACTTACAACAAATTATGATAGAAAAAAAAACAAAACCAAAGGATGCACAAAATAATAACAACCATGTTTGCATTGTAATCATAAAGCAGCACTTGGCAACTGATTGTGTGAGAGGTGGAGGCCCCCTAGGCCCCCATCATTTAACCTCCCCATTCCCCAATAATGAAGATTCAGAGAGTCATGATTCCCTTCACATCTTTTCATCTGGAAATTTCTTTCCAATTTTTGGTAAATTTTTTCATTTTGGGAAAATTTGCGTCAATTTTGGGAAGCTTTTTCAATTTTGGGGGGAATGGGTTTTTTTTTGGTTATTTTGAGAAATTTTCTGTAAGTGTTGCCAACTTTTATCCAAATTTCTAAAACTTTTACCGCCTCATTCCCAATAGTTTTAGAAATCAGAGACTCATATATTTTTGTAGATTTGTTGGGAAAATATCAAATCTGCCCCCCACCCCTTCAATATCAAATATATCTTCAGACGCCTTCTGTCCTTTACAAAAACTGAATCATACATTAAGGTGAATGGCTGCAAAATATTTTAAGGGCCGACCGGAAAAAAAGGGAGGGGGGGAGGGGGACAGGGAGAAATGACAGTTTTGCTCCAAAAAGTATTGCTGATTTTTCTATGAACATTAGTACCTTTTTGCCATAATTTTGTTATTCAAAGTTAGGACTATCCTCTAAGAATGAATTGTTCAATAAATTTTCTTGATATTTTGCAACTTGCTCCCCCTTCCCTCACCCCATATACGTATGTTTACAAGTGTATATATGGACCCCATCAAAAGTGGGGGTTCTCCTTAGATTAATTACAGCACCTGCTATGTGACTCACCCTGTGGAAGCAATTCTTGTGATGTTCCCCTTCGAGGTCCTCCTCTTCTGGCCTCCATTCCGTGGCATGGTTCTGATCGGTGTTTTGATTGTTGTCACTCTTGTCTTCATGTTCCAACGCCTTTACCTCTCTCAGAGGGACAAAACATGCCTGTAATAGAAGATAATAAACATTTTAGTCTTAGTCCATTTCTGTCCATACTGAGTTGCAGTCAAATCTGTTAATTTATGGGACAAGCTGAAATTTGGGTCAAAATGAAAGTTTGGGAGCAACATATCTCATATCATAGACACACCTGCAATATTTTACTATAACCCTTCATAAATTTAGGGGAAGAATTTTAATTTTGGAACAATATCTCCCAGGTCCTCATTTGGCGATGCCACTGCATAGACTTATTCCAGAAGTAAGGAATATCTCTTATGAATCTAGGTTGCCAATTCTTGGTTTGACCACGCTTGAGTTGAAAAGAGTACATGGCGATATGATTCAGGTTTGTAAATTCCTATCTGGTAGTGATACTTTGACTTCCTGTAATTTCTTGCATGTTTCAGCTAATCCTCATGTAAAATGTGGTAACAGTTTTAAGTTGACCAAAGAGTTCTCACGGATAGATATTCAGCGTTTTAGCTTTTCGCAAAGAGTTATTAATGAGTGGAATGGTTTGCCTGAGTGGGTATTTAGCTCCAATTCTGTTCACAATTTCAAAGTCAACATTGATAAGTTCTTTATTAACTCTGGGCGTCTTTGATTTTTTTGTGTGGTGTTGGTAATGTTAGTTTGGGCTTTTTATGGAGTGATTCACCCTTCTTAGCCCATCATCTTGTTATGTTAAGTTATGTTCATATTCATGATTATTCATGAGAGGCAATACATGTAGTGATCAAGAATGTTCATAACATAGTACATTAAAATAGAACAAAATGTCTCCATTTAGGAGATAAACATTCAAGTTTAAACTAATGTCACAGGGTGTTCATTCCTCAAAAAACTTATCAGCAATCTAAAGAAACTTTTCAAAAAGTTTTTCAATCAGTAAACATAGCTCAATTAATTTTTCAAAATGATGCACTAATACTTTTAAGGAAAGTGAATGCAGGAATATTGAGTGGCAGTTTTAAATTATGTCAATATCTCATGAAGGAAAACAATTTCTCAGTAGTTCCTTCAAAAGTCATGTCATGAAAGCAGGCAACATAGGTCACAAAAAGTTGAACGGGTTCATGTATTTATTTGCCGCTTTGAAGCCACAGTCAGGGAAGTTTGTGGTTACCCTTTAAAGGAATATGGACAGGTAGCAACAACATGGCCTGAAATGGATTCAAATCATAAAAACAGCAAAAAAGTACCATTTACAGCATTTTGACATTTTGGTACCAAATTAACATAAATTGCACTATACTTTGGGACATCACAACAAGAACACATTATGACTATTGCTTTTGTATTGGTCTTTTCCAAAAGTGTATGAGAGGAAGGAGTTGGCTATAATGCAAAGAATATTAACTTTTGCTATAGCCTTGACCGATATTTAGAAGTAAATACAAATTGATCATCTATCGTGTCTCAAAGTTAGGAGAGAAATATAAAGGATTAAATAAAGATTTTAGGTGCGTTCTTGTCCATACCTGACAACTTTTCCAAGTGATAAAAAATTCTTCAAATTTAATTTGCCATAACTTAAAAATCATAAATGCTATTTAAACTATTTAAAGAATGTAATGCTCCTTTATCTGAAGAAAATTATCTGTGTCCATACACCTTTAAAAAAGTTTGATTTTGCTAGGCCTAGGTCTCAATTGGTTCAATCTTTCAGAAATAGTTGTTATGAATCAACCATCTACAAAAAAAACTCACACAAAATTGATTCCTACATTTAGAGAATTACTGATAGCTACATTGTGTATCTTTAGCTATTGTGTATCATTGGTTTGTGTACAGGGCTGCAGTAATTCCCCTCCACAAAGTAGGGAACAACATTTTTCAAGCACTGTGTGTGTTTTAACTCCCACAAGAAAGTGAGGGCACAATACTGCCCTGTCCCCCAGACATTATGACCCTAACAATCTCCTCCACAAAAGTGATGGCACTAGAAAAGTTTTAAAATGGAGACAGACCCAAAATAGTATAAGTTTTTACATCTTGATAACTATATTTCTTGTGATTTTGCTTTAACACTATTTGGATTTGTTCAAGAAAGTGTGTGTGTGTGAGGGGGCGGGGGCATATAGAGGAGGATAATAATACAGCTAGGGTTACACAAGCAAAACTAAAATCCCACTAATACCAACAACTTGTATAATTATGCCAGCTGCACTTCAGAAAAGTCTAGATGGTCCCGCTTTCGATTAAAGATATTGACAGGGTAGAAAAGAAAATTTGGACTGGTCTTTTAACCTTTAGAGTGACATTTGCAGCATCATGTTATAATAATAAAACTGTAATTGTCTGAAAATTCTCCAGAAATTAATAGTTTTTACTCTTGTGACATCAAATCTAGATCAGCATGTAACCAAACAGGCTCTAGGGAACTATGAATGAGGCAGATGTTCACAGTGATGGATATAGGGGGGTGTTAAAAGGATGCTATGGGAGCAATAAATGTCCTATGAAACATGGGAAGTAAAGAGGCATGGTGATGAAATGGTATTGACTAAGAGGGAGAACTGTGACTACAAATGGAATGGAAGTAACTTTCCTTATGAAGGTATGTGCCCCCTTGCAAAAAACAAAATGATAAAATATATGGAGAATCTATCCAAGTGCCCCCTCGATAAGTGCTTGTTCCCCACATAAAAATTATTGGCTACGTGCTTTGTTTCTAGCAGTCATAAATAGCAAACACTGAAGACCTACATTTATATGATTACATCTTGGGCATACTTTCAGCTTGACAAAAAATAACAAAACAAGAAATTCCATCAAGGAAGCATTTTTACACTTTCGTTTTAAATCATACTGAGTGAGAGGTTGACCAATTGGCTGCTTCGGCCCCCAATTGACAAAAAAAAATCTGAATGCCTTCTGCACCATTTTTTTTTTTTTTTTAAAGTCTTTTTTCCTATAACTTGCTTGACAACAGAACTAATCCACTGCATTAATCCACTGAAGTAAACCACTGAACTAATCCACTGAACTAATCCACTGAACTAATCCACTGAACTAATCCTTTAACACTAACCTATGGATCCTTGCCGCAATTAACCCAGAAGAAAATTCCACTTGGGATTTTCCCAACTGGGAATTTTTCAAACTGGAATTTCGGAAAATCTCAACTTGGATGTACTGGTCCAAGTTGGGAATATGTTCAATCCCAGTTGGGAATTTCTTCAATCCTAGTTGGGAATATTCAATTCAAGTTGGGACCAGTTGTGAATCCCATCTGGTCTCAACTGGAATTTTCCTCTAGGAAAGGAGAACTCAGTAGTAATGTGTGGGATGAGTGGAGGGGGTTCGTATATAGGACAATCAAATACACTTTTTTTTTACAAGTAATGTCACTGGTAAGCTTATATGAATATTCAAATCAACTTTTTATCCTTTGTAATGAATACTTAATCAAAAAATGTGACATTCTGTTGTTATTTAAAAATTCTCACGATAATATGCACACCCCAATTTTTAATTGAGATCACATACACGTATCCTTGCATTCTGGGAGGGAAAGACACCGAGTACCATGCAACAACTAAGTTGTTAGTGTATACAAATCAACCACCCACCCACCCACCTTACCTACTGAAGGAATTCACTATCTGCAGATCGATGACACAAATACTACCCTTACAAGTAGAGGGCAGACAACAGACTTATAGTTGTGTATTATTTAGGTTATAGAACTTAAGAAGGATCTATAAAATATGTGATAGATTATGTTTCCAGGAATGCAGGGCAACTTCTGTCCTGATACCACCGAAGTTATAGGTGATAAGAATGTTTGAGTTTTGTAAACAAATGTGCATTAAAACAATAAATACAAACCCGAAATGAGAGTTTCTCGTTTTTGAACACATGTCAATTGATCATACACAGTGATGGATCCAGGATTATTTCATGGGGGAGGCACCATTTGACCTCTTACATTTTTATGGTGTACTTTCAATACACACATAAACTATCACTATGTTGCACTGGATATATAATCACCAGGATGGGGATTGTACCCACCTTTTAGATCTAATATGTTGCCCTTCTTTTTTTATATATTATGTACTTTTTTTTTCATTTCTTTCCAATTAGTTTACAAGTTTTTAAGTGCATTAAAGGCCTTGCTCCAAAATATTTATGTGAAATGGTAGTTGAAAAACCATCCCGCTATGACTTTCGTTTATGACTATTTGTTCCCCGTATTAAGCATAAAACTCTTGGCGAAAGGGCCTTTGCTTACAAAGGTCCTTGGTTGTGGAACTTATTCCCAACTACTCAAATGTATTAATAATGTATCCCTGACCTCCAAAACGAAGCTCAAAACATTTTTGTTTAAAAAGACATTAAAAAGACATTAATCTAATGTGCAGCCTGATCCATTGTATTTCTATTTATGTTGTCATTTCTGTATTCTTATTTTTGTTTTTGTACCTAATTTCCTTGTATGTAAAGCGCTTTTAAATGTTTTCACAAAATTAGTGCTATATAAATGTATGCATTATTATTATTATCATTATTGAGCACATGCCCGAGTACCTAGCTCCCCCTAATACTAATCATAGTTTTTCAATTGGTTATATCCCAGTAAATTTGATATAAAATGTACATGGAAGGATGCAAAATTCTGAGGGTCATTTGTTCAAAATAAAAGACAACATGTCAAAATAAAAGGCAAGTGAGCATGGAACTAGAAAATGTGGTTACGAAAATCGTGGTTACGAAAATCATAACCACTATGTTCTTTACATGATACCAGGGAAATGTGAGGTTTTTTCAATGGCAATGTGGTTTAGGCGTACAATATGAGAGTATTCGAGAAAATGGAAGCTTGATATGAACTGATGAAATCACTGATAGGGATTTTAAATTCTGTGCCAACTTATGAACCACAAGTTTCTTTAACAAAACCTGATAATAAATGGGGACCCTGAGGGAAGGGGAGGGAATTTAATTATTTCTTGACACCCCTACATGTGGGTAGTAGAATAATTATAGATTGCAGTTCAAGTGATAATTTTGTATCTTATATTTTAGTAACTATTTACTCCACTTACTAACATTTTACAAGCCAAATTTGAGTAAAAGGATAATACAATTCTCTCCCTGCATGCATTAAAATCAGTTTAAATATTCCGTTAAAAAGCATATCAAATTTGTATTTCTATGCCGCTATGCTTATGATGTTCATCTCATTTGTTTCTTCACCCTTTGTAAATTCTAGTTTACTGTTACTGTAGTTTATCTTTGTAAAGGGTAAACTCATGTGTAAGTTTCTGCAACTTGGTCTAACGCGAAATTGCTGTAGCTGCAGTTACTGTCTGAGATAACTGACTGTTAGTAGATGCGTTCCACTGCACTAGCCATGCACGTATAGCGGTACCGCGCACCGTATACTGTACCAATTTTGCACTGGCCGGATATTGCGGACAGCACATTGAAATCAAGTGTTGAGAATGGTAGTTGCACTGTCACATCATTTAATATGATTTTATATCAAAATTTTGTAATCCAAACGTTCAAATACTCTCACAACATGTCATCCATGTCCTCAAATAAATGCTTCTATCATACATCAAATTTGACTGTATTACTGATAGCAAACTCCAGATATGCTTGACTAAAGAATGCAGTCACGTGACTGGATCCTTGGTAAGATTACAATATGTTCTCCGGAACTCTGTTCCCAAGAACATGATTAAAGGTACATTGTGGGAAGGATGAAGGGAGCAATCACAACATAATCCAAGTCAGCACAACCTAATAAAATTATTTGCCAAACATTTTTCAGGGCAAATGTACTTTGATAAATCCTAAACATTACCAGGGAAGTTTATCAGCATCACAAAAACTTGATTGTCAGTTTAGTAATGTGCTTCCTATAAGTTATAGTTGTTTGGACTGGATTAATGATTTCTGGTACATGATATATTGGTGATTGAGGGATATGACACATGATATGTTGGTGATTGAGGGATATGACACACGATATCTTGGTGACTGAGGGATATGGCACATGATATGTTGGTGATTGAGGGATATGACACATGATATGTTGGAGATTGAGGGATATGACACACGATATCTTGGTGACTGAGGGATATGGCACATGATATGTTGGTGATTGAGGGATATGACATACGATATGTTGGTGATTGAGGGATATGACACATGATATGTTGGTGATTGAGGGATATGACACACGATATCTTGGTGACTGAGGGATATGGCACATGATATGTTGGTGATTGAGGGATATGACACATGATATGTTGGAGATTGAGGGATATGACACATGATATGTTGGTGACTGAGGGATATGGCACACGATATGTTGGTGATTGAGGGATATGCCACACGATATGTTGGTGACTGAGGGATATGGCACACGATATGTTGGTGATTGAGGGATATGACACACGATATGTTGTTGATTGAGGGATATGCCACATGATATGTTGGTGATTGAGGGATATGACACATGATATGTTGGTGATTGACGGATATGACACATGATATGTTGGTGATGGGATATGACACATGACATGTTGGTGATTGAGGGATATGCCACACGATATGTTGGTGACTGAGGGATATGGCACATGATATGTTGGTGATTGAGGGATATGACACATGATATGTTGGTGATTGAGGGATATGCCACACGATATGTTGGTGATTGAGGGATATGCCACACGATATGTTGGTGACTGAGGGATATGGCACATGATATGTTGGTGATTGAGGGATATACCACACGATATGTTGGTGATTGAGGGATATGCCACATGATATGTTGGTGATTGAGGGATATGACACATGATATGTTGGTGATTGAGGGATATGACACACGATATGTTGGTGATTGAGGGATATGACACATGATATGTTGGTGATTGAGGGATATGACACGCGATATGTTGGTGATTGAGGGATATGACACACGATATGTTGGTGATTGAGGGATATGACACGCAATATGTTAGTGATTGAGGGATATGGCACACGATATGTTGGTGACTGAGGGATATGGCACACGATATGTTGGTGACTGAGGGATATGCCACATGATATGTTGGTGATTGAGGGATATGCCACATGATATGTTGGTGATTGAGGGATATGACACATGATATGTTGGTGATTAGGGGATATGACACATGATATGTTGGTGATTGAGGGATATACCACACGATATGTTGGTGACTGAGGGATATGACACACGATATGTTGGTGATTGAGGGATATGACACGCAATATGTTAGTGATTGAGGGATATGGCACACGATATGTTGGTGACTGAGGGATATGGCACACGATATGTTGGTGACTGAGGGATATGACACATGATATGTTGGTGATTGAGGGATATGCCACATGATATGTTGGTGATTGAGGGATATGACACATGATATGTTGGTGATTAGGGGATATGACACATGATATGTTGCTGATTGAGGGATATACCACACGATATGTTGGTGACTGAGGGATATGACACATGATATGTTGGTGATTCAGGGATATGACACGCAATATGTTAGTGATTGAGGGATATGGCACACGATATGTTGGTGACTGAGGGATATGGCACACGATATGTTGGTGACTGAGGGATATGACACATGATATGTTGGTGATTGAGGGATATGACACATGATAAGTTGGTGATTGAGGGATATGACACATGATATGTTGGTGATTGAGGGATATGCCACACGATATGTTGGTGATTGAGGGATATGCCACACGATATGTTGGTGATTGAGGGATATGACACATGATATGTTGGTGATTGAGGGATATGGCACACGATATGTTGGTGACTGAGGGATATGACACACGATATGTTGGTGACTGAGGGATATGGCACACGATATGTTGGTGACTGAGGGATATGACACATGATATGTTGGTGATTGAGGGATATGACACATGATAAGTTGGTGACTGAGGGATATGACACGCAATATGTTGGTGATTGAGGGATATGCCACATGATACGTTGGTGATTGAGGGATATGACACATGATATGTTGGTGATTGAGGGATATACCACACGATATGTTGGTGATTGAGGGATATGCCACATGATATGTTGGTGATTGAGGGATATGACACATGATATGTTGGTGATTGAGGGATATGACACACGATATGTTGGTGATTGAGGGATATGACACATGATATGTTGGTGATTGAGGGATATGACACGCGATATGTTGGTGATTGAGGGATAAAACACACGATATGTTGGTGATTGAGGGATATGACACGCAATATGTTAGTGATTGAGGGATATGGCACACGATATGTTGGTGACTGAGGGATATGGCACACGATATGTTGGTGACTGAGGGATATGCCACATGATATGTTGGTGATTGAGGGATATGACACATGATATGTTGGTGATTAGGGGATATGACACATGATATGTTGGTGATTGAGGGATATACCACACGATATGTTGGTGACTGAGGGATATGACACACGATATGTTGGTCATTGAGGGATATGACACGCAATATGTTAGTGATTGAGGGATATGGCACACGATATGTTGGTGACTGAGGGATATGGCACACGATATGTTGGTGACTGAGGGATATGGCACATGATATGTTGGTGATTGAGGGATATGCCACATGATATGTTGGTGATTGAGGGATATGACACATGATATGTTGGTGATTAGGGGATATGACACATGATATGTTGGTGATTGAGGGATATACCACACGATATGTTGGTGATTGAGGGATATGCCACACGATATGTTGGTGACTGAGGGATATGACACGCAATATGTTAGTGATTGAGGGATATGGCACACGATATGTTGGTGACTGAGGGATATGGCACACGATATGTTGGTGACTGAGGGATATGACACATGATATGTTGGTGATTGAGGGATATGACACATGATAAGTTGGTGATTGAGGGATATGACACATGATATGTTGGTGATTGAGGGATATGCCACACGATATGTTGGTGATTGAGGGATATGCCACACGATATGTTGGTGATTGAGGATATGACACATGATATGTTGGTGATTGAGGATATGGCACACGATATGTTGGTGACTGAGGATATGACACACGATATGTTGGTGACTGAGGATATGGCACCACGATATGTTGGTGACTGAGGGATATGACACATGATATGTTGGTGATTGAGGGATATGACACATGATAAGTTGGTGACTGAGGGATATGACACGCAATATGTTGGTGATTAAGGGATATGCCACATGATACGTTGGTGATTGAGGGATATGACACATGATATGTTGGTGATTGAGGGATATGCCACACGATATGTTGGTGACTGAGGGATATGCCACATGATATGTTGGTGATTGAGGGATATGACACATGATAAGTTGGTGATTGAGGGATATGACACATGATAAGTTGGTGATTGAGGAATATGACACACGACATGTTGGTGTTTGAAAGATATGGCACACGATATGTTGGTGACTGAGGGATATGGCACACGATATGTTGGTGACTGAGGGATATGACACACGATATGTTGTTGATTGAAGGATATGCCACATGATATGTTGGTGATTGAGGGATATGCAATGATGGTGACTGAGGGATATGCCACATGATATGTTACATGATTGAGGGATATGCCACACAATATGTTGGTGATTAAGGGATACACCACGCGATATGTTGGTGATTGAGGGATATGCCATGAGATATGTTGGTAATTAAGGGATATGCCACGCGATATGTTGGTGATTGAGGGATATGCCACGATATATTGGTGACTTAGAAATATGACACACGATATGTTGGTGATTGAGGATATGCCACGCGATATGTTGGTGATTGAGGATATGACACACGACATGTTGGTGATTGAGGGATATGCCATGCGATATGTTAGTGATTGAGGGATATGCCACATGATATGTTGGTGATTGAGGGATATGCCACACGATACGTTGGTGATTGAGGGATATGCCACATGATATGTTGGTGATTGAGGGATATAACACACGATATGTTGGTGATTGAGGGATATGCCACACGATATGTTGGTGATTGAGGGATATAACACACGATATGTTGGTGATTGAGGGATATGACACATGATATGTTGGTGATTGAGGGATATGCCACGCGATATGTTGGTAATTGAGGGATATGACACATGATATGTTGGTGATTGAGGGATATGACACATGATATGTTGGTGATTGAGGGATATGACACGCGATGATGGTGACTGAGGGATATGCCACACGATATGTTGGTGACTGAGGGATATGGCACACGATATGTTAGTGATTGATGGATATGACACACGATATGTTGGTGATTGAGGGATATGACACGCAATATGTTAGTGATTGAGGGATATGCCACATGATATGTTGGTGATTGAGGGATATGACACACGATATGTTGGTGATTGATGGATATGACACATGATATGTTGGTGATTGAGGGATATTACACACGATATGTTGGTGATTAAGGGATATGGCACACGATATGTTGGTGATTGAGGGATATGCCACATGATATGTTGGTGATTGATGGATATGCCACATGATATGTTGGTGATTGAGGGATATGCCACATGATATGTTGGTGATTGATGGATATGCCACATGATATCTTGGTGACTGAGGGATATGGCACATGATATGTTGGTGATTGAGGGATATGACACATGATATGTTGGTGATTGAGGGATATGACACACGATATGTTGGTGATTGAGGGATATGACACATGATATGTTAGTGATTGATGGATATGACACATGATATGTTGGTGATTGAGGGATATGACACACGATATGTTGGTGATTGAGGGATATGCCACATGATATGTTGGTGATTAAGGGATATGCCACATGATATGTTGGTGATTGAGGGATATGCCACATGATATGTTGGTGATTGAGGGATATGACATACGACATGTTGGTGATTGATGGATATTACACATGATATGTTAGTGATTGATGGATATGCCACATGATATGTTGGTGATTGAGGGATATGCCACGCAATATGTTAGTGATTAAGGGGTATGCCACACGATATGTTGGTGATTAAGGGGTATGACACGCAATATGTTAGTGATTAAGGGGTATGCCACACGATATGTTAGTGATTGAGGGATACGACACATAATATGTTGGTCATTGAGGGATATACCACACGATATGTTGGTGATTGAGGGATATGCCACGCAATATGTTGGTGATTGAGGGATATGCCACGCAATATGTTAGTGATTAAGGGGTATGCCACACGATATGTTGGTGATTAAGGGGTATGACACGCAATATGTTAGTGATTAAGGGGTATGCCACACGATATGTTAGTGATTAAGGGATATGACACACGATATGTTGGTGATTGAGAGATATGACACATGATATGTTGGTGATTGATGGATATGACACATGGTATGTTGGTGATTGAGGGATATGACACATGATATGTTGGTGATTGAGGGATATTACACATGATATGTTGGTGATTGAGGGATATGCCACATGATATGTTGGTGATTGAGGGATATGCCACATGATATGTTGGTGATTAGGGGATATGCCACATATGTTGGTGATTGAGGGATATGCCACATGATATGTTGGTGATTGAGGGATATGCCACATATGTTGGTGATTGATGGATATGACAAACGACATGTTGGTGATTGATGGATATTACACATGATATGTTAGTGATTGATGGATATGCCACATGATATGTTGGTGATTGAGGGATATGCCACATGATATGTTGGTGATTGAGGGATATGACACATGATATGTTGGTGATTGAGGGATATGCCACACGATATGTTGGTGACTGAGGGATATGCCACATGATATGTTGGTGATTGAGGGATATGACACATGATAAGTTGGTGATTGAGGATATGACACATGATAAGTTGGTGATTGAGGAATATGACACGACATGTTGGTGTTTGAAAGATATGGCACACGATATGTTGGTGACTGAGGATATGGCACACGATATGTTGGTGACTGAGGATATGACACGATATATGTTGTTGATTGAAGGATATGCCACATGATATGTTGGTGATTGAGGGATATGCAATGATGGTGACTGAGGGATATGCCACATGATATGTTACATGATTGAGGGATATGCCACACAATATGTTGGTGATTAAGGGATACACCACGCGATATGTTGGTGATTGAGGGATATGCCATGAGATATGTTGGTAATTAAGGGATATGCCACGCGATATGTTGGTGATTGAGGGATATGCCACGCGATATATTGGTGACTTAGAAATATGACACACGATATGTTGGTGATTGAGGGATATGCCACGCGATATGTTGGTGATTGAGGGATATGACACACGACATGTTGGTGATTGAGGGATATGCCATGCGATATGTTAGTGATTGAGGGATATGCCACATGATATGTTGGTGATTGAGGGATATGCCCACACGATACGTTGGTGATTGAGGGATATGCCACATGATATGTTGGTGATTGAGGGATATAACACACGATATGTTGGTGATTGAGGGATATGCCACGATATGTTGGTGATTGAGGGATATAACACACGATATGTTGGTGATTGAGGATATGACACATGATATGTTGGTGATTGAGGATATGCCACGCGCGATATGTTGGTAATTGAGGATATGACATGATATGTTGGTGATTGAGGGATATGACACATGATATGTTGGTGATTGAGGGATATGACACGCGATGATGGTGACTGAGGGATATGCCACACGATATGTTGGTGACTGAGGGATATGGCACACGATATGTTAGTGATTGATGGATATGACACACGATATGTTGGTGATTGAGGGATATGACACGCAATATGTTAGTGATTGAGGGATATGCCACATGATATGTTGGTGATTGAGGGATATGACACACGATATGTTGGTGATTGATGGATATGACACATGATATGTTGGTGATTGAGGGATATTACACACGATATGTTGGTGATTAAGGGATATGGCACACGATATGTTGGTGATTGAGGGATATGCCACATGATATGTTGGTGATTGATGGATATGCCACATGATATGTTGGTGATTGAGGGATATGCCACATGATATGTTGGTGATTGATGGATATGCCACATGATATCTTGGTGACTGAGGGATATGGCACATGATATGTTGGTGATTGAGGGATATGACACATGATATGTTGGTGATTGAGGGATATGACACACGATATGTTGGTGATTGAGGGATATGACACATGATATGTTAGTGATTGATGGATATGACACATGATATGTTGGTGATTGAGGGATATGACACACGATATGTTGGTGATTGAGGGATATGCCACATGATATGTTGGTGATTATGGATATGCCACATGATATGTTGGTGATTGAGGATATGCCACATGATATGTTGGTGATTGAGGGATATGACATACGACATGTTGGTGATTGATGGATATTACACATGATATGTTAGTGATTGATGGATATGCCACATGATATGTTGGTGATTGAGGGATATGCCACTTAATATGTTAGTGATTAAGGGGTATGCCACACACGATATGTTGGTGATTAAGGGTATGACACGCAATATGTTAGTGATTAAGGGTATGCCACACGATATGTTAGTGATTGAGGATCGACACATAATATGTTGGTCATTGAGGGATATACCACCGCGATATGTTGGTGATTGAGGATATGCCACGCAATATGTTGGTGATTGAGGGATATGCCACGCAATATGTTAGTGATTAAGGGGTATGCCACGATATGTTGGTGATTAAGGGTATGACACGCAATATGTTAGTGATTAAGGGGTATGCCACACGATATGTTAGTGATTAGGGATATGACACACGATATGTTGGTGATTGAGATATGACACATGATATGTTGGTGATTGATGGATATGACACATGGTATGTTGGTGATTGAGGGATATGACACATGATATGTTGGTGATTGAGGATATTACACATGATATGTTGGTGATTGAGGATATGCCACATGATATGTTGGTGATTGAGGATATGCCACATGATATGTTGGTGATTAGGGATATGCCACATATGTTGGTGATTGAGGATATGCCACATGATATGTTGGTGATTGAGGATATGCCACATATGTTGGTGATTGATGGATATGACAAACGACATGTTGGTGATTGATGGATATTACACATGATATGTTAGTGATTGATGGATATGCCACATGATATGTTGGTGATTGAGGGATATGCCACATGATATGTTGGTGATTAGGGGATATGCCACATATGTTGGTGATTGAGGGATATGCCACATGATATGTTGGTGATTGAGGGATATGCCACATATGTTGGTGATTGAGGGATATGACACACGATATGTTGGTCATTGAGGGATATTACACATGATATGTTAGTGATTGATGGATATGACACATGATATGTTGGTGATTGAGGATATGCCACATGATATGTTGGTGATTGAGGATATGACACATATATGTTGGTGATTGAGGGATATGCCACATGATATGTTGGTGATTGAGGATATGCCACATGATATGTTGGTGATTAGGGATATGCCACATATGTTGGTGATTGAGGGATATGCCACATGATATGTTGGTGATTGAGGATATACCACATATGTTGGTGATTGATGGATATGACACATATGTTAGTGATTGATGGATTGACAGTGATTGATGGATATGACACATGATATGTTGGTGATTGATGGATATGCCACATGATATGTTGGTGATTGAGGGATATGCCACATGATATGTTGGTGATTGAGGGATATGCCACATGATATGTTGGTGATTGATGGATATGACACATGATATGTTAGTGATTGATGGATATGCCACATGATATGTTGGTGATTGAGGGATATGGCACATGATATGTTGGTGATTGAGGGATATGACATAATATATTGGTAATTGAGTGATTGACACATGGGATTGAGGGATATGGCACATGATATGTTGGTGATTAGGGGATATGACACACGATATGTTGGTGATTGAGGGATATGCCACACGATATGTTGGTGATTGTGGATATGCCACATGATATGTTGGTGACTGAGGGATATGGCACGATATATGTTGGTGATTGAGGGATATGACACACGATATGTTGTTGATTGAGGATCGACACATGATATGTTGGTGATTGAGGGATATGACACATGATATGTTGGTGATTGAGGGATATGACACACGATATGTTGGTGATTGAGGGATATGCCACACGATATGTTGGTGATTGAGGGATATGACACATGATATGTTGGTGATGGGATATGACACATGATATGTTGGTGACTGAGGGATACGACACATGATATGTTGGTGATTGAGGGATATGACACATGATATGTTGGTGATTGAGGGATATGACACACGATATGTTGGTGATTGAGGGATATGCCACACGATATGTTGGTGATTGAGGGATATGACACATGATATGTTGGTGATTGAGGGATATGCCACATGATATGTTGGTGATTGAGGGATATGACACACGATATGTTGGTGATTGAGGGATACGACACATGATATGTTGTTGATTGAAGGATACGACACATGATATGTTGGTGATTGAGGGATATGACACATAATATGTTGGTGATTGAGGGATATGACACACGATATGTTGGTGATTGAGGGATATGCCACACAATATGTTGGTGATTGAGGGATATGACACATGATATGTTGGTGATGGGATATGACACATGATATGTTGGTGACTGAGGGATACGACACATGATATGTTGGTGATTGAGGGATATGACACACGATATGTTGGTGATTGAGGGATATGACACACGATATATATGTTGGTGATTGAGGATATGCCACACGATATGTTGGTGATTGAGGATATGACACATGATATGTTAGTGATTGAGGGATATGCCACATGATATGTTGGTGATTAGGGGATATGCCACATATGTTGGTGATTGAGGGATATGCCACATGATATGTTGGTGATTGAGGGATATGCCACATGATATGTTGGTGATTGATGGATATGACACATGATATGTTGGTGATTGGGGGATATGCCACATATGTTGGTGATTGAGGAATATGACACATGATATGTTGGTGATTGAGGGATATGCCACATGATATGTTGGTGATTGAGGGATATGACACATGATATGTTGGTGATTGAGGGATGCCACATGATATGTTGGTGATTGAGGATATGACACAATATATGTTGGTGATTGAGGATATACCCACCACGATATGTTGGTGATTGAGGATATGCCACATGATATATTAGTGATTGAGGGATATGCCACATGATATGTTGGTGATTGAGGGATATGACACATGATATGTTGGTGATTGAGGGATATGACACATGATATATATGTTGGTGATTGAGGGCTATGACACGCGATATGTTGGTGATTGAGAAATATGCCACATGATATGTTGGTGATTGATGGATATGACACACGATATGTTGGTGATTGAGGGATATGACACACGATATGTTGGTGATTGAGGGATATGCCACATGATATGTTGGTGATTGAGGGATATGACACATGATATGTTGGTGATTGAGGGATATGCTACATGATATATTGGTGATTGAGGAATATGACACATGATATGTTGGTGATTGAGGGATATGACACACGATATGTTGGTGATTGAGGGATATGACACACGATATGTTGGTGATTGAGGGATATGACATACGATATGTTGGTGATTGAGGGATATGACACATGATATGTTGGTGATTGAGGGATATGACACACGTTATGTTGGTTATCGAGGGATATGACATACGATATGTTAATGATTGAGGGATATGACACATGATATGTTGGTGATTGAGGGATATGCCACATGATATGTTGGTGATTGAAGAATATGACACACGATATGTTGGTGATTGAGGGGTATGACACGCAATATGTTGGTGATTGAGGGATATGCCACACGATACGTTGGTGATTGAAGGATATGCCACACGATATGTTGGTGATTGAGGGTTATGCCACATGATATGTTGGTGATTGGGGGATATGCCACATATGTTGGTGACTGAGGGATATGGCACACGATATGTTGGTGATTGAGGGATATGCCACATGATATGTTGGTGATTGAGGAATATGACACACGATATGTTGGTGATTGAGGGGTATGACACGCAATATGTTAGTGATTAAGGGGTATGCCACATGATATGTTGGTGATTGAGGGATATGCCACACGATACGTTGGTGATTGAGGGATATGCCACACGATATGTTAGTGATTGAGGGATATGACACATGATACGTTGGTGATTGAGGGATATGACACATGATATGTTGGTGATTGAGGAATGACACACGATATGTTGGTGATTGAGGGGTATGACACGCAATATGTTAGTGATTAAGGGGTATGCCACACATATGTTGGTGATTGAGGGATATGCCACACGATACGTTGGTGATTGAGGGATATGACACATGATATGTTGGTGATTGATGGATATGACACATGATATGTTGGTGATTGAGGGATATGCCACATGATATGTTGGTGATTGATGGATATGACACACGATATGTTGGTGATTGAGGGATATGCCACATGATATGTTGGTGATTGAGGGATATGACACGCAATATGTTAGTGATTGAGGGATATGACACATGATATGTTGGTGATTGAGGGATATGACACACGATATGTTGGTGATTGAGGGATATGCCACATGATATGTTGGTGATTGAGGGATATGCCACACGATATGTTGGTGATTGAGGGATATGACACATGATATGTTGGTGATTGATGGATATGACACACGATATGTTGGTGATTGAGGGATATGACACATGATATGTTGGTGATGGGATATGACACATGATATGTTGGTGACTGAGGGATACGACACATGATATGTTGGTGATTGAGGGATATGACACATGATATGTTGGTGATTGAGGAATGACACACGATATGTTGGTGATTGAGGGATATGCCACACGATATGTTGGTGATTGAGGGATATGACACATGATATGTTGGTGATTGAGGGATATGACACACGATATGTTGGTGATTGAGGGGTATGACACGCAATATGTTAGTGATTAAGGGGTATGCCACATATGTTGGTGATTGAGGGATATGACACACGATATGTTGGTGATTGAGGGATATGACACGCGATATGTTAGTGATTGAGGGATATGCCACATGATATGTTGGTGATTGAGGGATATGACACACGATATGTTGGTGATTGAGGGGTATGACACGCAATATGTTAGTGATTAAGGGGTATGCCACATATGTTGGTGATTGAGGGATATGACACGCGATATGTTAGTGATTGAGGGATATGACACACGATATGTTGGTGATTGAGGGATATGACACATGATATGTTGGTGATTGAGGGATATGACACACGATATGTTGGTGATTGAGGGGTATGACACGCAATATGTTAGTGATTAAGGGGTATGCCACATATGTTGGTGATTGAGGGATATGACACACGATATGTTGGTGATTGAGGGATATGACACGCGATATGTTAGTGATTGAGGGATATGCCACATGATATGTTGGTGATTGAGGGATATGACACACGATATGTTGGTGATTGAGGGGTATGACACGTAATATGTTAGTGATTAAGGGGTATGCCACATATGTTGGTGATTGAGGGATATGACACGCGATATGTTAGTGATTGAGGGATATGACACACGATATGTTGGTGATTGAGGGATATGACACATGATATGTTGGTGATTGAGGGATATGACACACGATATGTTGGTGATTGAGGGATATGACACATGATATGTTGGTGATTGAGGGCTATGACACACGATATGTTGGTGATTGATGGATATGCCACATTATATGTTGGTGATTGAGGGATATGACACACGATATGTTGGTGATTGAGGGATATGCCACATGATATGTTGGTGATTGAGGGATATGACACACGATATGTTGGTGATAGAGGGATATGACACATGATATGTTGGTGATTGAGGGATATGGCACATGATATGTTGGTGATTGAGGGATATGACACATGATATGTTGGTCATTGAGGGATATAACACATGATATGTTGGTGATTGAGGGATATGACACACGATATGTTGGTGATAGAGGGATATGACACATGATATGTTGGTGATTGAGGGATATGACACATGATATGTTGGTGATTGAGGGATATAACACATGATATGTTGGTGATTGAGGAATATGACACATTATATGTTGGTGATTGAGGGATATGACACACGATATGTTGGTGATTGAGGGATATGCCACATGATATGTTGGTGATTGAGGGATATGACACACGATATGTTGGTGATTGAGGGATATGACACATGATATGTTGGTGATTGAGGGATATGCCACGCGATATGTTGGTGATTGAGGGATATGACACATGATATGTTGGTGATTGAGGGATATGACACATGATATGTTGGTGATTGAGGGATATGACACATGGTATGAACATAGCATAATAACATTAACACATTTATGCATGGCTTGAAGGACTTGATGACAATTGTTTTAAATACATGTTTTGTCATTCATTGGATAGAGCTTTGAATTCCTAACATATACAACCAACGTTTTGTCAAAAAGCTTCTGTAGTCCCAACTTCTGGTTAAAGGAGACATCAAGTCTCATACAATCTTTTATTTATATGACAGAGGATTACAATTTTAACCCCCGGAAGCTCTGCATTTCTCATGATTTTAAAAGCAGAAAATGAGTCGATACGCTTTTAGGCAGTAAAAACATGGCCCAGTAAAGAGAAATAAACTGCTTAGGACAATTAATCCTGGATACTAACCAGTCAGTTAATGTAATTTATCACTTAATTTTAAAGTCCCATTGAATTGGTGGGGGGAGGGGGGAGGAGGGGGTTAGTAGCATGGATCATCCCACTTATAAAAAAAGTGGGGAGGGGGTATATACCCCATCCCCTCAGGATTTATGCCCATGAATATTCTACTGGGTACATGACATCATTTTCTGCATATTTTAAAATAGTGGCTCTGATAGCAGTAACATTAACAGTTTTGAATAATTGCATATGTATTACATTGCTTCAGGAGGTATGAAACCATATTATGTGAGACTTATGTCTCCTTTAAGAATATTTTCAAGTTATATGATGCTGGGATATCCGTTTGATGAAAGTTCCAAGAGATTCTAAAGGATTCATTTTGTCGGCAGACATGTATACAAAACCTACAGTGTAGAGTACAATAGGGGACAAAACCATGCAAGGAGCTATTATTTCCCAAATAATAGCTCCATGACAAAACTGCAATAGAACTGAGAAGAAACAGATGTTGCTCTAATAGGGAGGCTGTAGGCGATTAGTTTGTTACACCCGGTGGTGGTGGGGGCATTTTCTCACGAGATTGCTTTGTCCCCCTCCCTACTTCCCCCCTAGAATTTTTTTTAAAGTGACATATTTTGTCCGATTTACTGGCTTTCCCCCCCCTCCTTTCCACCTCCTCCCCAATGAGACAAACCCACCCCTCTCTTGCCCTCAGCATCAAATCCTGTCGCTGCCACTGGTCAATGTCCCTCCTTTTTTCTCAAATTTCTGGTAAACTGGTAAATCACAGTTATGGACATGTGTAGAGGAAACATTAGCTAGAATTGTTTTAAAATCTAGTAATAACCATTGAAGTTATAACATTCATAACAGTTGGTTAAAAATCTCAGGCATCAATAGGCAAATTGTTATGCAAAAGTGTGATGAGTGACCGTGGTATTTGTGTAAATCCTTCGTGTTTTAAAATGTCTGTCATACGTTTTTGAAGTGGTGCAGCCAAATGTGATCCAAAGCTTTATAGTCATTTTATAGTCATATTTTACCATCCCTCAATATCAGGATAGACTTTCTTATCATTTTCAATGGCAACGATTTAGGAACTGAATTTCAAGAATTCTAAAGCAAAAATTGTGAAAAGTCTGCCCAGCTATACATTACAAATTTAGCATAAATTACAAATTGATATTTTGTTTTTTTTATCTGCGCGGCCAAAAATAAATAGAAGCTTGAAATTAAATGATGTTATGAATATGAAACATAAACCGATTTGTACTCATTATCTATCCACAAGATTATTTCCAGACAAGTCTTCAGTTTGAAAAGTGGAAGAAATCTATAGTATACTTAACGAACCTAAGTTTTTGTGAAAATAAAAATGGAAACTTAAGTATATTTCATTTTGGAAAAATGCTGTTTCTACAGTAGGTGCTCATTCAGACATACATTTACAGATGCTGACATTCATTCATGACGGATCTGACTGAAGTAACATAGCAAATCAAAACAAATTTGAATTTTCCCAGGCAAGTGTCTTGGTATGTTGTAAAATCAATTTGTCTTATTAAATTGTTCATGCCTGGGGGAAACTTGATACCTCAGTCAGCATGATGGTAAGGTTCTGTCATGGAAGATGCCGAAGCTAATAGCAGACAGGTCTGACAGCTGACCCCATGAACACTGCTAGATCGGACCCATGCTTACTAAGCATAACATCAGATGGAAACTGGGCTGATTGAGAGAATGAAGATACCGACTTAATCTCTAAGGTATTATAAGCAGAGGAATAGGAAGTGGGGGACAGAGAAAGGGGGGTAGATGCCCCCTCTGAGAGGATTTTACCTGGTTGGGAGGTAAAATATTAACATCAAATTAGAAAAATGTGGGGAAATGGCACAAAATTTTGGTACAATTATTGGAAATTTTGGTGAAATTTTGCAATATTTCCTGAAAATTGAGAACAATTTCCCAAATATTGAAGGAAATTTCTCCCAAATTGAAAAAAAATTCCCAAAAAATTAAGAAAATTTCTCCCAAATTAAGAAAAATATCCTCCAAATTTGAAAAAAATATCCTGAAAATATAAAACATTTTCCAAAAAGCCTCCCGAAAATGAAGGAAATTTTAGTAGGAATTTAGAACCCAAGATAACATATTACCCCAAATGAAGACTATAACATAACATAAAATAACAAAATGACGGGCTAAGAAGGGTTAGCTACCCCATAAAAAAGCCCAAACTAACGACACCATCACCACCATAAAAAAATTTAAAGACGCAGTAAAGAACTGTTGACTTTTAAATTGTGAACAGAATTGGAGCTAACCACCCACTCAGGCAAACCATATCACTCATTAAGAACTCTTCGCGAAAAGCTAAAATGCCGAATATCTATCCATGAGAACACTTTGGTCAACTTCAAACTGTTACCACGTGTCACATGAGGATTAGCTAAAACGTGCAAGAATTAACAGGAAGTCAAAGCATCACTACCAGAGTAGTGATATGCTTTGATATACTGAAGGTTCTGAATAATCAATTGGAATTTTTGGGTTTATCCCTGAAAATAATCAAATATTAAACTCATTAACAACTCTTTGCGAAAAGCTAAAATGCCGAATATCTATCCATAAGAACACTCTGGTCAGCTTCAAAATGCTACCACATGTCACATGAGGATTATGTAGCTAAAACATGCAAGAAATAACAGGAAGTCAAAGCATCACTACCAGAGTAGTGATATGCTTTGATATACTGAAGGTTCTGAATAATCAGTTGGAATTGTTTGGGTTTATCCCTGAAAATGATCAAATATTACTTGCAATGTATTTAAGTAACTATAATTCCCCCAAATTTGTCAAAAACAAACATATCCATGTATATAGGCAGGATTTGGAGGTGTGTGTGGGGGAGGGGGGGGGGGTGGGCAAGGCCTACAGGGCATTCATTTGTGGCGATTTTTTGTATCTCAGCGAGATTTTTCCCCCACTTTTGACTAATTTTGCTTAATTTGATTCCATTTGTCAGCTACCACACAACTTAGTGGCGAGCTCTCAGTGAGCTAAAAATGAAGCATTTCTGTAAGGGTACACATCCACACTAAATTTGACAATTAAACCTTACAGAAATATCAAGCTTGCAACAAGCTAACAATTTTTAAGTTATGCAAGCTTGCTGCAGGTTAATTTTTCTGTAATGGAAAGTTTGGTCCCTCAAACTACAGTCAAAACAACATTCCAGCCCAGTTGCTTCAATCTGGCCATGGTTTGAAATCATAAGCTACAAAATGCAATGTTTATTTTCATAACAAAATTAAGCACCATTTTGAAAAGTAATATTGTAAATAAGCTCAGCCTCAGAAACACCTGTGGAGACAAAGATATAGATAAACAAATATAAATCACCAGATTAAGAATATAATCTAAAATGTTATATTTTTGACCCTAGATCAAGATGAATGGAAGTCTACATAGAGTGCTACCAAGTACAATCTGGTACAAACAACTTTGGTATGCATGCAGAAGAACATATTGGATAAATTATTTAAAATCAACAAAAAAATTTAAATAATAATCTTATCATCATGGTTAAACAAGTTTGTCAACTATTCAAATATGCAAATTTTAACTCAATAAGATTTTTGAATGCTTCCTCCACCATTTTGTTTCTTTTATATCCTCTTTCATATACTGTAAGATAAACTTGCTTGACCACTGAACTGAACATATATATATATATATACATATATATATATATATATATGTATATATATATATACTCTTTACAGATACACTGTACATGTACATCGTTAAAGCCCCACATATATAACAAACATTAGTGCCTGGTATTGTTTTAGTTAGTGACCTGGTTCTTGAATGTGACACAGATTACACAAATGTTAACAAGATGTTTGCCATATACAATAAATCATATCAAATGTGAATTGCAAGGTGCTTCCTAAATGATTTGACTGCATACACCTCCCTTAAAAGTATGAGTGACATGTCATCTAGGCTAGAAATGATTAGGTTGAATGCCTAGCTCACAGAATTAAAAGGAATCAAATTGAATTTAAATCAAATCCAATTAAATTTTGAAAGAGATATAGCTCATCTAGTTAATCACAACCCCAATATTCTGATAATCATCTGCATTTTTAGTGGTAAACACAGGTCCCCAACACAGGATGACAGATGGGTATGCATTTGATTGGTCCTAGCTCCCTAATCCCAAACCTGCATCACGGCCCTGAAACATCTGCAAATCTATCTTAAATTCGGTTTTTAAGTCGAGTGGTATATAATCTCTCTAATGTTGTAGATTGGTGGTATATACTAAGGTTCAAAACTTTTCATTGATTCAGCTGCTTTCATTCAAGCTATTAACAACAACAAAATGGATGCATTAAAAATTAAAAGTAGAATAAGTCCACTGATTAAACACCATACATTTGCATGGTATATATTGAATAATTCTGCCAGAGTATGTAAAGATGCATAGGTACATTATATAGGTAGAGTGGGTATGTTCCATCCCTTTTTCAGCAGCTGAGGTTTATATGTCCATAGCTGTTTGATAAACCACTTGTAAAGCACTGGTAAAAGGAACATCCACCCAACCAGAGATTGAAGCCGGGATGCCAAGAAGATACTATGACTGCTACACCACAGGTCTCTTGAAGATGTAGTAGCCATATTTTGTCAATGCTGAAGAGATTCCATTTCAATCTAGCTGGCCTATTACTAGCTTTCCAACTCTTAAAGTCCCAGGTTGCCAAGGAAACAAGTGAGGAGATCATATTTCAACCTCCCCCTCCCCAAGGTAGATTAGGTATGATCAGGGAGTTGGCATTAGAATGCCAACTCTCTGGTATGTTCCATCCCTTTATCAACAGCTAAGGTAATGATGTCCATGACCATTTGATTAAGCAGTTGTGAAGCACTGGTGAAAGGAAGAGACCCGCCAGGGATTGATCTAGCCTGCCAACTTCATTGCCAAGCAGATATTATGACTGTTAGACCACGGAGGTCTCTTAAAGATGTAGTAGCCATTTTGGTCAATGTCGATGATATTCTTGTCATCTCGGCAGCAGCCACAAATGTTTAACATGAGCTCATAACTTAAGTTATGAATGGTGTCACCTCACCTAGTCTCTTCAGGCCTCCTGGCCCGTAAGGCTGCAGTGCACTTTCTCCACTGGACTGTTATTTGCAACTTGTCTGGCTTCTGTCCACAAGCTCCATCCCATCACTTTCCTCTCCTTCTCGACTGTCCTTCTCCAGGTCATTCTAGGACGACCAACTTTCCTTCTCCCCTCTGGTTTCCAGTCATAGCTGTCACACAGTGCTTAATAGTGCTCTTGCGCATCACATGACCAATCCACCTCTACCTTCTTTTTAGTGCTGATTTTGTCATGTTTTCTGATTGTCAGTATTTCATCGTTAGATATTACATATGGCTATCTGATCTTCAAAATTCTCCTGTAGCATTTGAACATAAATGTACCCAGCTTTTTATTATCTGCTACATTAGCTCTCCATGTCTCGCAACCATACAAGAGTTAACAAGAGAGCTAAACAGTCATATTTTTGTATATATTGAGAATATGAATGGTGTACATTAATGTAACTTGGCACAGGAGTAGAGGACATTGGCACTGTTTAAATGAGCATGATTGGGGGGTTGTGTGTGCATAATAATTTTCATAACAAAATTAAGCACCGTTTTGATAAGTAATACTGTAAATAAGCTCAGTCTCAGAAACAACTGTGGAGACAAAGATATAAATACACAAATATAAATTACTATCAAGAATATATCAAAACATTTTATATGACCTTTAGACCACAGATATCTCTTGAAGATGTAGTAGCCATTTTTTGTCAATGTTGATGAGATTTCATTACATGAATAAAACAATCTATTCTTTAGGTGTCACTTTTAGT
>JAIGNY010001519.1:912500-925000 GCA_020152595.1 Chiridota heheva
ATAATCCCTCTAATCCTTTTAAATGCTTCAAATATCTTTGATTCAACGTATGTTAAAATACATTTATGCTAATTTATTATCATTTTGTTTTATTTCAAAAGTTGCTGTATTTTTCATGGTCCCAGGAAAGCCGTAACAAATTATAAAAAAAGACAATACCAAAACCGGGAGGGGGAGTGGACATCAACATTTTGTGATGTGAGAAATATGAGGAAATTCACTAAGCAAGGGAGAGTATCTGGCAACAAATTGATGACATCATTAAGGATTGCTGACGTCAATAAGGATTGCTCCTGCAGTATCTTCTTCTTCCGATAAATGTTTCAAACATCAACAGGCTGATGACTCTTCAAACTGGGACAGGAAATGAATGAACACCGCATTTGCATGCTTCTCTTTTCGAATAGTGTTCAGAGAACCCGGCAGGAAGTGAATCTCCTGCCATCCGGACTACCATCTAATGTCCTCATCTGAGGGATGGTGAGCGCCATCCAACCATTGTACACTTCTCCCAAAGGCTTGAGTAGGAGTAGGAGCTGCAGATGACGTACTTCCGCTTTTATGTTTGGCAGAGCTGTCTCCATAGCTGTGGAAAATCGTGTCAGGCTAGTGGAGCCTTGAACCTGGAACCTCCAGCATCTCAGTCTGCACTCTTACCAACTGAGCTACCTAGCTCCAACTTTGATTTATTACCTCCGCCAATGGATGGATGTTATGTATTAGCCTCTTGTTTATTTGTTTGTTTGTCTGTCATCAAGATATCTCAAGAACTGATGATTGGATTTGGATTAAACTTGGTGTTTGGTTTTGTTACTGCTTAAGGAAGAAGTGATTTAAATTTGAGACATATTGGAACAGGGGAAGGGTGCAAATGGGAGGTGGGGACAGGTTTTTGCTCTGTTTGTCTGTCATCAAGATATCTCAAGAACATGATTGGATTTGGAATTAAATTTGGTGTGTGGCTGTGTTACTGTTTTAGGAATATGTGGTTAAAATCTAGGACTAATTGGAACAGAGATAAGGGCAGAAATTGAGGGGTGGGGATGTTTTACAATAAGATCTGTCAAGAAGAAGCTAAGAAATTTTCCAATTGAATGTGCTGAACAATAACTTTGCACTCTGAATGAAGATCCAAACAATCAATTTTTCTGGATTCAAAGAGACTTACAGTACATCAAGTATTCTCTGGAATCAAATACCAGAACCAAAAGGTTTTGTGGTTCGATGCTTTTGTTTTTCATAAGTTAATTACTTTCAAAAATTTGTATTAACTGTCATGTCATTTGCATATCATGCCACACCCACCATGTAGTATTTGTTCCATGATTTATTTATTCATGATGCAAAACAGTTTGCTCATTTGTCACACCTCATTAATATTCCATGCATGTGTATATGACATCTGATAAACTGTTGTTAATGATATACAGTATAGTGTTTACATCATTTACAATTCATACATGTAATGACAATAACATAAGCAACAATATTATCATGCCCAATATGATGCAAAACAAACATACAGTTGCTCATTTATCACTTTTTCAAAATTTTCACATTAAACCCGCCAACTTATTCAAATGCATGAAATCACCCCAAAAACATTAAGGCACATCTGCATACCATGAGCTAGCTTTATGTGTACCACACATGACGTGAATACAGTTCATAGTTTTGAAATGACATGTTTACAAGATTCTTGTTTACAAAATTATATTAAGCCTCGCCCACCACGCATATTAATGAAAGTCAATGTTTTTACATTATGAACACCTACACACCAGCTAACATTTTATCTATGCCAAATAAAAACAAAACAGACATGCGGTTGTTAAAATATGAACATTTCCAGATTTTTATATTATGCCCCACCTACATATACTCATTTATTAATATGCATAACATCACCACCAAAATTAATAGGGCACATGTGCGGACCATGGGCTACATGTGTACCACATATGACATAAATCCAACCTTTTGTTCTGGCGATTTAGTGTTTACAAGCTTTACTTGGCAAAACCACTTTAAGCCCCGCCCACTGCGCATAATAATGAGATTCAACATTTTATACCATCTGCATTTAGACACCAGCTATCAACATTATCATACCAAATATGAAACAAAACGGACATAGGGTTGTTGAAATATGTGCGTTTCAAGATTTTTACGTTAAGCCCGCCCACTCATTAATATGCATGACATCATCACCAAAAACAATAGGGCGTATCTATGGACGATGGGCTACCTGTGTACCATATATGATATTCTAGAGATATCATGTTTGCAAGCTTGGCGTCACACACACACACACACCCATCCATACATACGCCTTCATGACCACATAGGTTCCCGATGCAATCACATCGGAACCAAAAATGAAATAATTGGTTTCTGCCATGAATGGAAAATGATGGAATGTGAATCCTGGCTGAAGAGAGCTCAAACAATGATGCTTCACTTGAATAAAACTGAAAACAATGGTATGGCCTTGAAAGAAATCCAGTCAGAAGGTAATTTTCTAAGATTGTAAAGTGTGTATAAAGTTAGAAAGGAACCAAAGAGATTAATTATTTACCAATTCACTGATTTTGCATTTCCATCTTTGAGATCAGTCGTTTAAAAATTGCGTGCCCCTTCCCCACCATTTGAAATACTTCTCCGCGGCCCATGTATAGGAGCCACAATATGAACTATGAACTTTAACAATCTAATCTTCTTGTAATATATCATTAAAGCAAATCCCTGATTAGGCCTACAGTTCCCACTCCAATGACCGTGCATATTCCTATAAGGTTCATAAACACAGCTCTGGTATTGTCCAGGCAAAGCCCCAGGAAGATTTATGATTTAAGTACAATTCTTTCTTTGTTTTTTGGTTTTGTCTCTTTCAGTAAGTCACTGACACTTTCTTTGAAACAGATGCACTTGACACAGAAAATACAAATTCCCTATCGAATAGAAGATAATACCATCATGTAACATCTGTTAACAACAAATCAATAGAGCGTCAATGGGCAATATAGTTTTCACGAATTAAAGTGCATACCTCCACCCCGTTGCAATTCCAACATGCATAGCATAATTTTAGAGTTCATTTGATCCCCATACCCAATGTAATCTACCTCAGAAATCCTAGGCCCACCAAGATTCATCCCCACATTTTGATCTGTAATGATTATTTGCAATCTGAACACTTGAAGATTATCTTCTGACTGGATTTCTTCCAAGGCCATATCATTGTTTTCAGTTTTATTCAAGTGTAGCATCATTGTTTGAGCTCTATTCAGCCTAGATTCACATTCCATCATTATCCATTTATGGCAGAAACCTGTTAAATTTTCTTTGATTCCAGAGAACACTTGATGTAAGTCTTTTTGAATCCAGAAAATTGATTGTTTGGATCTTCATTTAGAGCACAAAGTCATTGTTCAGCACATACCATTGTAAAGTTTCAACTTGGTCTTGACAACTTAGTCTTGACAGATCTCAATCTAAAACATCCCCACTTCTCAATGTATGCCCTTCCCTTTTTCCAATTAGTCCCAAATTTTAATCACTTCTTCCAGAAACATTAACAAAACTACAAAACAACTTTAATCAAAATACAATCATTAGTTCTCGAGATATCTTGATGACAGGCAAACTCACCTTAAAATGTCCCCACCCCTCCATTTGCACCCTTCCCCTGTTCCAATTAGTCCCAAATTTTAATCACTTCTTCCTTAAGCAATAACAAAACAACACACCAAATTTAATCCAAATCCATTTATCTCTTCTAAAGATATCTTGATGACAGATAAACAAACAGAGGCAAAAACATGTCCCCACCCAGGCCACCCTCATTTGCACCCTTCCCCTGTTCCAATGTCTCAAATTTTAATTATTTCTTCTGTAAGTAGTAACAAAACCACACACCAAATTTGATCCCAATCCAATCATCAGTTCCTGAGATATCTTGATGACAGACAGACAAACAAACAAACAACTTTGTTGGCAGGGGTAAATTTACATATATAATTTTCTCAGTCGTTTCTACACAAATGATACAGATTACAGAACTAACATATTTCCTTATCGGAATAAGACTTCTTCACTATCTTTTTTTTTATTTTGATGTCCTCTTTCATATAAGATGAACGGACATACATGGACCTTCGATGGATGTCCGTTGGTTCTGCAACAAGTCACTGACTCTTGTAATGTCTATAGGGACTGCCGGCAAATGAGAACAATCACAACTTTGCAGGGTTTGGATTTATGACCAGGTGATAGAAGGATATAACTCATTTTGACCAGACTGCCCCATCTGTTAATCTGTAAATCTTATAAGATTCAAACCAACAATAAAACTGCCTACCTCATTTAATATCCTGCAATCTCATCCAGGGGATATTTGAAATGGTACATGTTGACAATTAATGCATATAGAGTAATCAGGGGTGTTAGCAAGCCTTTTGGTTTGGAGGGTCGTAGAACGAAAAAAGCTCTAATGGCGTAAAAAAAATCCAAAATTATGTCAAAATAGTGATCTTAAAAATGGTCGGATGCTAAATTTTACTGAAGTTCAAAAGTGAAAGTCATTGCCTCAAAATCTAGACCTTTTAGTAAATTATCTGGACCTTTCTACCTTTAGGGAAGCCATTAGGGAAGGGGGTACAATGACCTGGTCAAACCCCTGTCTACACCCATGAAAATCAATATGCAAATTACAATTTGCCTCTGACAATCAAACATGTTTTGCATTTCTAAGGACAGCAGATAAACAGATATTAATTATAATCATATATTAATCATAAACCATTCCAAATAAGAGTTGAATTGTAAGAAAAGCAGATAACAGATCCATTTCTACTGAGAGATTTTTGAAATGCATCACCCTATGGTGGCACGGAACTAATTATTTGCCCTATTGAAGCCTATGATGAAAAAGTCAGGTTCGGGGACCCTTTTGTGCCAGAATGTTATAGATTTAGGATCTTTTGTGATGTTTTCCAAAAAGTACCATCTAATATCTCTTGGATGAGGGTACTTTCAATAGGGGGTCACCAGAGGTTTTGGCCCTTTTTTAGGCTGAAGTAAAGGTGTTAAACACTCTCACTTCTCAGCTTCCTGTCCCATGAAATGGAACCTCTCAAAATGTATTTATTGGCCTTTTCTTTGAGGTTCACTTTTTTGGATGGTGCAGTGATACCTTCCATGCTACCTTATATAGGACACTGCTATGAGGTAACCACCTGTTTCAGCGACTGGAATTGAATTGGTCACCTATGAATAATAACAGCCCTTTCAGCCCAGAACTCCTGAACTGATCTCATTTGATTTACAAAAACTCTCTCACCTACAAATTAATTTACAGTACAGAATTATATGTGACCTGGTTGCATGGAAATTGCCATGCGCTTGGCCTCCTACTGAACCTTAGGTAAACCAGTAGGGTCAACCATTCAATTTTGCTGATCACATGTTTCTCAGAGCATATGGACAGGTGTTAATTTTATATTCAGCAGAAAGAGCTTTAAGGTCTGAACATAATAAGTCTTCAAATTATGTCTACAGCACCTTTAGTTTGCGGGTTGTGGCTAATCAAAGTTTCAAGAAATTCTAATGTATGTAAAAAGTTGTGATGAATAAAAGAGAGCACAGCTCAAAATCTTTACTGTAATTTGGCCTAAATTTGAACAAAACAAATAAGTTAACATAAGGAAATTATTGGTTTTTCCATGTCGATGTCACAAAATTTCAATAAAATTTGCATAATTTATTATAATAAGTCATTAAATTCAAAATGCTGTAACATTTTTAACCAATTTTGGTCAATTGTTTTGCTTTTTTTTTTCATGTGTGATATAGCCTATTTTCATGTGCCCTGTAGCCTATTTTCATGTGCCCTATAGCCTATTTTCATGTGCCCTATAGCCTATTTTCATGTGCCCTGTAGCCTATTTTCATGTGCCCTGTAGCCTATTTTCATGTGCCCTATAGCCTATTTTCATGTGCCCTATAGCCTATTTTCATGTGCCCTATAGCCTATTTTCATGTGCCCTATAGCTTATTTTCATGTGTCCTATAGCCTATTTTCATGTGCCCTATAGCCTATTTTCATGTGCCCTATAGCCTATTTTCATGTGTCCTATAGCCTATTTCCATGTGCCCTATAGCCTATTTTCATGTGCCCTATAGCCTATTTTCATGTGCCCTATAGCCTATTTTCATGTGCCCTATTGCCTATTTTCATGTGCCCTATAGCCTATTTTCATGTGCCCTATAGCCTATTGCATGTGCCCTATAGCCTATTTCCATGTGCTCTATAGCCTATTTTTATGTGCCCTGTAGCCTATTTTCATCTGCCCTATAGCCTAATTTCATGTGCCCTATAGCCTATTTGTATGTGCCCTATAGCCTATTTTCATGTGCCCTATAGCCTATTTTCATGTGCCCTGTAGCCTATTTTCATGTGCCCTATAGCCTATTTCCATGTGCCCTATAGCCAATTTCATGTGCCATATAGCCTATTTCCATGTGCCCTATAGCCTATAGATCATGTGTTGGGTAAGTTTCATGAACCTAACATCAATGTAACTTTAGTCCATCCATATCCTGCCTCTTTGTCCTTTACCAATTTAAAGGCCAGTTACCGTCTCTCACATGAAGATAAATACAATTCAATTTATGTGATTTGATTGGTCGAAGCACAATGGCCAAACATGTACTTATACTGATCTATACTAGGCCAATCAGCAATCCTTTTGGAACAAAATATATGCCACCACATTTAATCATGATAGATGGCCTAATTCTTCCTCAAAGCTAAAAGTTTTATTCTGAATGTGATACAAACAAAACATGATTTCAACTTCCAGGAGATGAAACACAAAGCAAAGGAACAAGGGCATATGCCTCCCTCTAAATGTACCCCTACACAATCCATCTCTAGCTCCCAGAATAATTTTCAGTCTACCAGAGAATTCTACCCTTCACCCATTTTATATCCTAAAACACCCCAATGTCATCCATACGTCTGCTAATACCCTCACGAGAATTGGGGCTTCTTCATAAAGCATGCCAGCTTGAAAAGGAGAAAACAATCATAGGATGTATTCAATTGATCTTTCCATTGATCACTTTCCAAGCTGATAGCAAGGGGTAGGGTGAGGGATAGCAAGGGGAGGGTGAGAGATAGCAAGGGGTAGGGTGGGGATAGCAAGGGTAGGGTGGGGATAGCAAGGGGGTAGAAAGGGGATAGCAAGGGGTAGGGTGGGGATAGCAAGGGATAGGGTGGGGATAGCAAGGGAAGGGTGGGGACAGTAGCAGTGCTACAGGGGTCAAATCCCTTTGGCCCCACTTTCTCCCCCAAACTTTTGTAGTCACATATTTTGTCAAATTAGGCCTTATCCCCCTTTCTAAAGCAAAGCTGCCCCTCTCTTTCCCTCAGCATGTGCCACCACTAAGGGGGACTTTCTTATGAAGGAAAATTATTCAAAACTTCTTATGAAGTTCACTTGAGGACATTATTTAAAACTGTTTATTCTTTGCATGGTAGGTACATTGAACCCAGACAAGGTGAAATTGTGATATTTTTTGTCAATCATGTAGTCATTTAATTCTTAATCTTTCAGCAGTCTGAGAGCAGTTGTGGGTATCACTCATATACCTCCATCAGATAATTATAAAATAATGAAACAACATGAAAAAGTGGCTGAATCTTATTGCATTTAATGGGATTTCAGCTACGATATTAAAGCCCCCAATGCACAATCATTCTCAATCTTGATGTGTGGCTGCTCTGATACTATGTGTCCCCATAGGTTCTTTGCATTTTGTATCCGCACAGCTGAAGTAATAAAACAAGAACGTGTTAATAATGCAAGAAGTTTGACACCAGCTGATGAATTTAATGTCATTCACCAGGTACAACAAATACATGCTGCACTGAAATTATGGGTTACGCCAACAGAGACAGCCAGATTAAAAGTTTATCTACACCTGCTCTATCCAAAAACAAAATGGAGCACCAATTTAATAAGTTAATCTAAACCTCTCAAAATCTATTCAAACGTCTTAATAACACAACTAATTCAAATTGTTGTGAAATATGTGACATATAATTCAGGGAGTCAAATTCTAGCATTATCAAAATAATATTATTAAGTGATTTCGTACAGTGACATCAACTTCAGAGTTGAAACACCTCCGTAGGAATTTATTGTCAAGATTTGGCTGAGTTTGTCAACTTAACGGATCAGTTCAGGTGTTAAGCAAGTCCATCTCATATGATAAGCAAGTCCATCTCATATGATAAGCAAGTTCATCTCATATGATAAGCAAGTCTATCTCATTAGTTGTTCTGCTCCTTAAAGTTTCAAACAGTCAGACCCAACCTGATACATAACCAGGTCGGGTCAGATTTATCCTCTTTATTTTCTTTATTCTGAAAGCCTTAATTGTTGTGGAAGTTGGTGCTGAGTATCATATTAGCAATAGATGAAGTCCTTATTGTGTGGTTATTTTAATTAAGATAAAGTGGTCTCACTATTTGCTACAGTAAGTTTGTGGTTATGATTTGCTGGAAATTTTTTTAAGGAGAAGGACAAGTCATGTCATATGATAAGCAAGTCCATCTCATATGATAAGCAAGTCCATCTCATATGATAAGCAAGTCCATCTCATATGATAAGCAAGTCCATCTCATATGATAAGCAAGTCCATCTCATATGATAAGCAAGTCCATCTCATATGATAAGCAAGTCCATCTCATATGATAGGCAAGTCCATCTCATATGATAAGCAAGTCCATCTCATGTGAAAGAGGACTTCAAAAGAAATAAAATGGTGAAGAAAGCATTCAAAAATCTTATAGGAGATATTCAAGTTTCAAGTTTCAAGTTGGTATCATTTGGTAGAGATGACTGAAATCAGACTAGTTGTGACATCACAGCCACAAACACCTCAGTCTTGATATAATATATCATATTTTGTCATGTTGTTTAATGGCCTTAATCCATTGGATATGTGAGGAATGTAAAAAAGCAGAAGAAACTTAGACTTACTACACCAGTCATTTCTACACAGGTGTGACACAACTTGAATATCTCCTTAATGGAATACCATATTCAAGTATTTTCTTCACCATTTTGTTTCAATCGGGTTCTTCTTTCATATGAGATCAACTTGCTTGACCACTGAACTAATCCTTTCCAAGATGTCGCACCAATTAAATAACCACTGTTTCAAGAGAAGCAGCCCTCCAATTTTTGCAACTAGCTCATGAAGTTCAGTGTTGTTACTTACTCCTGCTAAGAGGGAATCTCACCTCAAGAAAATTGCATGACCTCCATTCAACTAGTAACATCATTGCCACAGCGGTAATTAATTGGCTTGTATGTGCATGGTCAGTGATTGTGTAACATTTGGACCAATCACAAACGTTGGATTATAGTGCGTTGTTTCTACACAATTATATGTCCTTTAAACAATAGTGAGCCAACAAAGTAAAAGAGATGTTCTTACCCACATTTGAGGACATACTAGGACATACTGCTCAATGTGTAAGTTAGAATATAGCCAATCTTGAGGAATTTCAAACTTTCTTAATTATGTTTTGTCCAATTTCACAAACTGCAAAAACCTTGAAGAAAAAAAAAGACTGCCAAATGGGCAGATTTAAAACAATTCAGATGGGATTTGAATCTATTTTGTTAATTTTCAATACCTTTTAAATAATTCAACTAATGTTACCCTACATGTAGGTGCCACTGATCCCAAGATTTAGCAATTTATTTTCCATTTACAGAAAAAGAAAATTATCATCCGACTCATTTTGTCATTTTATCATTTTGGCTCGTTTACAGCTATATCCAAAAAGAAATTCAAGATGACAATTCTCTTTCTGATATTGTTCAATCAGTTTTGGTTCAAACAAGTGACGAGAAATTTCTGTTTATGGCATTATCTCTCCACCAGCAAGTCCCTGCAGGGACAGATTGTGATTGGTCGTAGACAATCTAGTCAGGTGTCACAGTGTGAACACTAACGTCCATAAAGAAACCAAAATGGAAAGAACTCTATTTTGTTAAAAATCTTGCCAACTTCTGTAATGAAATTGTACTTTTGGGTCATTTAGATGGGAAAAATCTTGCCAACTTCTGTAATGAAATTGTACTTTTTGACAGTCCCCTTATTTTTACAGTGGATAAAAAGAAGACTGCAAAATGGAAAGATTTAAAACAATTTTGACAGTCCCCTTATTTTTACAGTGGGTAAAAAGTCACTACAATATTATTGTAGTTGATGCTATTAGTATAAAATGCAATTTATGAATCTAAGGTCTGCAATTTTCTAAAATCCTTCTTCACAATTTTTGGTATTGCAATCTTCAACATAGACTAGCACATGTGCTTTTCTTGCCAATTAACAAGGTTTTTACTTTTAATAACCTTTTTAAAGTTCTATATACAATTTCCATATTAGTCGAAGAGTAATAAAATCTGAGCAGATCAGTTCTTTTTAATTTTGAAGAAAAAAAGTTTAGTTTTTGAGTAATATGCGCTGATTGAATTTGTATAAATTTACAATTCAGGTGAAATTCTGATGTATGGACTGGGCAAACAGCTCAAAATCTTTATGTCATTCTTATTTAAAATTCTTAGTTACTAAAAATGATAGGAAAATCTTTTCCTCCTAGAATTTAATTGGGCCATACAGCAAAGACAAAACCTGTTGGTCAGAATTTGCTGTGCCACTTAAAAGAATTATGATAGACAATTCAAAAGCAAAGGATTTACAAAAGAAATACCAAGATCACCCTGTAATACATCACAAAATTTGCATACAATATGCAAATTGATTCCTGAGATTAAAAAATGCAATAACAACATGGTCAATTTTTATCCAAGTTCTATGAAATTTTTGCTACTATGAAATTTTTTTTTTGATTATTAAACAATTTAGCCAATGTTTCCTGTACACATCCAAATACCTTTTAAAATCTTTGGAAATGGATAGATGTATGGCTATATAGCCAGGAAGCCAATTTGGTACAAAAATCAGGTTGATATCATGATTCCGTCCAAGAGATATGGATTTTTAAAGATTTCTTAATTGCATTTTGAAGTTTCTGTACAGTATGATGAATTCGTGTTTAGTGATGTCACAGAGACAATTCCATTGCAAATGTTTAGGTATTTCTTTGAACGTTAATTGGTTGTTTCTGTATGATTAGTAACAAAATCCCAAACTTATTGAAGTAGGGTATATTTGGCAATGTATATAAATACCTAACTTTCATTAATTGATTTTTCTAGTAGGTTTTACTACTAAAATAGGATGATTTTACTACTAAAAAATGATGATAGATTTAAATGAAATAGCTCAACTTTGTGGAGAATGTGTTGCTGTGATGTCCCACTGAGCCTTTTCTTATTCGTTTATTGGCATTTTTTGTGAACCTTAAAATTTGAATATCTCCTGGTAGGAATAACAAATCAACATGATTTTTGTACATAAATATTTCTAAAAATGTTCTCTTTCTTATGAAAGATTACGAAAAAACATGGGAATATTCCTTTAAATAACAACCTTGCACTTCCTGCAAGTTTGATTGACATACATCATTCTAATTGAAACTTGACAGAGAATGATATATAGTCTTGTAAACAAACCACTTATGGAACAAGGATTTTCAAAGATTTTCACAAAACTCCCCTGGGTACAAATCCATCTTGTAGCCTTCAACGTATGAAGGCTACGATTAAAGTAAATAAAAGCCATCTGCGCTTGGCTTTCAGCTAGCTTAACCCTCATCATTCAACAAGGGGGAGAAAACTAGAAAAGCGCCGAAACACCTGGTCAATAAGTTTCCGACAACATAGTTATTTCTTAACATTCTTTGTAAACAGACAGCAAACTCACCTGTTCTTAAATACATAAAAAGAGTAGAAACAGCCTAGCTTTCCTTTTTCTAGCCAAGGACCCATGAACTAAGAGGAAAACAGGACAGCTTTGGAAACAATGAAATTAATCTAGTATGCATGCTTTGATTGGTAAAATAAATTAAATTCTCCCAAATGTAAACAAACCATTGGCACCGTATTGGAGATATTCATTTGTACATTTTGTTATATTTTTCTTAAAGCAGAAACAACACTTATTTGCAGAATGTACTGTAGTCAGGAAGGAGAAAAATATTTTACTGTCTGCATGGGACCATAGAAAGTACAGAAAAAGAAAAAATCTGCAAGTATACCATAAAAAACAATAAGAAACTAAAGAAAAGTATGTTCTGTCATTTCTTGTTTCAAATTCTTTCAAACCGTTTGTCCCCTCTCCACTTTCCCCCTTTTCCTGTCCTTTCCTCTCTTAATTTACTTTTCTTTTTCCTTCTTTGCTTTCCTGCTCTTTTTTCATTCTGGAGACCTGAAAAAATTCTTGGATCATAGCTAGGTGCTGTAGTCTGCAAAATTTTCCAGCCCTGATCATCATCATTCACACATCACCATCCT
>JAIGNY010001519.1:935000-1005162 GCA_020152595.1 Chiridota heheva
ATTAATTTGATATGTAACCATTCAAGTAAATGTTTTAAAATCTATTTAAAAGCATGAATATATACAACCAAAATCTATGGCTTATTTCTATTTTACATGCTTTGAATTTTTAGACCTATTTATGGAAATTTGTGACTATAGGAAATGCCTCTCCATATTTCTCCTGTTAATCCATTGTTTTTAATTCCTAATTGCAGGAATTAAATTACAGAAAATCAGTCAATTCTTAAAACGAGGGTTTGATTCTAAATAAATCAACAGTTCATTTAAACAAAAATTTCCGAAGCAATGTACTTGAATTCTGATGGTTATTCTGCCAAATAGTGGGAGGGACATGCTCCCCCCCCCCCACCCAAAAAAAATAAAAAATATGTCCCTGCATGACCAAGGATATGATGAAATGGCTTCCAGGGTATACATGAAAGGTTGGTCAATCAGCTTCTTCTTTATTTGCATTCAAGAATATGAAAACAATTAAAGAAAATTTGTCCCTCTGCTCATTTGATTTGAATATTAAAAATATAGGCCTACCCATTTTCAAGCTCAACATTTTCCTCTGGAATGCTTTATTCAGAATCAAATCCAAGGAGCACTTGATCAAAAATTGAGGGCTATTTCTTGCTAATTTCATGCAAATTTTGAAATAAAACGGTCTTGATCATTTTAATACATGTGTCGTTGAAAATTAAATTAAGTATTGATTACATAATTATTAAGGATGATTTGACATTTCAAAGGGTATCACTATCATCATATAATGTGCAATTAAAAAAAACATTTGAATATTCTAGAGACTACAGAATAATATGCCCTAACATATATTTTGGATGTGTATTCCTTTAAATAATTTCTAAAACACCCACCTCCATAATGGTATTTATCCAACTTCTTGAAAGTACAATAATTTTCTAGGTATGAAATTCTAGAAGCTACAACTACCATACCAGTCAGTTCCCCAGCATGATCTGCAGTATTCTCAACCAAGCTGGCTTATTATCCTTGTAAGTACATTGGCTGGTAATGGTAAAATGATTGACTGCATGTCAATCTAAATCTTTCCATACAAAACTTTCTCTGGCTTTATGTGTGTCCACATACTCCTTCGGTGAAAAGTTTACTTTACAAATAATTTGTATATAGTATTGTAGCCTTATTTTACAACTTCAATAATAACTGAAAAGTTCAACTCTTATTTTTTAAACAGCAAGTGAGAAACTGTTCTTGAAAATGTATTTGTTCAGTGGTCCAATTTTCTTATGTTGGCTTCTGAACAAGTACCATGGATCTGATCTGCTCTTTCTTACCTTCATCTCTGCATGGGCATTAACCTCTATTTATCCTACCATCCAGGGTTCAAAATGATGCAAAGAATCAGAACCTTAATTGTACTGTATCTTCTTTTTTTTTTTTTTCCACCTTTGTGGAAATGGAAGACTTGTTTTGGAACTTGAAAAGATTCATCAAGTGAGTTGCTTCCACATGCTCACTCTATTGTATCTACACAAATATTCCTGTATATGTAGAGGCCTAAAAGGCTGAGCTCTGATTGGGCCCTATATGGTTAAACTCTCCTACGCCATTTTAGACATCTGGAAACATGATAAACTTCTCAAATAAATATGCTTATTTTAAAACCAAATTAAACTTTTACAGTGTTGGGGTAAAATTGTTTCAGGGGGCAAACCACATGCAGTAATGGCTCATCTATGGATAAAACAAACAAATATTAAGTGGGGACAGGTCAAAATTATGCTAATTACTGGGGTCATCCCCCCTTCCCCCACCCATTGACAATCACATCCACAGGCCCTTCCCATTAGTATGTTTAATAACAGTGAACCAAGTTCATCATAAAAGAAAAAGAAGCTTTAAAAGAAACAAAATGGTGAAGAAACTACTTCCATTAGGGTAGAAATGACTAGAGTGGAAGTCTACTATACAAAAGGTTGGCATCCCTATACTTATTTTCTTAACAAATTTTAAAGTATCTAAAAAAATTCTTTTTTTTTACTAAACGGAAACTTTCTTCAGTAGTAATTATAATTTCCGTACCAGACTGTTAATGCTTCCTGATGCACTGTACATACCAGTGATTTTAGGCCACAAAATCTCAGGAAGAAATATAAAAAGAATTAATATATAAAGAAAATTTGAGAATTGTGAGGTCACAACTGCATTCTGCAGTCAATTTTAGAATTCAAATAAATAAAACTTAACAGAATCAAATTGTTGAATGCATTCTCTTTTCACCATTTTGTTTCTTTTAAAGTCCCCTATTAAATATAAGATGGACTTGTTTGACCACTGTATTAATCCTTTCATCAAATGTCAAAATGTATATTAAAAAAATACAATGGCTTACGGTATAAAGACAAGTGTTTCCTACAATACTACGTAATTAAACAATTCTACAAATTAATGTTGAATATGAAGATTTAATTAAATTAAATGTTCGAATGAAATCAGGTTAACAGCCACTCTTTTTTCAAGAAGACAAGTCTTCTTTTTCAGAGGGTATACTGCTAGAAGAGATTAAAAAGACTGTGGTATGGTGTTCAGTAGTACAATGAACAAGGCAAAACTTAAACACCAGCATTATCATAACCTTAAAAACATGACTAAACATTCAAACTAACATTGCCCCCAGAGAACAATTAACATCTTACCTTTGAAAAGTTAGATGTTGACATCTTCACAAAAGGAATTTATCTTCTTCTTTTTTAACTTAAAAAAACTCCTTTCAAAGAAAATCCTGTATTCCAATGTATTGACAAATGTTCATTCCTTGGGGTGCAGAAATGATGCACACAGCTACTCCATCGAAAGAAGAATGAATCCAAAATTGATTTGGTGACACGTTCACAGCGACCCAGGCATTGAACTTTTATTACCTGCTAGGGGTACTTTCAGGAGTACAGGCTTGCCACAAGGACGAATCATACAAACCTCGTTTACTGCATTTAAAGATATATGGAAATGTGAGATTTTATATTCACCAGAAAGGAAGAGCTTTAAACTATGAACAGAATCGTCTTCAAATTACAACAAAGCTGTCGATTTTAAGCATTGGTTAATAAGTTGGAAGATTTTTAAAGGAATATTTCTATGTTTTTCATTACCTTTTATAAGAAAAAGAAAAATATTAGAAACATTTTAGTACAAAAATCATATGTTATTCCTACCAGAAGATATTCAAATTTTATAAGGTTCACAAATAATGGCAATAAACGGATAGGAAGAGGCTCAGTGTGACATCACAGCAACACATTGTGCCTCAATACTTTTTTTATTAGTAAAACCTGCTAAAAAAATAAATTGAAGAAAGTTAGGTATTTATATACATTGCCAAATATACCCAACTTCAATAACTTCTAAAAAATTGTTTCTAATCATACACAAACAACCAATTAAAGTTCAAAGAAATACAAAACATTTGCAATGGAAATGTCTCTATGACATCAAACACGAATTAATCATACTGTACAAAAGCTTTAAAATGCAACTGGGAAATCTTTAAAAATCCATATCTCCTGCACGGAATATGACATCAACCTGATTTTTGTACCAAATTGGCTCTAAAAGTATGCTCTTTCACCAAAAATTTTATAAAAAACCATGGGAATATTCCTTTTAAAGAGGCGATATCGTCATATACGCACAATATTTAAAATTCCTTTCAAATTTTTTGATTGGTTGAAATTTTGCTGCGCAGATTCGTTGTCTCGTATTGCAAGGTATATAGTTATTTAAAACACCTTGAAGGTCATCACACGAGATAACCCAAATGGTTGCGGTGATCTCAACTAACATTTTTTTCAAATCATGTGGTGAGTTTGAGCCCCGGTAGAATCAGTTATCTTCTTCTTTTTTTTTCTCAGTAATTTTCATTTGGTGACTATCATTGTAGTATTATAATACTAAAATTTCACTTTCGCTTTCTGACAAAAAAGCATTGTAAAAAACAAATAAGTTTCTCGTCACAGTAACGTACAACGTAATGCGCTGTGTATATAATTCTGCACACACAGCGTACATGCTAGTGTCTGACTGTACTGTGTGGTACAAACAGACAGAGGATCGGATCTTGTCTCCACAACCAGAAGTGACGTCAAAATATAGTATCCCCCATTTTTCCCGTATTTTACTGAGACGAGCCTCCCTCTTTAACATGAAAAGTTGTAATGTATGCAAAGAGAAGATTTCTTAAAATCATAGATGGATGGAGATTCTAAACCTCTTGGTCCTATCTAATTGCTCCCATGCATTCAAAGAAGAGTTGGTAAAGGATTGAAAAAAAATAATACACTGTAACATACAGAAATGCATACATTTTATCTTTATATTTAATAAAATATATAACAAGTGGACCTCTGCTTTTTGGGCGAGAGAAATAATACTTGAGCAGATAAAAAGAAACACAAAAGACCAGAAAATATTTCCAGCGGATCCAAGAAAACAAAAAGTTCCAACATAATTAATTTATTTGAAGTATTAAATCTGAGCCGAAGTTCGAAAAGCTCAAAAATGCAGATAATTCTACTAGATAGGACATTTGTAGGCATACCAACTTGAGTGACAGATAAAACAGGAGAGCCAAAATGATAACATTACATGGGTTTTTAAACTGAAATTACGAGCTGAAGTGAAGGATACGTGGCATCAGCCAATTGGTTGATCAAAAATTAATGTTGATTTAATTGGTCAGCATTGATCACATGATGGTCATGGATCGATGAGCCAACGGTCCAATATTCAGAGACAAAAATAAACAGAAATCCAACAGAAAAGCCCGTAGTGGCAAATATGGTAAATTTTTATGGAGGATGTTTCATTAAGGAAATTAGACTAAAATCAATACTATCAAGATCACAATATGAAAAAGAAACAAATTGGGGTAAAAACAGTGTTGAGATTACACAAAATGTAATTATAATCCCCAGCCTCTACAGGCACTTAGTTAGGCTTTTTCAGAGGGGCACTCCATCCTGCCCCTATTTTCTTCCACCCTGCCCCTATTTTCTTTCATCCTTCCCCTATTTTCTTCCATCCTTCCCTATTTTCAAAAATCATATATATTTTTCAATAAATTTTACTTTTGATAATTGCTTTCCCTTATTTTGATGAGCTGTATATACAGTTTCCCAATATAAAAAGATGCAGATCTATACACTACTGATTTCTATTGGATTCCTCTCTAATTTTTGTTTGAAGTGCCTCAAAATTCATGCTGCATGGCCCTTGCTACCTTGTAAATGCCCCTTTCTGTCCTTGTCACCCTGCTCCTTTTTGTCCTAATGCCACCCTGCCCCTTTCTGTCCGTGCCACCCTGCCCCTTTCTGCTTCAAGCTAGAGGTTTGCTCCAAGAATTGTATCTGTCACTACATTGTAAATGATTCATCGTGGGAGACTCCAATTGAGGAAGTGCTCAGTTATCTTTGTTTTATTGAAATAACAAACAAACTTGCCAGGTCAGATGCAGTTATGATGTATAAATGTCTTACTAATAATGCCCCACCATATTTGTGCATTAAAATATTGGCACTCATCCAAGAACAAAACGATATTCAAAGAATCAAAAATGTTATGGATGCCACCATGCAGAACTGAATTTTACCCAAAAAGCTTTATCGTTTAAGGGGCCAAAACATTTAATTTAAGTGCAACAGAAAGAACAAGCCAATCTCTTGATTCTTTTAAACACATTCTTGATAAGTGATTTTTTTTTTACTATGTTTTATGTTTTCATTAATACATCTATACTTATTTTTTTTCTCCATTATTTTGTTATAGATTAATCAAGGAGCTTCTACACATGGAGATCTGACGGTCGTAAAACGTAGCCTCCGGCAAAGAAAAACTGACAAAACCCCCCGCCACGACTCTAACTTAATCCTCTGCAGATTCACTCAACAACCACATCCCATGGGCCCCATAAAAGTCCCTTTGAAGCAATGTGTGTAGCCGCTGAGAGCGCTAGAGCAAGCGAGCAAATGACGTCATTACTATACTCTGGTAATTTTGCAAGTGACCTGGCCATAGGTTATACAGCTGCGCAGTGTGTCATTTGCCGTAGTTTCTCAATGAAAGTCATGTGCAGTTGTAGAGCAAGTCGTTACAAAAGTACTGAAAAAACCCGAAATCGATCGGATTTTTAACGGTAAGTTATCTTGATATTATTGGTGACATTTATGGTTACTAATTTAAGCAAATTTGGGAAAATAGCTTGCCTAAATTGTGTTTTTGGGTTATTTCCTGCAGGTTCCTGCGAATGACGCTGGGTCAAGTTGGCTTGTTTACCTTTCTTTATGCACTTCTGACAGCGCTAGTATGTGTGCAATGTTCTCCAAACGAGAAAATCGCACTTTTTTGAGGCACTTTTTGGTCAGATTTTCAGGTTGTTTCCATGGCAACTACTTTTTATCCAGGGTTATATTGAAAAACGTTTAGAAATTGTTCAATAATTGGGTTTTAAAATAGTAGGAATAAGATTAAAAATCGAAGGTCTAGAAAGTGGTACTGATGCTAGGCCCCACTGGTGTTAATACTGCAGTGCTAACTTCGTCAAGATAGTGTGCCAAAATAGGCCTTAGGCCTAACTAAGAAAATGGACCCATTCTAGGCCTAGGCCCTTAGGTCTAAAATAATTAGAGCTGCATTTAGCGATCGAATGCTAGATTCTTTCAAAAATTACTACACTTGTGATGCACTGTAGTAATGTGGCTCAGAAGTTTGTGCAGGCTAAGGCAAAACAAAATTCCCTTGATTTATTTTCATTTAGCCTACAAAACAATGATTCAATACACAATGGGTAATAGGTGTAGGACTCGGCCTACCTTTTTTTTTCCTCTTCTTTTTGCGTGCAATATTTTGGCTCTCATTTTTAAATTGTTAAAAGAATTTTTATATCATCTTTCCATGATGTGTTACTGCACTTCATGGCATAAAAATAATAACTGTAGGTTTAAAATGATTGAAAGGCATAGTTAGATAGTTTCAGGCTGTAATTTTTGTGTCATACTCAATTTGCTTTATTATGATTGATACATAAAAAAAAAAATGCATCATTTTATAGTTAAGCTAGCTTAGTACAGCTGGCGGTCTTGCAACTTTGCTGCCCAGCCGGCAGGATTATGCCATAGTTTGAACATACATAATAAGTTCTTTCTTCATGAATATGCATCGTTCTTTTATTAGGATTAGTACGATGCTGGACCATGCGACTTAAATGCTACTGTAGCCGGGGATACTGCATGGGAGCCATAAGATTACACAAACTATTCTTTAACAATTGATAAGATTACATCATTCACCTCTGAAGTTCATGAGTCTGATAATTTTTTGAGAATCCGCTTCTAAAGTTCCTCCCAAATTTTCCCACCAGGATGATTTGTTTTAATTTGATCAAGTGGGTCTTAATCATTATACAAAAAAGTGGAAAAATAGTGGTGAATTGGAAAAAAAGTTGAATGAACAAAAAGCACTTTATGAAAATGCTGTCGCATTTCAGATTCATCATTCAAAGGAGACTCTCTTGTGTGAACTTGTGCATTTGAATCCCTGGCCATCTTATTGTGTTTAAATTGTCAATATCAACTGTTATTACTGTAAGTTAGGAATGCATTTTAACTGCAGAAGTTATTTACAAGTTATCAATTTTCATGTACATGTATGTACAGCATTTGCTTAGAGATACTCTATAATAGTTTGTGATCATTTGATCTGTGTAATCATTTGTACAAAAGATATTGCAGTAGTTATTATGTTAGTAAATCATATAATAAATAGGCTAAGTTTCTGGCCATTACTAATTACTCATACCACTCTGTGCGCACAGAATTTGTACATACTGTAAAGATGATGATTTATTTAGTATTTTGCCTCATTATTTTTTTTATTTTAGATGGAAATGTATCATCTCATTTTAAGGTCTCTTCGTCATCTCTGCGGAACGAAATTTAAAAAGCATAACCTGGAAGGCTTGAGGTAAGCATTTTTTATGTGTTTTTTTGTAGCTTTATATTCACTTTTATGTGTATGTTTACTAAAATGATATCCAATCATCAGCTTTTAGGACATTTGTTGGTTGCAGCATGGGCAGGGGGATTTAAAGATCACTCCTTGAGTGTATGAACACTTTTTGTAGGATTGATGGCATATCATTATTTGGACAAATGATATTTTCCTTAAAAAGGGATTTTCAATTCCTGGAAGTCTTTAATTTAAATGCATTTTCTTAAAACTAACAAGGTGCTGTGTCTCAGAAGGGATGCAGGTGAAAAATTTAGTGCTAGAAAGCATTTTTTGTGCTATCTTATATGCTTACAGGGTTTGCTTTAGACTGATAATGGATTTGAATATGTGTAGCCAATACTTACTTCTACTGGTACTTGTAATAAACACTTTCTGTAACATTTAGAATGACATATTTTGATAAATGACTCCCTTTTGTTTTAATTTCAGTGGTTGGTAAAGGACTTCCTTAGGTATTTTGTCAGAATGGCAAGCAGAGATCAGGAGCAGTTGGTATCAGTAAGAGGGAGAATCAGAAGTACATAAGCCGTGTCACCTCAAGGATTTCACGTAACAGGTGTGTTAAATATTATTTTGTTTAAAAAATAAATGCCTAAGGATGCCTTCTGCTGTTTGGATGCCTTCTGCTGTTTGGATGCCTTCTGTTGTTTGTTGTTTGGATGCCTTCTGCTGTTTGGATGCCTTCTCTGTTTGGATGCCTTCTGCTGGTTGGGTGCCTTCTGCTGTTTGGATGCCTTCTGCTGTTTGGATGCCTTCTGCTGTTTGGATGCCTTTTGCTGTTTGGATGCCTTCTGCTGTTTGGATGCCTTCTGCTGTCTGGATGCCTTCTGCTGTTTGGATGCCTTTTGCTGTTTGGATGCCTTCTGCTGTTTGGATGCCTTTTGCTGTTTGGATGCCTTCTGCTGTTTGGACACCTTTGATAAGCATAATACCTCAGTTTTAGAGTGTGCCATAGAAAAGGCTCTGTGTGTGATATAGACTGAACCACACACTCTACCATGTTGTGTTCTATTCAACATCTGATTGCTCCTTCGACCTTCTTTGGATCACAAGTAATTTACTAACTTGGACCTTTTCCATCATTAACAATGTAGAGTTGTATAAAAATTAAGAAAATTCAAAAATCATTTAAATTTGAGAAAATGCAATTCTTCCTCCTCCTCCTCCCCTTCCTCCTCCCCTCCTCCCCTCCCCTTCCTCCTCCCCTCCCCTTCCCCCTCCCCTCCCCTCCCCTCCTCCTCCTCCCCTCCTCCTCCTCCCCTCCTCCTCCCCTTCCTCCTCCCCTCCCCCCCCTCCTCCTCCCCCCCCTCCTCCTCACCTCCCCTTCCTCCTCCCCTCCCCTTCCTCCTCCCCTCCCCTTCCCCACAAAATAAATAATAATAATATGTAAAATAGATAAAAGAAAAAACTCATTGTTTTTTTCACATCAATGTCACAGGTTTCATATACTGTTTTTTTTTAAAAGAAATCAGCATTAAAAATTCAAGTTACAACAGTTGTTGTTCTCTTTTTCTTTCATAGTGAACTCATTTGTTGAAATTAGAAAGGAATTGCTGCAAGTAGAAGGTAAGACATTTGTACTAAGCGACAAGTTCAACCAGGAACCCATTGAAGAGTTCTTTGTTAAACAGCTTGGAGCCAGAGGTTCCCATGACAACCCAACAATGGAGCAGTTTGGACATCACATGCTAAACCAATGTTGTTTGCAGGTAGAAATTGGAGCATTAAAAGCAATGTAACTGCCTGTCAACCAAGTGAAGCAGAAATAAGTGACGAGCCTCTGCCAAACAGGAAAAGGTGGTCAAATATCAGATAGGCCTAATATCAGATGAACTGCATTAGCCCTTCTGTAAATTATTTTCCTAATATCATTATAGATCTGATGTTTATACAAATCTGACTGATTTTGTTATCATACTAGTAGGCTATCTACAGTTACAGAGGGAATCTGGTTTTGAGAAAGTTGCTTGACATCCTGACGCGATGACGACGAGTGAACACACAATTACAATGACGGGATCGTCGCCTGCGTATTCGGTTATGATAGTAACAATGCCATCACCAAACGCTTATACGACCGGGACAAGAACATAGGTAGGACGTACGGACAGACATAACATCGACAACCAAGTCAATGTCCACGGCCTTTGATAGATAACCAGTTGTGGTACACTGGCGTGTCTACCCAACCCAGGCTTGAACCCACGGCCTCGTGGTCTGTAGACAAGTATGATAACCGCTACACCACAGTTAGTAGACGATCCTGATGTTTATTGTGCTTCATACTTATAACACTACTTCCTCAGCCACTATTGATTGGATTAGTAGTCTATGCGCAAATATCTTGGGGTTGGCAAAATAAGACAACATCAACCCGTTATGTATGTAAATCACCACTGAAAGTGTTGAATTATTGCATTCACAAAAACTTGACTATGGGCGACCAAAAAAAAAAAAAAAAATTACATATTGATGGTATGGCTTTTGCTTATGCTTTTCTTGCTTTTGGTTATTTTTTTTCAATTGTAAGGCAGTTTTATTCAGTATTATGCAGTGTCTTGTGCTAAATGTTTACTGCACATTAATAGTTAACTTATGTGTGTCTTGTTGATTCTTATAATAAAAAAAAAAGTTAAATGATAAATGCAAGAGTGTAATATAAGGTTTATTTATAAGTTTATTGGCTTTCACCATTTTAGAAAGGTAAATTGTGTCTCGAATCTTTATACTTGTTCGTTCTTAATTTGATAGGGAAGTTTTATAGAAACTTACTTCAACCGATTTCACATAAAATGTTTAATGTGACTATTAATTAGTCTTAAGCTGTTCAGATTTTACAGCAAATGTTATCTGTATGGTACTGTAGAAAAAGATGAATATTTACAGATAAACTTAAAGCAAATCAAAAGGGAAATCCGATTACACACAACAAAGGCACACAACAGAACTTGATTTAATTTGGTTGGTGATGCTAGTAGGTGCCTTTGGAAATGTAAACACTAAAGGTTTCATTAACATTTGCAGAGCAACTAGTACTGTATAAATGCTATATGCTATAAATAAATGAGTCCACATTTTCATTGTTTCAAGTATGATATTATGAAGCTGAGGTTGAGAAGCTTCAAAGAGAGACAGAAAGAGTTTTATTATACGTGGGCATCAACTTACTGTTTGAATTATTTGTCAGGTAAAATACAAGTTGCATGCACTATATCCCAGGAAAGAAGTAGGTATTTAAGGTCTTCAACAACTTAGAATTCAGCTACAGGCTCAACAGTAATTTTTCTTTAATCTATTTTCTTCTGTAACTGTACAGAATTGGAAAGATATTAATTATGAGAATACGTCAGTTTCATTTATAAGAGACTTTCGTTGTGTGTCAATTGTATGATGTATTTGAAAATGTTTTTGAAAATGTATTAACACATTTTACTTTGCTTATCTTTAGTCTTTCTTTGTAACACTTAACATGATTGGTTTGTGGGTGAAATGCATATCATAATTGGATAACTTTGGAATATTTAGTTACTATTTTTCCAGGTAAGAAGTGCTGCAAAATTCATAATCGTTTATTTTGCATTTATGGAGATCAATCTTGATAGTTGAGTATTCTTCATATTTTTGCAGAAGTTGATCTATTTCAATAAATCTTGTTTTGACTACTGGATTTGCTTTCTATTGTCCTTTTTGGTGTTGGTAGGGGGTGGGGATTAATGATGACTTGTAAATTTATACCTAGCTGGTATATACTGTTGTCCTTAAGGGCTATAAGGTAAGGCCTTTAAGGCATAATTTCACAAAATCCTGAATTCCATACAGTCACTTTCCCAAGACCGCCAAACAAATAGAGCTTTCAGGGGCCTGGGGCCCCTATAGATTGAATTTGAGGGGGACAAAAGGAAAGGTATTCCGCCTATTGGCCTGGTCCTCTCTAGAGTTCATCAAATGCTTCATTCCTCACCTCAATGAACAAGTCGGAATTGGTCAATGTCAGAGTTGGTACTCGTCGCAGTGGGTAAATATTACATACAGTATGTAGTGGGTAAATGTCACACAGAGTGGGTACCTGGCCTCTTGTGTTTGATTAAAGCCCATTGCACTTCATTCCCCACCCCGTAAACTAGTCTGATTCGGATTTGATATATATCAAGAGTGGGTACTCCTCGTAGTGGGTAAATGTCACATAGGGTGACTCATTGTAGTAGGTAAATGTCACAGGGTGAGTACCTGGTCCTTACTTGTGTTTGACAAAATCCCTTTTCACTTGCTTCATTCCCCACAACCCCCGTAAACAAATCTGGCTCAAAATTTGTCAATGTCAGAGTGAGTACCCACAGCGAGTAATGTTAGTCCTACATACTGTTTGGCAAGTACCCAGCTAGAGACGTAATTCTCATTTGGAAAGTGTGTGTAAAAGAAAGGGGGGGGGGGGTTAGGCCTCTCATCAAAAAAGTGTGGCGACAGGAGGCAAATTTTCCCCAAAATGCACTGATTTTTTTATATCTTGTTAAAAAGTGGTAAAAGACATTTGCCTGGGTACATGTGATATGGTAAGTCAGAAGACAAAAAGCTTCTTTTCTTTTCCGTAAGCCTGAATATTGTTCACTTAAGCACCCCAAACTACCAAGAAATGTAGTATATATAATTGTGTATATACGATGCGTTACACACAAGTTGGTACACCTATTACGTAATCGGGCCAGCTCCACGAGAGCGGTGTCAAAGCGCATAGTGTGAAGTGATTTATTGGAGTTTTTTTACGACCTTCGATGAGTGATTTAGGAGTTTTACGACGGCGGCTACACACATTGCTTCAAAGGTTTTAGCGACCGTCAGATCTCCATTTTGATGTAGAAGCTCCTTATTGTTCAAAAGATTAAATTGCAGATTCTCTCAAGAATTCTCACTGCATCACCAAAACATTTGACCAATATACTTATGATTGATAACTTATCTATAACATTAATAACGCAAATGTATAGCAGAATTTTCAAAAACTTCCTAACAGATCAGATGCATGTGTGGTCCCCTGTTATATGTCAGCATAAGTACCGATTGCCAAAGATAATAAAAAATATATCTGATCTTTGACCAACAGAATGCATGTTATTCTTCTTTATTTTCTTAACATATTTAATTTCTGATATTAATAATCTATTATTTATTTATTATTGAAAATTTATTTACTGATAGCCAGAAGAAGAAAACAAATCCTACTTAAAAATTAAACACATGCCGGTTTGCTCAAATTATAACTTGGTTTGATTCATAAGAATGCATAAAAACAATATTTACATAAAAACAACATGCATTATGTTGTTCTGTGTTACATCATGTTAGTTCTCTATCTGCATTATTCGACAAAGTCAAAATCTGTTATATATCTTATGATCATTAATGTTGTCATGTTTCTGAGAAATCTCAGGTCTGTTGGTATCTTATTTCTATTTATTCTTTACAACTAAGTCATGTTCTCAAACTTCAAAATGATTTTTTACAAATGTTAGCACACCACAAGTCTGCATGGATGTAGGAAGGTCACCTGGGGGAGGAAAGGGGGAAGAAGGGGAGAAAAAATCCAAAATAATTCCTGATGACAAGTGGAAAATGGTACTAGTAAATTAGGTTTCCATCAAAAGTTGCTGCTGATCGAGAAATCCCCTTCAATTTTTAGAAATCTTTCTTCAATTTAGCCAAAACTTCAATTTGATGTTAAAAATTTCCCAATTTTAAGCCCCCAACCTGGGAAGGTGAAATCCTCTCAGAGTGGCAGGCACTCCCCCTGTCCCTTCCAAATCTTGAACAACAATGGCCTTTCTTTCCATCAAGCCCATGCATTCATTCACAGCCTAACAAATTTAAAGAATTAGTACAGATTAAACAAGTGCTTCAAGTATGGAAGTGGACTTAAAAAAAAAAATGGTGAAGAAATTACTGGAAGATCTTATTCAGTTGAACATACAATATCTGTAACAATTGAAATAAGACATCTTTTACAAACAATTGCAAAACCAGGGTCTTCTATGCTCGATCAAATGCTCCTTTAACAGCAGACAAATAACACTATAGAAAACGTGTACAAAATAAGACTTACTGAGAAACATGTTTTCGGACACTAATAGGCCTTAGTTTTCATTTGGGGAAAAAGAGTGACTCTGCAAATTTCCATGACATCACCAACCGCTTACATGTTAAGCAAAATAAAACAACAATACATGAAACGTAGCAACCCAAAATTACAATCTTTTACTAAATGGCATCTCCATTTTAAAACCTTTCATGACCCTCCCAACCCCCCTAACCCCAAAGCCTGTATCGGCAATTAAAATGAGCAATTTCTCTTTGTTTCTGTTATTATTACAATATACTATTTAATCTGCACCTCTTTAAATAACTTCACAAAACAGACTATAAATTTGGAAGTGCAAAACATAGCTGTAGCATTTCATATTCCATTACGACAGTAAGGGTCAAAGTTGAAGAAATATAATGAGGAAAAGATCAAGATTCTCAATATCAATTACCTCAACATATTTTAAGACACAGAAAAATAAATGCAGTTCATCGATTTAGACCACATATTGAAGGGGCCTCCCGCTGATGTTCTTAGGATAGGGTTAAATTTGATTCTGTGCCCATCTGGAATAATAGCGCATGATAAAAAAAAACCTTACCATTGAAGAAAAGGTTGTTAATTCTAATTTGACTAAACTGTTATGGACATAGAGGTGCATGATTCCAGGGGCACATGGAATTGTGACCCCAATGAATTTGTTGGAGGGGCAGAACTCGCAGGATGTTAGCAACTACGCAATAATGTATTTCGATCAATTCATCATCACAGGCCACATGCGGGATTTGGGGGAGAAAGGGGGACACTTCCCCCACTTTTTTCTTCTCCAAATCATATCTTTTGTATTATGGTGATTTTTCATATCTTAGCATGATTTTGCTGCCCCCCACCATTTCCACTTTTGACTTTTCCCCTCCACTTTTGGTAGTGAAATTCCACCTACATTATGAAATGATTTGTATGAAGTCACTTATGTCTTTTTGTTACATTCTAAACTTACTTTTGGTAGCTTTCACTGCATCACTTACAAGATCCTCTAGCCGCCCTGCCCCATCCCCACTTGTGTTAAAAAAAAATTCTTTTCTGACCAATCAGTAACACTACAACGCTTTCAAATTTAAAGAAACAACTCTCTGCAAAGTAGGGGATAGATCATAATGTACAGTACACATTGTAATGAATATGAAATGAAGAATTCACCAGCAGCCCATTTTAGGTTGACAAATCAATCTGAAAACATTTGTCCACCAGGCTTCAATACAAGCATTAATAGTTGTCCAAAATGTAACCCATGTTGCTCTGAGAGTGTCTTGTGTATTCACTTGGTTGGTGCACGTCACATCTGGGAGATGACGTTATTTGCTGGGTGAAAACAAACCTTTGCATGATACACTTTGGCTAGTCAGTATGCATTTACTGTGTGCGGTACGTATGGCATGTAAACAAACACAGCTGATCGCTTTGTTTTCACTCCAATGCGGGTTGAATGTGAGCGGTTGCTATGGAGTCTGATGACATCAGGTCACATTCCCAACCAAGTGAATAGGTGTGATATAAATTTGACTACTTTTGAAGATGGGTTGTCCCACAATTCCCAGCTGAAGTATTTTCAGCTCATGATGATTTTTGATTATCTGGGGACCGGGAAGGGGGGGAGTCCAAACAAACGACTTGTCCATCTCTTCCCCTTGGTCCATAAGGGGGTTATTTCATTCCACAGGTGGTTAAATTTTAAGGTGATTCAGCTACTGTAAATACTATGCACAGTATGTTGTGAGGATTCAAATTGTTCACACCCTTAAAGTCCGGGAGAGGTCCTATTTCAAGGAACCTGTAAAATACCTGGGATATTAGATGTCCTGCAGCCATTTTGTTCATATTTTGCATTGAAAATGTAGACAGATTTAATGAGACCATTTTGTCCAATACAATGTAAGATTTTGCGATATGTAATTCCATTTCTTAGAATCTGTAAACTCAAAGACAAACTTATACTGATACAAATATTTGAATTTTTAAATGACTGTTTTGCGTAAAATAGCCAGGCTAGCTTTTTTCCTGATTTTTCAGGAAAGGAAGTGAATAATATCTAGCCATGAAAGCAAAGCAGATTTATCACTGAGTTAAATTTAAGTTTTGCCAGGCAAAATTTTGCAGAGGTATTAAATTTGAAATTTATAACACTGCAATGTATAACACTGCATTTTTAAGACTGCAATGTATAACACTGCATTCATAACACTGCAATGTATAACACTGCATTCATAACACTGCAATGTATAACACTGCATTCATAACACTGCAATGTATAACACTGCATGTATAACACTGCAATGTATAACACTGCATTTATAACACTGCAATGTATAACACTGCATTTATAACACTGCAATGTATAACACTGCATTCATAACAATGCAATGTATAACACTGCATTCATAACACTGCAATGTATAACACTGCAATGTATAACACTGCAATGTATAACACTGCAATGTATAACACTGCAATGTATAACACTGCAATGTATAACACTGCAATGTATAACACTGCAATGTATAACACTGCAATGTATAACACTGCAATGTATAACACTGCAATATATAACACTGTATTTAGAACACTGCAATGTATAACACTGCATTTATAACACTGCAATGTATAACACTGCATTTATAACACTGCAATGTATAACACTGCAATGTATAACACTACAATGTATAACACTGTAATTTATAACACTGCAATGTATAACACTGCAATTTATAACACTGCATTTATAACACTGCAATGTATACCACTGCAATGTACAACACTGCAATTTATAACACTGCAATGTATAACACTGCATTTATAAGACTGCAATGTATAACACTGCAATGTATAACACTGCAATGTATAACACTGCAATGTATAACACTGCAATGTATAACACTGCAATATATAACACTGCATTTAGAACACTGCAATGTATAACACTGCATGTATAACACTGCAATGTACAACACTGCAATGTATAACACTGCAATGTTTAACACTGCATTTATAAGACTGCAATGTATAACACTGCAATGTATAACACTGCAATGTATAACACTGCAATGTATAACACTACAATGTATAACACTGCAATATATAACACTGCATTTAGAACACTGCAATGTATAACACTGCATGTATAACAATGTATAAACACTGCTTTAAACGTTAGCATAGCAAAGCATCATGTCCATCCATGTCAAGACAAGTTCCAAATTTAAGGAACATTTTGGTTCCTTATTTTAGGACCTCTCCTGAACTGCCCCATAACAAGCTGAATTGGATCAGCTACTCAACCTAATGCTCCCCTCAATAATTTATTGCAAAACATCCATCTATTCAAAGAATGACATATTCAACAAAGCATAACTTTCATAGCACCTGTAATTCATGACAACCCATAAATTTGATTTACAACTGGTTGAACTGGGAAATGTGTAATGAAACATCAAAAAAAAAAAAAAAAGGCTGTAAGCTCAAGAAAAGGGCAACTTCTCAGAAATGAGCTACTGTACGCTTCAAGTTCTCAAGAGCAAAGGACTCAAAAGATTTTTAATGAAGGCTTAGGTCATAAAGTTATATTTCTATCATATCTTCCATGAACAGATGATAAAAACAACATATCAGCACTGCATTGTGTTGTAAAATTTAGGAATCTGGGGTCAAAGGGAAAATTAAGCCCTGGTGGGGGTTAAATTATAGCAAATTAAATTGTCATTAGTTTGTCGCTCTGGCTCTGACCATGATAGAAGAGACCAGTGGCGTAGCCAGAAGAGGGGTGAGGGGGGCAATCCCCACCCCAATGTTTTAATCTGTCAGTTCAGATTTTAATCTGTCGGCTCAGATTGGTGCTGTTGGTTCAGCAAGCTTTGACATTCCAGGTGCTTATTACGTGTCTGGACTGTACCATCCACAGGATGGAACTGTTCATTTGTGCAGAAACTTGATGATTAAATTGGTGTTGAAACACCAATCTATACATCAAAAAGTTTAACACACTATTTTCTGCATTTGTACCTATTACTTTTATTGACATGCTTATGATGTATGCTTATTTCATAGATGTGAAATGCACCTGTTGAACACCGTAAATGGCAGCAACACTACTCGCACCCAGAGGTGTAGGAAGCAGGGAGCTGGGGGGAAAGCCCTGAGTGATTTCACTGTCCCGTTGCATGCTTTCTGCCCAGTTGGGTGGTGAATTTGGAATATTATTTTAAATCAAATTAAAAAATGTCCTAAAATTATTGCATATTTTAGTAAAATTTCCTGCAAATTGGCCAAAATTTCCCTAAATACTGACAAACAATTCCCAAAAACTAGCCACATATTTCCCTTAAATGGGTCAAAAATTCCTGAAATTTTAAAAATTCAGAAAAGGAAGGAAATTGAAGGTGATTTCCCTAATAACAGCAACTTTTGATGGAAACTTAATTTACTAGTGCAATGTTTCCACTTGTCATCCCCCCCCCCCCTCTCCCTCCCAAGAGGTAACCCTTCCTACCAGTGTTTACATTAAATTAAGATGCAGGATTCCTGCAAATAAATATCAAATCCCCTCAAAAAAATATAATATATAATATAAGAAATTCCACAAAAAAGTGAACGAAAACATTTTTGGAACTACTTCATACGTTACGGTAATTACGGAACAAGTTAAGCCATGATCGTTTAATAAATAAAATTTTAAATGCCCAAAAATGTTGTAAAACGTTTTAAAATATAATTTAGAATGGTTATCCTTCGACCCATACTGGCCAACTCTGATAAAAGTTGGCAAAAGGAACCCAAAAAAACAGGCCCAGTACATGCCTCTCACTTGATTGTGACATTGTTGCATTGGTCAAAACAAACTGTGCACATGTGATGAACGTGATGAAATATACAACGTAATAGTAACACAATCATGTCGTCTGCTATTTGAAGTGTTATGTACAATAGGCCCTATGTAGATATATGCAGAGAATTGGAATGATGTGATTTTTAGGAATTTAACACATGTCACATAATTATCAAGTCTAGTGATAGTTGATTGTGTTTTACATTTTATATTTACTGCTCTGCAGTGTCGATCCCAATCCTTGTTAAATATGTCTCACTTCCAATTTTTCTCAACTTATTCTCTAAGTAAAAAAACAATGACCAGCAAAATGCAAAGACTTCAAAATATCTCAACACATGATGAAGAGACAGTTCCATAGTAGGCCTACAATAGAAAGACAACTGCTATATGCATGAACCTGTTTTTCCATTAATTATCAATGACAAGTTACGTTTCAGATTCAAGAGTAAATCTAAGTTGAAACTGGACACTAAATATGAAATTTGACTAACATACAGTATAAAACTAGATTAGCATATGACACTTGACTAACATATGACACTGGATTAACAATCAAACTAAGGAAACTGGACTAACGTATGAAACTGAAGTAACATATGATACTGGACTAACATATGAAACTGGATTTAAAATATGAAAATGGACTAACATATATCACTGGATTATAATATAAAACTGGACTAACATGAAACTGGACAAACATGTGAAACAATATACTAACATATGGAAGTAGACTAACATATGAAACTGGACTAACTAACTTAAAAATGAAACTGGACTAACATATAAAACTGGACTAAAATCAAACATGAAATTAAACTCACAAATGAAACTGGACTAACATATGAAACTAGACTGACATATGAAACTGGACTAACAAATGAAACTGACTTAACATAACACTGGACTAACAATCTAACTGAGGAAACTGGACTAACGTATGAAACTGAAGTAACATATGAGACTGGACTAACATATGAAACTGGATTAATAGATGAAACTGGACTAACATATGAAACTGGATTAATATATGAAACTGGACTAACATATGACACTTGACTTACATATATGACACTGGACCAACAATCTAATACATAAACTGGACTAACATATGAAACTAAACTAACATATGACACTTGACTAACAAATGATACTGGACTAACAATCTAACAAACTAACATATAAACTGGACTAACATATGAAACTGGACTAATATATGAAACTGGACTAACATAAAAACTGGACTAAAACATAAAACTTGACCAACATATGACACTGGACCAACAATCTAACATATAAACTAGATTAATATAAAACGGGACTAACATATGAAACTGGAAAAACATATGAAACTTAACTAACATATGAACTGGACTAACATATAACCTGGACTTTCATATGAACTGGACTAACATATGAACTGGACTAACATATGAAACTGGACTAACATATTTGAGCTGTTTTGTGTCACAAAGTTTGCATATCAAAAAATCCTCAAACATATTGACCAACCATAACTAAAAAGCAAAATATCCTATTTTCAAATTGAAGGAGTCTATTTCACTCAGAAGTGCATGCTCTTTAATAAAATGGTAAAGTGTAAAAGAGAAACATTAAATGCTGTCCATATACATTTAAAGGATCAGTTCAGGGGTCAAGCAAGCTTATCTTATATAAAAGAAAACTTTAATAGAAACAAAATGGTTGAGAAACTACTTCAATATCTTATTCCGTTAAGGAGATATTCTTTTAAAGTCTTATCTGTGAATAAATGGCTGTTGTAGTTTGTCTACTATGTATGGACAGTTGGCACACTACATCCTCACTTTCTTTAACAATTGTTAATGTACTCTAAAGAAAATTGATTTACACTTTTTTTACTATTTCAATATCTTCTTCATTTTGTTCGTTTAAAGTCTTTTTTCATATTAGATGAACGTGCTAGACCACTGAACTGATCTTTTAATATAAGGACATCATCGTTCATCATCAATTACTCGATGTCACTCTCAAATACATGTTTTAGTATACATACACTTGCACTTCTTATACCTCCATAAAATCAACTTTGCCTGTAAATATAAAGCTTATGGGCGTTATACACACCGAACACGATGGCGGTGAGCAATATTTTTAAACAATGGACTGGTTTGGTTTGTTGATGTTTAATAGCACCGCGACAGTCAGAGTCAAATGTGCCAAGAGGGTTAATAAATAATGGTGTAAGAGTTACGATATTGAGGAAATGGAAGGTTTGTAAGGGAGATAAAGTGGAAAAGCTGAATATGGAAGAAAAATTTAGGCAAAAACAAAATTGAATAGAACAAAGGGAAAGAAACATTTTGACCTCGTGTTTTCAGAGATGGATCGTCAACGTATGGCTACTCGGATGATAACTGAAAATTGATTCAAGTGTCGTCCATTAAAGCAAAATTCGCATTGCGACAGAAAATTGCGCCTCACTAAGAACAAATTTCTTCACAGTTTGAACAAAACTGCATTCTAGCCAATTTTCGAGTATCATCAGATAGCCTCAATTGTTAAATGTGTGTAAGCAAAAAGTCAAAGCATATTTGTTAAATTGTTTCCCCGTCTGATTATCTAAACAATTGCTCACCGCATCCCGTTTGGTGTGTAACAGCCTTTACTCTCATATCAGGTTCATTCTGAATGAAAATATGCCTCATACAAAATAATCCATTCCCTCAAAAGCATACCAAATTCTTCAAAAGATGGAATCCCCATAAGTTAAATTCATTAAATCAAAATGTTTCTTTCCGAAGTATGTCCTAAATGTCATATCAGATATTACTATGGCACTAAAAATGCAGTCATGAGTGACATTTTGACAAAATTACCAATTATCCTTGTTTAAGAAAGTACATCTGATGTTAGAGGTCAGAAAGGGGTTGATTATGTCATTAAAACTGGTAAATATGGAATTAAAATCAAATAGCTTCCCACCATGGAGACATCTAGAAATGATCTCAAAAATGTTACTTAGTTGGAAGCTTATGCTACATATGAGATTCTTAAACCATTGAGGTATAGACCTAATCCAAAAGTTGTTTACCATCCGGGAACTTTACAATCGCTGGCAAATTGATAGGCACAGTGCGGGAAAACTGTACGTACACAAACCATGCATATTGCTCTCGGTTGATTATCGGTAAATTGATGTAAAATGGGTTATTCTGAGCTATGTCATCACTAATTTCACTAATTTAGCCAAAAACGCTTGAATTTAGTCAAAAGTTGGTTGTGATTTTAACTACAAAGAAACAAAACTTGAACTTTGCAACAGTTTCTAAACCAAGGTCAGTATTAGCGTTCACACATGATAATAATAGTAATAAATAAGATTTATAATCTTCACAGAAGGTGCTCAAGGCGCCGTACAATGTGAAAAACATAAAAGATGAAGATACGTATACGATTAATCAGTCATTAATTGCTGGAAATTCTTTCAGCAATTAGGATTTAATTGTCTCTAAATGTAAAGAAAACAGAAAGTCATAAACCCATTGTAGTTACGAAGCCAAGGAGAAATAATTAAAAATACAACAGAATTCAATTAACATCAGAAGAATAGTTAAAATAATGGAATGGACATGTTTACAAAAATGAATCCAAGTCCTGAAGAATGTCTTGAAGGTTCATGTTTTGAAGGCATGTGTATGGTCTACTCTTCTCTATAGCTGTGAATGCTGGACAATTACCAGTGACATCAAGAAAAGATTAGAAGCTACAGAAATGTGGTTCATTAGTAGAATGTTGAAAATATCTTGGACAGAAAGGAAAACAAATGATGCTGTCCTGATAGCTTCAGGCATGGACAGGTCCCTACTCAATGCCATCAGAAGGAGACAGATGGAATTTTTCGGGCATGTTTATCGGGAGGGTGGGTTGGAACAGCTTGCAATGTGTGGGAAAATTGAGGGCAAAAGAAGCAGAGGAAGGCAGCGAGTTAAATATGTCCAAAGCTTAAAAACAACTGGGAAACCAACAACAGCCTAAGTAACAATAAGTTTATGCATTTAGCTCTAAACAGAAGTGATTGGAGGGCCATGATCGCCAATATCTGTTCCAGACTCGGCACCTAGAAAGAACAAGAGAGATCAAGTATTAGGTCTAAATTAAAACTTTAATCAAATTTGATCAAACTTAAAAGATATAAGCTGTAAAACTGAGTAGGACCAGAATCTGTAAAAAACCTGCAGATATGGTATGTTTTCAGCCAGTATGAGGCCCCCCTACCTACTAGTTTGAACCATAAACCCACTGAAGTTAGGCCATCCAAAATTTAAAAAAAGCATCACTGAGTCATAGTTAATTACATATAACCACATCAAGGTAGATATAAACTTGATTTAATGTTCATTTTATTATATACAAATCAATTTCATGTCTTTATCTGGTTATGCATGTGATTTATATCAAATCTAGATGTAGATTTTATCTGGAATTTTTCTCTGGGATTTATATACACTTTTGGTAGGGTGGACTTTGTGGGTGTTTTCTGAACTAAAAGCAAGGGCCACTGAATTAAGGCTCTTTTTACACTATTTTGAATGATATAAGATTGCACCAGGGAGCTGTAAAAGACAGCTCCCTGATCGCACCTGTATAGGATGGCTATAAATTGTGGATATAAATGCCAACAATTGTTGTACTTATTTTGATGCTGCTCAGACCCCTAGCTTTGCTGTTTTACAGGGCGGCCCACCCTGCCCCTCCATGGGCCCACCCTGCCCCTCCAAGGGTCCGCCATTCCCCCTGGGTCCACCCTTCCCCTGAGGGTCTGCCCTTCCCCTGGGGTCCACCCTTCCCACTGGGGTCCACCCTTTCCCCTGGGGTCCACCCTTCCCCTGGGTTCCACCCTGCCCCTGAGGTCCACCCTGCCCCCTTGGGGTCCACCATACCCCAGGGGTCCAACCTGCCTCCGGGGGTCCACCATGCCCCTGGGGGTCCGCCCTACCCCCTAGGGTATTCCCTGCCCCTGGGGTATGCCCTGCCCCTGGGATCAGCCCTGCTCCCTCTAGGGTCTGTCCTGCCCCTCATGAGAAATAATAATTTTAAGATTTAAAAAAAAACATTAATCTTAATTAACCTCGTATATGAATACCTTACATGGATACAGAACACAGAATGATAGCATAGTAAGCAATTGTCCTGTTTGGCTCATGAATGGTCTGATAGTTTCATTCTGAGGTATAATTATAGCTAAAATCCCAGAGCTTCTTCACATGGGACACTATGGGGGCTCAGGGCCAAAAAAATGGCATTTTGCCTCTCAACAAGTCTAGCACCCTGCCTTTTTTTCAATCAAGCTAGGGGTCTGATGCTACACTACATGAAGGGAATGGTTTTGAAGGCACTGTAAGAAATCACACAATGCAAAATTGATCATTTGAATGACTGCAAATACTACCTGCTGATGTATTTACCAAGTTCATACTTTTGTTCTTATTCCATATCAAGCTATAGGCATATTTGTCAGTGTTCCACCACCGAAAGTACATAAAACATCAAGCTTCATGAGATGAGATAAGATTGAAATGAAATATTATACTCACATAGTATTATCATCAAAACTTGGAAAGTAAACATCTTCTTTAGATGTCTCATATTTTATCATACATTTTTAATGCATGATTTGTTACTTTGCTGTATTTGTCTTTTTGCCAATCTTTTCCTGATGTTTGATTTTATATTTGCTATTATATATTTCATTTTAACAAGGTTTTACCTTAACCATGCAGCTTTCAGCTGAATGAGCTATCTTATATAAAGAGGAGTGATATAAATTTACAAAAAATAGACATGGTCTATTCATCACGGTCATATGCTCAGACTGTGCATGGTCATCCAAAAGTGATTTTTCTTACTGCTTAAATTACCTGTTATGCAACTTGATAGTGTAGATGTGTACATACAGTTTTGTGTGTTAAATTATAGTTTATGAAATGTGTAATGCATATGAACATATAAACAGTGCATCTATGCATACTTTTCTTTTTTACACTAGTAATTCACTTAATAGGTGAACTTTGTGCATGCTTGAAGACCAAATTTCCATAAAAATGCAAAACACTTGCAGAAAAATTATTATCTATGAAAGAAGCCAAATATATGCTTATGAAAATGCTTCTCTAGAATGCCCTGCCCTATTATGTCAAGGGGAGCCCAAATATTAATTCATTTAAGAAGTCAGTAAAGACATTATTTTTTCGTAGTGCTTTCAATTTGGGTAATCAAACTGTCATTGGTTTATTTGCTTAGGAACTTACCCTGTTATGTTATTATGTTAAGTGTAACTATAGTTAGCATTGTAAAGCGCATTGAAACTTTGTTGTGATTGTGCGCTATATAAGTATACATATTATTATTATTATCATATGTACCAGTGAATAACAACACAATGTTAATATGATACTGCATTACTGGCCCTTCAGTTAACTTATAAAAGCTTAATTTAACTCAAGCATTATTTTTTGCATGGTACCCACTCAATTTTTGACTACATTTCATTAACATATATTTATGTACCCATTACTGTATTAGGCTTATTAGCCCACTGTATTCTTTTTTAACTCTAAATATTAGGATTGTCTACTGACCTTTGTAAGTTGTAACACTACATGTAGTTAGAGCCTGTCATATCTGATAAGCAGTACTGAAATGCTCAGATAACTTTTTATTGACTGACTGCATTTGGGATGCAATGAGATGTAATTAATGTTCTGTTTAAGTCAAGTTTAGGCCAAGTCAGTCAAAATATGCCTATGATATAAAAATATTGGCAATGGGTGTGGCAAAGGTCATTCTTATTAGGAATAAGACCAGTAGTTTTGCCAACTACAATGGAAACAACTTTGCCAATTTCCTGCCAGGATTGAGAATTGTGATCACATTTTATCCATATAAACCAAAAACAAAAGTGATTGCTTATATATCATATGTGATGAAAACACTTTTTAGTATTACTTGGAGTGAACATAAAGAGGGATGGCAGATCTGTGAAAGTTCAAATTTGCCATGGAAATTTTGCTGACATCCATTTATTTCATTACAAAAAGTGTTTGCACCCAACACTCATTGTAAAAGTTATTCAAGAAAATTTGGTTTTCTAATTTGATAATATTCCATAAAGATAAAGCTTTACATGCATGCAGTTAATTTGTAGCATGAATCTTCATGCCCAAATCACACAGTGACCAAAACCTTTTAACATATTAACCCTTACTCTACCACGCGGCGATATTATCGCCGTTTTGGGTGCCCCGTCTTTGGCCCCGCCTCCCGAGCGCATTTTCAAAATAGTGCTGGTAGAGTAAGGGTTAATCAACCCGCGACATATGCGCCAACCCGAAAATATAGGCAGCATGATCCTGGTGGGCAGCCCAGCGGGTCCCGAAAGCGGAAGGGGCCCAACTTTTCTGCCTGGAAGACAGAGGACCCTTCAATAATCACGCCTTGATTAACCCTTACTCTACCACGCGGCGATATTATCGCCGTTTTGGGTGCCCCGTCTTTGGCCCCGCCTCCCGAGCGCATTTTCAAAATAGTGCTGGTAGAGTAAGGGTTAAGGCATATATTTTCTTACTTTAAGGCCTGAATACCTCTGTCCTATCCATCTTTTATTCTAATTTCTTGCCTAGTATTCGCTTGTATTAGTATTATGTTTGTGTTTATGTTGGGCATTTAATCTTATGCCATGCACAAATTGAATGTTGTGTAGGTCTAGGCCTCTTACTGTTATTAACTTAGGCCTTTGAAGAGAAATTCAGTCAAAATCTATGAACAAAATCATACTTGTAGTTCTTTAAATTCGAAAACGCTCTTGTCTCTTTTTTCAGCAAAAATGAAGTACACTAACTTGACTACAAGACTACTGTAAGCCTAATTAAGACATGTAACTTATATGATAAGAAGAAATTTGGCGTTATAAAATATCTAATGTTAGGCTACAGTTCGCTGACTTTTTAGGTTAGGCCTAATATAATCTGTCCATATATCTCTTAAGAATTTATTTAAAAATTAGGCTTCCAGAATAAAATAACAGTTCTTTTTGAGTGAAATATGTACGGTTTTCGATAAGTCAAAAAGCTTTTTAGAGGTAACATTTGCCTCAGATCAATCACCGAGAATCTAGTTTATTTGTTTACGTTTTCTACTGTTGTGCTGTGTTGCACGATTTGGTTGTCTGTGCTGTGCTTTTCCTACCAAAATTTGGTTTGTTTACAAAATTGCCACCAAATGACGTCATTTTGCATTTGGTAGATTAGGTCTACAGCTTGAGGGGAGTCAAGGCTCTTTTTGGCATAGTAATTTTCATAAAAGCATTGAAGGAAGTAAATAACCTAAGTTAGCAATTGCCTCCAACCTTTTCCCCTCCCCACTCCCCCTCCCTTAAAAAAAAAGAGTATATTTTCAGACATACATATAAGAAAAACTAGAAAAACTCAGTAAAACTACAACAGGCAAAGATAGCTCTGGCTAGTGGCATTACATTTCTAAGCAATTTCCATTTGCCCCACCTCCAAACACTGCTACAATGTCATTCCTTTCCCCTCCCCACCCCCTACTCCAATACTGCTACAAAGGTTAGAATTCAGAAATGTATACTACCAACAATATATAAACATTAATACCCTTTAGTAAAACACACACATTACTATCAATTGAAATTTCGTAGGAAGTTTGAAAGTCTCATTAGGATTTTACAAAAAAAAATACATTTCTTGACTTTTTTTAAACATTTCTAGAATATGCATTGGAAAAATTAAAACTTAATTTTTACAATACTCACAACCCATCAGTCAGGGATAAGAATTATGTATATATCCATCAGGATCAAACATACCAAATGTACATGAAAAGAATATAACAGGTAAAGAAATAAGACTATACCATTGACACCACAATTATGAATCTGCTGCTCCTTTATAATATTTCACCAAAACCTGAAAGATTACTCAACACCAAAATTGGCTCTCTAAATATTTATATAAAGAAGCGTGGTAGCTGGTGGTAAAATCTTTGGGATGAATTCATTTCATAATTCTGAATACAATTATTGCAAATCTTAGAAGAAGAAAAAATTGTTTACACACACCACGTCCGAAAAACAAATTAAGAAAACAAATAAGTACATAAATCTATCAGGTCCACTTCGAGGAGAATAACACTCCCCATTCGATTTATTCAAATACTGTAGTTCAGATTTGAATTGAGTATGTTGCTTGAAATATATCTTATTAAAGGAATATTCCCATTAATTTTCAGTGACATTTATGTCAAAGCTTTTTTTTAATGTACTCTGAACTCAAGTTTTCTTTTATCTACAACTTTAAGGTACATGAACAGATTGGCAAAGCATATCTCCAAAATTAAACAGAAAATGTATGATTTAGAAAGAGTTGATTAATTTATAAAGAAATACATAGAAATTGCCTGCGGTGATGATATATCACACTGACTTGCTGCACCATTCACTTTTCAGCATACCGGTGGATCGAATCTCCTAGCAGAATAAGATATCAACATGCTTTTTTCACCAATCTGTTCCTTTAATTGTCCTTTTTCATATAACTTCACATGAACAATCAAAGGATTATTGCTTTACTGAATATCATGAATTATAATTCAATTGAACAAAAACATTAATTAAACAAAATGTCCCCTTTCCCTGTGTGGAAAAACTTAATTCTTGCTCTCCCTACCTCCTAACCCCACCCCCCAACACTCATAAAAAATATCTAGTGTCGCCACTAATTTATTTACAGGGAAATATTATTACATCCTCTCCTTTTCTGAAAATTCTGTGATTGCTCAGATACTAAGCTGACAGATAAATCTCAATGGAAACTAATATTGAAATATTTTTCAATTAATATCTGGGTAACTTGCCCTAACGACTTGTGAAAAGAAGTGCTGTTCAATTTCCAGGACTGAAACTGTGAGAGGCACAGCATCGCACACTTGGGGATACAAGAGTGAAATTCTTGATACTGTACTTATTTGGGGACTAACCTTTTAGGCCACCAGTTTGATAGCATGGTGGTTTGGTGACATGGTGGTTGCGACCTTAGCCCAGTTGAACTAAGAGAACTGTTGTCACCCTGGGGGACCTGAAAATAAAAAGATGAGGATCTTTATGAATATTACTGAAAAGTACAACTACATCAACAAGTAGTACATGGCTGGTGTGGTAAAGAATGACCAATTTTTTCTTTTTAGAATTTGGTAAAATGGATAAGTTATTGATTTCAGTACAGCCTCCCAATTGAAATTATTTAAGAAAAAAAAAAACTGCTTCATGAACAAAAAAAACTGTCTTTGGGCCAAAATAGGAATAAGTTTAATATACCCTGACATGCCCACTTAGTTCCTCCCTGCAAAATATAGACGTTTGGTTTGTTGATGTTTAACGGCACTGCAACAGTCAGAGTCAAATGTGCCAAGAGGGTGTTAAAAATTAAAGGTGTAAGAGTTAGGGCAGAGAGGAGATGGGGATTGAGAGGGAGAAAAGGGTGAAAATAGAGTGAATTTTGGAGGAAAATTTAGGTGAAAAAAGTGGGGTGTGTAAGGTTAGGTGTAGAAGGGAAGAGAAAGGAAAATTAAATATGGTGGAAGAGGTTGTTGTTGTGGAAGAAGTTGATAATGTTGGAGGAAGGATTGTTTTAAAATAAATCTAAGATTGAGGTGGGTGAGGAGAGACGAGACCTGGAGCTCAGGTATAGGGGACAGGTTAAGAGGATATGCTTAATGGAGAGTTCAGTGATGCAGATGGGGCAGGGGAGCCGGAAAGGAGGTGGGAGTGGGTGAGAGAGAGGAGTGACTGGGGCGGATGCGGGTGACAACAACATCTTCCCTGCGATTGCGACTGTGCAGGGGTTGGTCCCGACTTTGGGTTTGATGGTGTCAAGTTTGTTAATGGTTTTGTGATTCCAGAATGTTGCCAGGTCTTACTGATGTAAAATATATACACAGTCGCAAAACAGTCTAGCCCAACTAAATGTTCTGCTAGCAGATAGAAATAATAGCCAAAATCTTGCAGGAGGAATTTTTCTGCTTCAATAATATCTCATATTTTGATTTAAAGAAGTTAAAAAATATGGGTTTGTTAGCTTTTGTGCCCTTATCGAAATCTATTTTTGCCTGAATACATTCATTGACTTTACCCATACTCTCCTCTCCCAATTTTTCAAAAATTTCCATTTTCCTAATGGTTTCCCATAGCTTAGAGATTAATTAGAGGTCAAACATAACAAAAGTTGCATAAATTTGGAATGTCTTCACCAGTTTCTTAAGCTGTATAAAACATTTGCATAATAGAACAAAAAATTTTATTTACATTATTTTTGCAGTTACATAAACGTTTGTTTCTTTCTCTTTGATTATTGTTTGTTGTAAGAACCTCAATCATGTACCATTTAATTTATTTGACAAAGGCCAGATGGCCTAGAGCACTGTAATAAATTGTATTGTATTGTAATGAAACAGTTGCATGATACAAAATTTACATTACTTACATACATGATATATCACTCTCTCTTTGAATAAATTAAACCATTTTTAAACTTACTATATATCTTCTAATATTATCAATTTTAATATCTATGGGCAGGTAGAGCTTAATTGGAAGAAAATGTGCTATAAACCATGAAAATAACAAAATGTTCATCAAAATCAGTTAAAAATTGACCACTATTTTGAATATTCAGGTCTTATTATAATATAAAAGCAAAATTAAGTGTAATTTTAAAAAGCAAATATAATTATACATTTGTAACATCACAATTACAAGGAAAGCTATGAATTTCCTGATTTTGTTTATTCCTCCACCAATGGGAACATTTGAATATGGCCAAAGGTTTTGAATCTTCACACCTTATATCAACATTTTACAGGAGAAAACAGTCCAATATTTTTCAGTGACTGACAAGTTTTGGGCCATCTTCTCTTCCAATACATCAAAAAATCCCAATTACTTTTAAAATTCTTCAAACTTTGATTAGCCATAATTCAGAAATAAAGGTGCATTTGACATAATGTAAAGAGTAATCTTCCAGATTTTAAAGCTTTTTCTGGTGAACATAAAGTCTCTACCTGTCCATTTACTGTTAAACATTCTGTACATAAGATTGACTCCCAAATAGTCTTAAGTGATTTCTCAAACATATCACTTCTGGGGATATTGGAACTTCTAGACAGCTACTGAGCTTAAAAAGCAAGTGAGGGGGCACTTTGGGTTTTTGATCTGTGCAACACACAAGAAATACATGTATACATATATGAAAAATTTGAGTCCAAAAGTAATCATTGTCTCCTATCTACTACATTAAACCTTAAAGACCCAGGAGTTCAAAACATGACAAAGGTTTTCTGGAATCTTTTTTCCAAAATTATTTTTCACAACTTTTCTTTCGTTTTCTATTGCTACAAGACTAGTTTATATGAATGCTAAGACAATAAACTTTTCAATGAAAAAAGTCATGAAAATAAAGAAAATATTGTCATAAATATGCAAATTTTAGGCAAAATTAGGCCAATTTTTTTGAACTTGTATTTTTCTTGTGAATAATGAAAATGGAGGATTTCTTTTTACATATTTAGATTGTTTGTGAAATTTCCTTTCCAACAATAAAAATAAACAATTAATAATCACCGCTGTAATTACTCGCGGAAAAACAAAGCCTCGCATCTGGCCGGTATTTGAACATAGGACATTCACTTTGCAATCTCGCTTACTAACCGCTGGGACTAGAATGTGTATGCTTCAATTGTTTTTTTAACTTAAATCATGATATGAAGAAAGAAGGGGTAGTTGCTCTTTTTGTTTTTAATTGAAAATTTATGAAATACGCTTTGTGACAATATTTTTGGCATATGGTAAGTGTATAGTGATCTAAAGATACCATTTTTCAAAAATTAGTCTCAAAAAGGTTAAATATCATGAAATTTAGCGTAACTTTTGCCAAAAAAATCAAGAATGATGATAGGGCAGACAAAATTCAACTGGAATTGGATACTTTGATGTCTTTGACAGTTGTTCACAGCTTTTCAAGCAAAGCTAAGTCCAGAAGTATAACAAGAAAGCTTAAAAAAAAAAAAAAAAGTTTTTCATTAAATATTGTGCATTTTTTTTAATTTTCTCTATTTCAATCATTTTTTCTCAAAAATCTTTAACATAACCCCTATCTTATAGTTATAGTTTCTGAAAGAACTATTTTCAAATTCTTTCAAATGATACCAGGATCACTGCTGTGGGCCTATTTGACAAAGCAAAATAATTTATTGAAAAAGTATCTCCAACTGGGCGTGCCACGACTGGTTGGGTATTTAAGGGTTGAGTCAGAGCTGAAAAGTTTGCAAAATAATTTTTTAATGTGAGCCAGCAATGAGATCTGGTATTTCTATTGTAAGAATGTGTTAACTACTGTGACATGTTTGGTCGTTCTTGTTGTATTATTGGGTGGGTTCAACTTCAGTTGGTCAAGAAATCAGTCAGTGCTGAATATTCTTGTCAATAAAAGTGATTTGTTTTCAACTCTTGATAGGACCCACATCAGATAAAAGACTAACCAATCATGGCACACAGCCTCATACATGAACTTGTAACCAATGAGGTGCTTGCAGGAATTATTTGAGCCTTGGCATTAGATCTGCTCACAATTCAAGATCCTGACAACTTTAGCAGAACACCTACTGTCCCAACCAGCAAAATGGAAACACACAGTATGCACTCACTGCATGAGTGACATATCAAAGAAAATATCAAATCTGGGTACTTGTTCTTGCAACTCAAACTCCAAATTGTAGAACAAGTCTTTGGCAATCAACACACTTTAAAGATTTGGTATTACTGGAAACCATAGTTGTGACTTGAGTCACTGACTTGGACTCCAGTCTGGCTCAAGACACATTTTTTTCACTTGTGACTTGACATGACTTGCAAACAAGTGACTTGTGACTTGACATTTGACTTGACTTGACAACATGTGACTTAGACTTGACTTTAAAAAATATGACTTGCTTACAACTCTGCTGGAAACTGAGCAAAACTTTACGTCATTCTGAAAGAAAGAAGACTCTTGAACAAGATAGGCATATTGATTTAAAAAATAATAATTATAATGAATTCCACTTCTGGCAAGCAGCCACAAAAGGGAACAAGCCAAGCTTTGTATCCATTCTACTATAAACAGAGTCATTTGGGTGAGTTATCCTACAGTTAGCTTATTTATTTACATTATCCCAATTCTTTGTCTTGATTTGGATCACTGTTGAGCTATGAATGTTAGAAGGCTAAGATGGTTAGATTCACCAAGAGAAACACCTTGAGGTGGTTTATTATTCAGCTTTGGTGATAATGATAGAGGTGACAGCTTAACACTAGTATTAAACTAATTTACAATGCTTTGTTTGTTTGTTTGATGAGGGCATAACGGCACCACGACAGTGAGGGTCAAATAGTGCCTGAGAGGTCAGATCATTCCAGATGTAGGAAGGAAAGAAAACAGGGGGAGATTAAGAGAAACACAAGAACTAAATGCCAGAAAGTTGGGATCGAGAGAGCATGCAGGTACATGGGTGAAAAAAGAAAAAAAAAGTAGAGAGAGGGTGTGGGAGAGGAGGACTAAATATGGTTGTAGAGGGAAGCATGATGAAGGAAGGAAATCAATTCATCAGGAGGTTTTTTTTGGAAGAGCTCGGCTATTGAGTTGTGGGGAGCGAGGGAAGCTCTGGGAAGGTTGTATAGGGGGCAAGTAAGGAGAATGTGATGGACTGTGAGGGTGCAATGGCAATTGTTGCAGAGGGGTTGGGGGGAGCCAATAAGGAGGTGGGAGTGAATGAGGTGGGTGTGTCCCATTCTAAGAAGGGTAATGTAAACGTTGTCGACAAGGGAGAGGTTATGGATGGTAGGTTTGATCAGAATGATGGGCTGGATGACGTGGAGTTTGTTATCAATTTGGGAGTCCCATGAGGTTTTCCAGTGGTCATGAAATGCTTCGAGTTAAATGTGGCAAAAGCATTTCAAAACTGGGTTAAGTTAGTTAAAATCATACTAGATGCATGAAATCCAATCAGGCCGAGCTAATTATTCCGTTTTCTTGGCGTAAACAGATGAAAAGCACATGATGACCCCGGACAGGAAGCCAGTCCATCTCAGGTTAACTCCCCAGCTGAGCTGTGCTGGTACTCACAGCTGAGTGGACTCAAGTAAGCAGAGTGAAATATCTTGCTCAAGGACACAATGCAGGGCTCGCGGCGGGAGTTATTTTACCCCACATGTTGTTTCAAATGATATGTGAAGAAGCTCACGATACGCATTGGTACTTTGCATTGATTGTACAAAATATATTCTATTTGATTCTTGCCCTTTTAACTTCATTCTGGTACCAAAATATGTGATATAAGTGAAATTTTGGAGGGTTACAAATTTTGAAATCTGTTTTGACCTGTTTGAGTAATTTTCTTGTCAAAAACAAGCAAGAGATGGGACCGTATGTTATTTGGTGCGCTAATGGTAAGGACGGAATGACACCGTGAAAGTCTTATGTCACCACCATATCTACTTTTTGTATATCATTAAGATTATTTTTGTCCAACCCGACATATTGCTCATTTTGGAGACTCTTCACAATTCATTGACTGGCATCCAGCTATTGTTACACCATACACAACACAGGAGTAATCTATACCTTCTTAACCTACTGTTACACTGTACACAATAGGTCATTCATCTTGGGCTCAAGCCACTAACTGCCAGTGATGCGAATCAGTTTAGTCCTTGGCGGAGCCTAAATAAAAATATACATTATATGCTTGGGAGGACTTTGTGCAAAACCCATGAATAATTGATGGACCATTCGTAAATAAGGTTGGTTATTTCATCATGTTGCTCTGTTTGGCATTCTCCCATGTTCGTGATTCCCCCACCCTCCCCTACTAGTATTGGGTACACCATCTACCTAAATCAGCAAAGTTGAGATCACCAGTAATGATTATACAGCAGACCTGAGAAAAGTCACTTGCAGCAGATATAACCATGGGAAAAACAGTAATTTGTGGAAAGAATTTTTTTAGGGGAATTCTTAAGATAAGCAACAGTATATGTGGTAAAAAGATCAGGTTTCGTCCACAATATTTCAGGTTCATTACTCTAAGAATGACCTCCTCCCCCCCTCCCTCCCAATTGTACAATCAATAGAACATTAAATTGCAAAAGAGGGACCATCTGTGGTAAAGTGTGAGCATATAAAGATGTATTTGAGGGAGTGAATGTAAAAACTTGTCTGAATTTGAAAGGCAAATGGCTACATTAACATAGCTAATCTGTTCCCAATCTTTTCAAAGTTTCAAAACTTTCCCAATTGCAATTTTTGCTTTGCACATCCAACAACAACAAAGCCCAACTCACAACTTGGCTAAATTATTCATAGACTTACTGTATGTACATGGCTCTGCTAATACTAATGCAAAGCTAATCATAAAATGGAAAAGTTCTTTGAAATGTGAAACACTGACTTAAAGAAGGTCTTGAGGTGAGGGCATCTAACTTAATGTAATAAATCATAGAAATGATGAAATAACAAAGACCTATTTTTTGATACTCTTGCATTTATGCCCTCACATAATTAAAAATTTCTTCTATTTAACATGGAAATCTTATGAATGACTGCTTAATGAATTTTACTTCCTATTAAAATCCACACAAAACAACTATGATAACAGTCAATTTCCAAAAACAAAGTATTTTGTCATGAATCCGTTTTGTTCAAAGTGAAGTTTACGTAATTGATCAAATTTTGCCAAAACATGTCAACAACGTAATGTTACAATAACTAATCAGAAACCCGGAAAGTTAATATAGATTCTACGGAAACTTTAAATGCCATATATATTCGCTGTTAAATATACATTCCCGCGAGTAATAGGAAATTGATTGATTAGTAATGAGTCCATTTATAGTTGAATGAATGTTTGGCTGTAAGTCTTACTAGATGATGGCGGAGGGTTGCTTCTGTGATGTTTGTCCCTGGCTCTTGAGCAGCTTTGTTCTCTCTGCTTGTCTACATCTCTAGAACAGTTGTTAAGCACTGTGCAGCAGCCATGCCCATCCTGTGCAGTCACCTCCCAAGATGACAGGTCTGTTCCTGTGGTCTTCAGGTGTCGCTTGATGAGATCTTTGTATTATAGCAGCTGGCCACCTTTGTTTCTTTGGCCCGTTTGCAGTTCATTTTAAGCAGACAGTTTTCTGGCATTTGAAAACATGTCCACACCTGAGCTGCCTTACTGCGAGTTTTTTTTTTTTTAGTCTTGGTATCGCTCCGGTGGCAGAATGTTGTTTTTTGTCCTGGTGGATCGTGTCTGTCCCTGTGGCTGTGTTTGTGCCTGTAATTTGCTGCTCTTTGGTTGCATCCTAGTTTGTTTTGTTGATGGTGTGCCATCTGATAATGGTGTGTTAAACAACGTTGTAGGGGTAGTTGCTGTCACTTTGGGTTGGTAAGATTGGGCATTGATCTGATATGAATTCTGTTCTGTCTCAGTTATCGGCCTGAACAGGTTTCAATGACATATGATTTTCAGGGGTGTAGCCAGCCTTTCATATTCAGGGGGTCGCGAAGGGAAATATTTGGATCTTTTAGCATATTTTCTGGTCCTTTTTACCATTTCACTTTTTTTTGGGGGGGTCGTACAACCCTGTGGATCTCTCCTCCCCCCCCTTTCTTTCCCTGTTACATTAATGGATCTTGGAGTGTCAGATTTACCAATTACTTTTGCTGGTTCCGGCATGTTTTTGTGCCTGGATTTTGAACATGCACTGACTGTCCTGTTAGCAGTTCCGGCAGGAATTGTGCATGCCTGTTGTAATGCTGGTAACTTTCAGTTTGTGCATCAGTCAGCATCTGCTCCACCATCTTCTTGATCTCTTGGTGGATGTATTTTACTTGACAAAGTTGTTTTGTATTTCTTACCATTCAGCATTTGGCTGGTGATTTCAGGTCACTCCTGACAGGTGTTGCCCGTAGAGACAAAAGGTTTGGTTTGGTTTGTTGATGTTTAACGGCACCGCAACAGTCAGAGTCAAATATGCCAAGAGGGTGTTAATAAATTATGGTGTAAGATTTAGGATAGTGAGGAAAGGAAGGTTAGTAAGGGAGAAAAGGGGGAAAACAGAAAGAGAGAGAAAAAAGGTTAGGTGTAGAAAGGGAGGGGGAGGGGGGGGGGGGAGTTAAATGTGGTAGAAGAGGTTGTTGTTGTGGAGGGAGTTGATGTTTGAGGAAGAATTGTTTTTGAAAAGGTCCGAGATTAAGGATAGTGAGGAGAGAAGAGATCTGAAGTTCTGGTATAGGGGACAGGTTACGAAGATATGCTTGATGGAGAGATCGGTATTACAAGTGGGGCAGAGAGGGGTAGGGGAGCCGGATAAGAGATGGGAGTAAGTGAGAAAGGAGTGGCCGAGGCGGATGTGGGTGACAACGATGTCTTCCCTGCGGTTGTGACTGTGCAGAAGGGTGTTGGTCCCAACTTTAGGTTTGATGGTGTGGAGTTTGTTACTGGTTTCATGATTCCAGGAGTTTTGCCAGGTTTTTTTTTTATGTAGCTGCAGATGTAGAGACAAAAGAGCAAGATTTGGGTCATCTTTCATCTCTTGACATTTTATGAGAGTTCTTTTGACTTGTCTGTGCATACCTTTCTATGAATCCATGTCCCTTAGGGTAGTGTGGGGATAAAATTATATTCGCCTGCAAAGTCTCTGAATTCCTTTGAGGTGAATGGGTGCCATTATCCCATATCACCTGATATTCTTTGCTCTGCAAACTGTACCCTTATGGGTGAGGTGATTGTTGATGCTCTTGGGTCTTTCATATGAATAGAAACCTTGAATAGTAGTAGGCCACTATCAAATACCACCCATGGTTGTAGGTGAACAAGTCTGTTCTAACTGTGTGCCATGGTCTGGAAGGTGTATCGATCGATATCATTTCTTCTTTCTGTTGTGTGTTTCTGACATATGTGACAGGCTGATACAGTCCTTTCTATATATTTGAAAATTCCTGTCCAGTATACAACTGACTTTGCTCTCTCAGTTTACACTTGATTTGCCTTGAACGCTAACCTCTTCTTGAGAATATTCTTCGTAGAGACTGGCTGATATGATAAGAGGTCTAAGTGACTCTGTTTTTGAAACTTGCCTTTGAAAACATTCACTGATTGATGGTTTAATAACCTCTTCAGGAAGTTGGTTCCAGCCTTTTCATATTCTACAAAAGTAGGAACTCTTCCTCACTTCCATTCTGGCATATTTTGGTCTGATTTTCATTAAATTTCCTCTAGTTGCTGTTTCATTTCCTAGTAGGTCCTGTCTGGTGTGCGTTTGTTCCAAAGCCATTAAATTAAGTTCTGCTAATCTCTCTCTTCATATGTTTTCTTCTTCATCCCGGAATCAACTAAGTCAATCTTCTTTGTAACCCCTCTAACAAATTGATGTCCTTTCTCAAGTATGGTCTCTATACCTGTATCGCATAATCCAAATGCGGTTTTACCAATGATTTGTACAAACTTAATCAAACCTTTCTGTCAAAGTTTACAAAACTTTTCCATTCCCAAGTGCCCTTGGTGTATCTTTTTGAGCATTTCTTCTTGCATTGATTTTGGTATGATAATTCTGGATCCAGCCTGCCTTCACTGTCTTCAATTTAGATGTCATCTCGGACTGACCAATATTATCATATGCTTGGCAGTATCTGGTGTATCTTCTCTGGCCATCCTTGGATAACTTGCAGGGAGAGTAGTTGCAACTCTTCATCCATGCTTGTTTATTCTCTGATTTGGTTGACTTTGTTGTCTGTTACATTGACAAGATCTCAAATTTCTAGTTTGGTGATAACCTGGACAAGGCGTCTGCTAGCACCATTTCTTTCCCTGGTTTGTATGTCAATGTGAAATCATACATTGCCGCTTCAGCAATAGTCTTTGCAGTCTTGCTGGTGCTTTACACAGAATCTTTTTGTAGATCTGTTTGAGGGGACGGTGGTCACTTTCCACTGTAAACTTTCTCCCATAGAGATATGTATGGAATTTTTCATATCCATAAACTACTGCTAGTAGCTCTGTTTCAATGTTTGCATATCTAGTCTCTGGTGTAGTTAATGCCTTCGATGCAAATGCTATAGGTCTCCCGTCTTGGACAAAGGCAGCCCCCAAGCCTTTCAATTGAAGCATCTACTTGTACAGTTACTGGTTTTTCTCTATTGTCATATGATAGGTTTTTTTCTCTGCATACCATGTCTTTGAATTTCTAAAAACTTTGTTCATATGATACTGACCATTGGTAATCTGGGTCTTCTTTCAACAGCTCTCGTAGATTTGCTGTGTGGTCTGACATGTGTGGGATAAAAAACTCATGAATTGGATCATGCCAAGAAAACTTCTTAGTTCTTCCTTATTGTTAAGAAGCTTCATTCCGGCAATGACTTTGAGTTGTGTGGGCTTGACTTGACGCCTTCTGGTGTGGTGTGTACACCATTCCTAAGAATTCACATGCCTCTTCCTTTACGATGCATTTATCTGCATTCAGTTTGACTCCAGATTTCCTGGTCCTTTCCATAGCCTCGTAGAGATAAATATCATGGCTGTTATCTTCTTTACCATAGATCTGGATATCATTGCTATGCCAACAGCTCCTTTACATCCCTTGTATGTCTCATCAATCTTTCGCTGGAACACGTCTTGGCTCATTTTGAGACCGAATGGTAATTGAAGGAATTCGTATCTCCCAAACGGTGTGTTGAATGTTGTCAATAGTGTAGACTCTTTGTCTAATTTCACATTCCAGTAACCATTCCTAGCATTTAGTTTACTGAAAACTTTGGATCCTGCTATTGCTGGGTAATCTATTGGGTAATCTATTGGGTAATCTATAAAGTATTGGGGTAGGGCAATGGCCCCTCTTAATTGCTTGGTTTAGATACTTCGGGTCCAAACAGATTCGCAATTGACCATTAGGTTTCTCACGGTCAACAATAAGAGTCTACCCAATCTGTTGGTTTAGTTACTCTAACAATAACTTCTTTTTCCTCCAGCTCTTTTAGCTCTTTTCCAATCTTCCTTTCAGCTTAATTGGGACTTTTCTTGGAGGGTGTATCACTGGTGCACTGCTTGGATCTATGTGATATTCAAAGTCCTCAAAGCAGCCAACCATTTCGTCAAAGCATTCTGGATACATTTTCATCAAGTCTTGCTTGTTTGTGATTGGAGGGTGTTCTTCAAGTGGTGTGGCACTGTTAATTCTCTTTGATGCATTTATCTCATAGTTTACTGTGATTAATTTCAGCTTCTCACAACTATTCGACCCCAGGATTGCAGGCCCATCTGTGTCTGTTGCGTAGAATGTGCATTTTATATCCTGTCCTTTTATGCATTCTTTTGATCTGGGTTGTTCCTAGCTGGCGTATTTCAGCACCTCCATAAGCTGTCAATTAAACTTGTTAGTTTTCACTGCATCTTTTTTTGGATATTCTTCACTTGTTAGATTCTCTGGATAAATCTATCGGTACAGCCTCAGTGGTAGGATATTACTTTGTGCCCCTGCGTCAATACTCAGAATTATGGTTGTTGGTCTGTTCATCAAGTCCTTCTTAATTTGGATTGTTGTGTACAATTCTTTCTTTTGTGTTTTCTCTTCACTTGACATTCCATGTACATGCATCTACAATGTCATCAGCCTCCCAGTTCATTCTACTTACAGGTACTTACAGGTCCTCTTCTGAGTGCTGGCTGTCGGCCACTGTACTCAGATCCTCATCCTCATCTTCAATTGTTTAATTTCCAGGTATCAGGTTGGCTTTAAAATGGAATAAAATGTCTTGGTCTTTCCAATATTTGTCTAACCTCATTTCGAATATTTGTAGGATTTTAGAGTTTCGTCTTCCAATATTTGTCTAACCTCCTTTCGAATATTTGTAGGATTTTAGAGTTTATTACATTTTCTGGGAAACTGTTCCATGTGCTTATCACTCTATTTGTGAAGAAAGTTTGTCGTACTGTATCATTTTATTTGCTCTATTTTCAAACATTTTTTTTGCTGTGACCTCTAGTTCTGTTGTTGCTCTGGATGTGGAGTAATGGTGGTAGCTGTATTGTAAATTCCGGAAGTTAATTTATAAACTTCTATCATATCCCCTCTCTTTCTCCGATATGCTAGTTTTGGTAGTTCAAAGTGTTCATAAACGGTCTTCATAGCTTTTATCTTTCATTCCAGGTCGCTCTCCTCTGTACCTTTTAATATTTTATATGGATTCCATACTGCATTGACATATTCAAGATGGGGTCATACTAGAGCTTTATACAATATAAGAAAAGTATTTTCGTCTAGGTATGTAAAGGATTGGCGGATCAAGCCTATCATACTGTTTGTCTTGTTGATTTTCTTATTCATGTGCTCTTCAAAATTTAGCTGACAGTCTATTGTAACTCCAATATCATGACTTGTCCTTCTCCTTAAAAAATTGTTCCAGCAAATCATAGCCACAAACTTAATGTAGCAAATAATAAGACCAATTATCTTAATTACAATAATCACTCAACCACACAATAAGGACTTCATCTATTGTTAATTTGATTCTTAACATTAACTTCCACAACAACCCAGGACCAAATGGAGAACTAGTACAATGGAGCCATTGATAAGAGAAATTTGATCCTAATTGCTTGTGGTTTTCAGAATATGTTTGTTTGTTTGATGAGGTCTTAACGGCACCACGACAACGAAGGTCAAATTGTGCCTGAGAGGTCAGATCATTTTAGAGGTAGTAAGGAAAGAGACCAGGGGAAGAATGAGAGAAATTCAAGAACAAAAGCCAGAAAGCTGTGATCGAGAGAGGTGCATGGGTAAAACTAAAAACAAAGTAGAGAGGGGGTGGAAGAGGAGAATTAAATATGGTTGTAGAGGGATGCATGCTGAAGGAAGGAGACAATTTTATCTGGAGGATTTTTTTGGAAGAACTTCGGCAATTGAGTTGTGGGGAGGAGAGAAGCTCTGGGAAGGTTGTACAGGGGGCAAGCAAGGAGAACGTGTTGGATTGTGAGGATGCAGTGGCAATTGTTACAGAGGGGTTGGGGAACCAATAAGGAGGTGAGAGTGAGTGAGGTGGGTGTGACCAATTCTAAGACGGGTAATATGAGCGTTGTCGATACGAGAAAGGTTGTTGATGGTGGATTTGATCGGGATTGTGGGCTGGATAACATGGAGTTTGTTATCAATTTGGAAGTTCCATAAGGTTTGCCAGCGGTCCCGAACAAGAAAAGCGATAAGCGGTTTGATGTCAGAGAGGGTTTTGGGAAAAGGGGAAGGGAGGAGGTTAAGGGCAAGCTTAGCGGCTGTATCAGCCCTGTCATTGCCAGGGATGCCAACATGGCTGGGGCTATCCAGAAGAAAAGAACACTTTTCCTGCAGAGGGTGGGAGAAAAGAGTTTCCGGAGGAGGAGGTGGCAGGTGAGGTTATCCCATTTAAGATTGAGTAATGAAGTAAGAACAGCCTTTGAGTCAGAGAAAATGGCAAAGTGACTAAGAGGAGAGTACTCAATAAAGTTGAGGGCGAGGAGAATGGCCTTAGCCTCGGCTGAAAAGATGGATGAGTGGTCAGGAAGTCTGCTACTGAGGGTGATGTCTTGGATGATGGCAGCAGCAGCTGTCTTGTTGCCTTCCTTGGAGCCATCAGTATAGATGGAGGTGTAATTTGAGAGTTGGTCTTTGATTTGGTTGTGGAGATTGATGAGGAGATTAGGGTGAGTTTGAGTTTTGTTATAAGTGGAGAGGTCTAGGTGGACAGAAGGAAGGGGGGTGGCCCAAGGCGGAAAAGTGGGCCAGGAATAGGTGCCGAGAGTGGCGGGGTTGATGCCAAGTTGAAAGAGGTCTGATTTAATGCGTAAGCTGAAGGGGGGCGATAGGGTTTTAGTCCTATCGAAGAGGGAGGAGAAATTGGGGTACCTAATGAGGTTGTAAACAGGGTTCTGGGTGTTGGTGAGGACTCTAAAAGCATAGGAGAGGCTAAGCTTTTTACATCTAAGTAGAAAGGGTGGTTCGTTGGCTTCAACATGAAGGCTAGTGATTGGGGAGGTCCTGTAGGCTCCTAGACAAAGCCTGAGGGCTTCATTTTGGATGGTGTTAATGTGGTTGAGGTATGAGTTGTGAGCGACACAGTAAACAATATTGCCATAGTCAAGCTTGGCACGAATGGTGAGCCTGAAAATTTTGAGGAGAGCATAGCGGTTCGCTCCCCAAGTAGTGTTGGAGAGCAGTCGGAGGAGGTTGAGGGAGCTATTGCATTTTAGTTTCAGGTTGGTGATGTGTGGCTTGTAGGTGAGCTTGGGGTCTAGAGTTAGACCAAGGAACTTTGTGTTTTCAACTTTAGGGATCACGATTCCCATTGAGCACAAAGTTAGGGTTGGGGTGGAGGTTGTTGAAATGACAAAAGTGCATGCAGACTGTCTTGTCTTTGGAGAATCTAAAACCATTATTGTTGCTCCAGACTTGCAGCTGATTGAGGCTGGTTTGGAGCCTATTTTCAACAATGAGAAAGCTAGGGGAGTAGAAGATGGTGAAGTCATCCACGTAGAGGGTACGTTTGATGCTGGGGCCAAGGTCATTCCGATGTCATTAATGCTCAGGTTGAAGAGAGTGGGGAGAGGATGCTGCCTTGGGGGGCGCCCTCTTCTTGGGGTACGGCTTGGAGAGGTGTGGCCAATACGAACTTGGAACTGCCTGGGTGAGAGGAAGTTTTGAATAAAGATGGGAGGTGGCCTCTGAGGCCAATGGTGAAGTTTCGGGTAATGCCGTATTTCCAAGTAGTGTCGAAAGCTTTCTTGAGGTCAAAAAATATGGCAATGAGGTGTTCCTTTTTGCAAAGGATTCCCGGATAGCGGTGTCGAGCGTAATTAACTGGTCTAGGGTATTGCGACGTTTTGGAAGCCGCTTTGGTGAGAGAGAGGATTCTGTTGGTCTCGAGGAACCAGTTTAGTCTCTGATTAATGATCTTTTCCATAATTTTACAGAGACAGCAAGTAAGGGCGATGGGTCGGTAGCTGGTGGGGTCGGTGCTATCCTTCCCGGTTTAAGGACGGGATGACAATAGCTGTCCTCCAGATAGGGAAAGGAGTATGAGGACCAAATGTGGTTGAAGATGGTGAGTAGGGTAGTGGTGGCCTTGATGGGAGGTGTTTCAGAAACTGATAGGGGATGTTATCTGGGCCCTTGGAGGTGCAGCCAGCGTCGCTGATGGCTTGGTTTAATTCAGAAAGGGTGAGAGGGTGTTGTAGCTTTGGAGTTGTCAGAGGGAAAAGTGATTCTCTGGGCTTCATCGCAAGCTTTTTGATTTTGAAAGCATTGGAGTAGTTGGTCGGGGACGAGATGTTGCTGAAAGAGGCGGCGAGGTGGTCAACGATGTCTTTTTGCGGTGAGAAGGTCTCCATTCCAAGAGAGATGGGAGATGGAAGATTTGCCTACTCTGCCATGGAAGCTGTTAACCATTCTCCAAATCTTCTTAGTGGGGGTGTTGGTGGTGAGAGAAGAGATAAAGTTGTTCCAAGTGTTGGTTTTACTGTCCTTGATAGTGCGTCTGGCCTTGCACGGCTGATGTGAAAGAGGTTAAGGTTATGGGTGGTCTGGTTAGTTTTAAAGTTCCTGAGGGCTCTTTTCCTGTTCTTGATGGCGGTTTTGCAGTCATCCGAGAACCAGGGGTTGGGGGATGATTTGGGGTTTGGAGGTTTGGGAATTGAGCAGGTGGCGATGTTGATAAGGATATTACTGAAGTTAGACATGGGATCCTCATCCTCGAGAAGATGGGGAGAGGTGTGAGTCACAGAGGGTTTCAAAAGGGACCAGTCAGCCTTGTCGAGGTTCCAATTGGGGTGTGCTCAGTGGGGATTTGAAGATTGGAGTGTATAAGAAGAGGGTAATGATCACTACCACAGAGGTCAGCAGTGACTCTCCAACTAAAATCAGGGAGGTTAGGGGAACAGATAGACAGGTCAATACAGGTGAGAGAGCCTGTGGCAGGATGAAGGTAGGTCGGGGAGTTAGTGTTCAGTAAGGACAGGCTGTGCTGACGGAGAGCGTTTTCGATGAACTTGCCTCTAGGGGTGGTGGTATTAGAGCCCCACAGAGGGTTGTGAGCGTTGAAGTCACCAAGAAGGATGAAGGGGTGGGAAGCTGAGAGATGAGGTTGTTAAGGCTGGTTGGTTGAATGTTGGTGTTGGGAGGAGATAGATATTGCAGAGAGTGAAAGTTTTGTGGAGGAGATAAAAATACAGATGGCCTGAAGGTCGGTGTGCACCGAACAGGGCTGTGTGGGATATCGTGTCTAACGAGAATGGAGACGCCACCACAGGCCCTGTCAGCATCCACTTGATGTTTGTGATAGCAAGCAAAGTTGTTAAGGGAGTAATGGTCGGTGGTTTTCAAGAAAGTTTCTTGTAGGCAGAAGACGACCGGGTTGAAGGTGGAGGCCAGAAGGTCGATTTCTTCAGAATTGGCCTTAAGGCTCCTAATGTTCCATTGTATGATGTTGTGGGTGTTATTGTAATTGTTTGTGGTGTATGCCATAAAGGAGGCGGGGGGTTACCTGGAGGAAGATCTGCTGGGTCTGAGTTCGCTAGTTTTTTCTTTGGATTTGTTTCTTTGGGAGCGATTGTTTTTGAAAATTGGACGAGAAGTATGATCGGTGTGTTCGGTAATCGAACAATCCATACTCTCTTCAGTGTGGGTTTGGGAGGTGGGTTGTTTGTTGATTGGTTGTTTGTTGATTGGTTGTTTGTTGATTGGTTGTTTTTTTGTTGGTTGTTTGTTGGTTGATTTGTTGAGAAAATAAAGAGGAAAAGTCGAAGACGACGACGAGTAAACACACAATTACAATGACGGGGTCGTCGCCTGCGTATTCGATTATGATAGTAACAATGCTATCACCAAACGCTTAATACGACCCGAACGAGAACACAGGTACGACGTACGGACAGACATAACATCGACAACCAAGTCAATGTCCACGGCCTTTGATAACCAGTTGTGGTGCACTGGCGTGTCTACCCAACCCAGGCTTGAACCCAGGGCCCCGCGGTCTGTAGACAGGTATGATAACCTCTACACCACGGTAGGTAGATAAGAGGAAAAGTCAGACCCGACCTGCTTTTATATTAGATCGGGTCTGACTGTTTAAAACTTTAAGGAGCACAACAACTAATGATCTTTCTCTTTAGCAGTAAATTTAAGTGTTGTATTACAAAGTTCATGGTGGTATCTGTCTGTTCCCAGCTGTTAGAATCTTGCATTTATCAGAGTGAAATCTTAATAACCATTTTTTTGGACCAATTTTCCAGCTCAGCCATATCTTTTTGTAAGATTTCCATGTCGTTTACTGAATTGATATCCTTGAAAACTTTAGTATCATCTGCGAACATGTAGCACTCTGATTTGATATTGTCAGACAGATCATCAATGTATAATACAAAAAGAATCAGTCCTAGTGCGCTTCCTTGTGGAATTCCACTTGTGACAGGTGTCCAATCTGAGAAACTATATAGGCTGTAAGTGTAACTGTGTTGTAACATTAATGCTGTCACAACATGGCTCTATTGCGTATCGATTATCGTGGAGAAAACTATCAAATAGCTTTTATTTTCAAAATGGATTTCTATTGTCAAAATGGACTGGAATAAAGCCTTCATATAACCATTATACTCCTTTTTTGGTACTTGATAAACTATGTACCAGAAAAGCAAATAAAATTTTGTTTAGCTTTTCTGGTACAGAGTTTTTTTAAGTACTACAAAAAGAATATAATGGTAATGTGAAGGCTTTATTCCAGTCTATTTTGACAATAGAAATCCATTTTGAAAATAGAAGCTGTTATCACAATATATTGGTATATTGTGATACTTTTCAAGAAAACTGACTCACGACACAAATTGTTAATATCACTTCTTTTATGATAAACGCAAGAAAAAATGATTTGCAGTTCTAGCAAACGACATGATCGTGTTGTTATGTGCTTCACATTACTCACATTGCACTCAAATTGGCCCTTATAAATAGTTAATGACTTGGAATAACCTTTTGTCCCGCTGATACATCCTATTTAAACCATCCAGCCTGGTACTTAAAATATTTTAGGTATTGGTGTGCAACATGCATGACCACAAAGAGTAATTAGCTTGTCTGGCCTGGTCTGGGTTTGTGGTTTGGACATGATAATAGTACTAATTTGTCCCATTAATCATACTTAATAATCACTCTATTATTATACTGTGCTTTAATGATAAATAAATGTATACAACTAGCGTAAATAGAGCAGAATTGGATTGAGATGCAGAGAGAGAGGAAGTCTCAGATCAGTCAATCATGTAGTTCAAGATATATTCTACTTAATCCCAATATTGCTGTGTTTTAGTATTTTCTGTATTTGTTAATTTAATATGTGTTTCGAGACAGCCACAAAGACTTGGCGGCGCTACAGTGTGACTATTACATTTATCACGCACGTGCATTACACCAAATCCTCGCTACAGATTTTCAGTCTTTTCACCTGCAAAAACCTCCATTTTGATGGGTATGACTTTTAGACTCTGATAGAAGCAATTAAGAAACCCACCACAGATAGTTCAGTGATATTTACACATCTGTAATTACACTCCCAATCATCTATATGCACACAATAGAACTTATTGTGAAGAGCCAGGTATTGTGGATTTGGCTACTGCAGGGCGAGGTCATGCATGAAATGTGGGGCTAAGGATTCATTTAGACTTATAAAAGGATATTTTCATTAGTGAGTTATAAGCACTGGTGAGTTTGGATGCATTGGACTGAAAATTTATAGCCAAAGTTATTCATGTTTGGTAATTCAGCCAACGTGACCATGAATCTTAGAAGGGAGAGCCTGAGAGGCATGTTCTGGGTCAATTTGTTCTTCTTTTTACCAACTTACATCAGAGTATGCCAGTGTGGGGTGAAGGAGCACAATTTTAAATAAGATTTGTTCAAGTTTCACAATACTTTTTTGCTTGTTTTAAATGACCTAAACTTGACTTTTAGATTTATTAACGTAATGTTAGAATTGTAACATACAAAGTAGCCTAGTCTAGTTGCGTACAAATTTAATGGTTGAATACTAGTTTTTGGTATTGCGGTTAGTTGAGAGGCATATTTTAGTTCGTGGGAAAAGAGATATTGCGATAAATGACATGTCATGACAGCAATATGTAACATTAGCTGTAACAGCCATGTTTACATACATTTCTACAACGTTTTGTATTTCGCTTTATTCGTTCACGTTGAAATTGGGCTAAGCTGAACAATCGCGACAGATAATCATTCACACAGTTCAAATGCGATATCTTTCTGGGTTTATTTTTGCGTAATAATGTTTGTGAAACTCACCGCTGCTACCATGTTAAGTCTTGTGGTTACTTTAAGTTCATTAAAATAAAACAATCAATAATTATCTGAAGCTTGACAATATATTCTGTTCTGTTAAGTCTCGTTTTCATCCGGGTGCTCACCTATAAAGTGGTGGCACTCGACAATTACAAATCTGTGAGGACTCTGTGGATGGTGTAAATTCAGACAAAAGTAAATGTTACTTCATGACGTATTGACAGTGTCAGGTTATCATTTGTGTCAACAGAGTCAAAGCTAGAGTAACGTTAGAGCCTAGTGAAATTCTCAAACCAAAAATACTGACCTGCCTGCCCTACAACTTTATGTAACTTGTGCAACACACACACAAACTCATGAATTTGAAATTTACCACAGCTCAGTGGTACCAGTCACCGCATTATGAATTTAGGCCTAATGCTACATCACGACTTGCCAGGCTACTGTAACCACAGGTGTTCCTAACGTTATGGCAACCTATATGCTTACTAGTATATATATAAAGAAAGGTAGGACTCTTTCTAACGCAACTATCGAACCGTCATGAAGAAGCAGCACATCAATTACATCATCGCAACGTTTCTTTAGTTTGCAGCATATTGTTGGGCGGATAGACTGTCTTGACGGTAATTTGGTAGAAAATTCATCGTTTGTACATCTAATCGGGAAAAAACTAACAAATACCGTGGCTTATACACGAAGAAGGGCGTCTCCAGCAAATGTGAGTAGTCAAAAAGTGTAATTAAGATTCGTGAGCGGTCAAAAAAAAGGAATTTTTATATACGCTTCGATAGTCTCGTTTGAAAGAGTCCTACCTTTTTTCATATATAATAAGCATATAGGTTGACATAAAGTTAGGAACACCTGTGACTGTAACAGTGTAACTTGCAAGTCAGAAAGTTGTAACTTGTCAGCTTCGGCCTAGTTGTAGCGCCTAACGTTCAAACGTAACTTGAAGCCTAGGCCCTAGCTAATAACTCGCAGAACTGTAACGTTAAATAAATTTGTTTAAACATCTGAAGATTTAAGTTAGACCTTTGTTTAGGTTTGTACGATTTAACCAGTCTGCTTACGTTTTGTGAAGTCCTGCAGCTATCAGGCGCGGCCTTCTACAGTCCTACCTAGCTTGGCCTGACAACTTCCATGATCTCCAACTTAATTGCATGCAAACTGCATCCATGTCTATAATGTCAGGCTTGCAATGTTGATGCATGCATGACACATAACGTTTATAAACACGTAATGTTAGCAAATTTCATTGGTTGAAAGTTGAAACCGCATCATGCACCATAGCAGTACTGTACATAACATAACTAGGCCTACAGTATGTCAGTATGGAACGTGTAACACTAACAGCTTATTGATATTCCCTTTACTGTCTTTACGTACATGATACCAGGAATCTGTTATTTAGATTTCTAATAATATATACTAATTAGGCCTTTAGGAGTACCACTTTAGATCATCCTTGCTATACGCATATACGGTATTTACAGGGGCGTAACGACCGGGAAGGGGGTCACCCTCCCTACCACGATTTTGTCGGGAAAATGATGTCTTTGTTGGGAAATTTTATATGTAAAAAAAATATATAAAGAATAGTTATGTCGGGGAAATTTGAACTTTGTCGGGAAACTTAACTATTTATAACCTTAAAGACAAAACTTCATCAACTCATGTTCATTGCTACTTCTTTGTTCTCAATTTACAGAGAAAAAATAATATTCACATGATTAAACACATCAACTAACGCCTTGTCTGTACAAGACTGCATATCTTGTTTTCATCTTGTTGAATTGAATCACACATGAAGCTATTGTTTCAACCGGTTTTATAATATAAGATATCAGATAACGCCCTCGTCCCTTATAACCATGTCAACTTGTGGTTGCTGCAAGTTGGTAGAGGATCTCCCGAGTCTCACTTTTCATCAACTACGTAAATTTCGTTTATTCGAATGGTATAATCATAAGAAATCCCTGGCATAACAATTACAAGAAAGCACGTTTTGTCACGGTCAGGATGGAGGAAAAACGCAAAAAACCTGTCCGAAGTAAGTTACAATGTGGACTGTGTAGCCGACAATTTGATGATGACTGTCGGACAAATCATAATGTGAAATATCATAAGGATCTATTTTCAAAAGGAAAATATACCATTTGAAATGTCAATGCCCCAGTTAAACCGTTTGTGGCAGCCGCAGCTGCATCAAGATTTGGAAAGAGCGCGAAAGTTACGGAAGTCATTACCGATGAAGCTCATCATTTACCTGTAGACCTACCAAGTACCAGCGGGACCCGGCTGGGGATGCTGAGGCAGAAATCTATTCTGAAGCAAGAGAGAATCCTCAGTCTGAAACTGATGTTGGGAATGAGGTGTCACTGGCGTAGCCGGGGCCATGCCCCCCCTCCTCCCAATCCCATATTAACAAAAAATAAATTACACCTATATGCCTATGTATCTTACAGATGCGCATACATGAAATGCGAATCTTCCTGCATTCCCTGCAATGTAAATTCGTTGTATCCCTGTTAAACAAATCACAAAAAAAATCCAATTTTTAAAGAAAATTTTGATTTTTAATTTGTCAAGAACCGTGAACTTGCCAAGCCTGTTCTTACTCGATGACGATAGAAGATGGCGCCATTCTGCTACTGCTTTGCGATAACAAAGTACTGGAAGTGCCCCATTATTTTGCTCAAAACTTTCCACAAATAGAAATCAATTTGTCTGAATTCTGAAGGCGGTAATTAAGTTCGTTTGAACTTGAATTTTAAAAATGTCACTTTTCGCATATGGTTTTTCAAAACGAAAAAGGGAAAACACGGATAAAGGTAATGTATGCCCAGTCCAGTAAATATATTAATGATATGTATACCTAAGTGACCATTTGTTGTTCTGTTATCGTCTTTAATATAGGCTTACTTGAAACTAGTTCCACGAGTTTTTATAAAACTATTTGTCATCGTCGGTGTGGGTGGAGCAAACACACATTTTTTATATATGTTCACAGTCCAGAAAAATAGGATGGCGGGAAGTGCTCTAGACAACCTAGCAATATCATGATTCTCCCGTCAACTCCAGATTATAGTTGAAGGAAAATATGTGTGCCTAAAATTATGAAAATTGCTTGCCTAGGCTACAAGTACAATAACGTCATTCTCCTATTGGAATTCAGGGCTGTTGCTAGTCAGATAAACAACCTGACCATATACTACCATGTCGCTGTATGATGGTCAGGAACCAGCCTATACAAAAATAGAGGGGAAAGGACTGCTATTGACTAATCATATTTGCGTTGTATGGTTTGGCGGGCGCACGGTAAATCGCTGTTTTCCCTGGTGAAGCTGGAGCTGGCATTACATCAGACCAACCACTCCAACAACGTAGTACTGATCTTCTGATACCGCTACCGTTTATACAAAAGCAGCTGACAATGACATTGGTTATGCTGTACTTTCACAAAGTTTAATTGAAGAAGACCGAGCTAAATTTGTATCCCCATGGAAACCATCAAGGGAAGAAGATTTTCCTTCTTCATCTCATATGAAATCAGGAAAAATGCGCAAGAGGCGTTTGCTTCCCCATCATTGTGAGAAGTTCCCATGGTTGAGCATAAGCAAAGTTGAAGGGATGGAAGGAGTGTTTTGTGTACCATGTGTGTTATTTTCAGGTTGTAGTGGAGTAGGTGGTAGAAGTAGAGGAAAGGTCAGCTACCAGAAAAATTGGTTTCAAAATCCCTTACACAATTTGATGATCTAACAGGCAAAAACGTAGCTTTATCAAGTCATCAGGCCACTGAATACCACCAAGAAAACGTAGTTGCAATGGAACACTTTCGACAAACAGTGATTCAAGATGGAACAGATATTAGAGGACACATTAACGAATCTTATAAGCGGGAGATTCAGCAAAACAGAGATCGCCTTCGTCCAATTATTGATACAATTCTCACCTGTTCTCGACAAAACATTCCCCTCAGAGGCCACAGAGGTGAGCTAGGGACAATTTCTATCAGCGGAGATGAACCAACAGAAAATGACGGAAATTTTAGGGCTTTACTTCGTTTTCGACTTCGTAGTGGGGATTCACTTTTGAAGGACCATATCAAAACTTCCCATGCTAATGCAACCTACCTATCATCCTCGATTCAAAATGAACTCATTTGCGTTGCTGATGACATGATTAGGGAAAGTGTTGTTGCTAACATTAAAAAAAGTACAGTTCTGGTCTGACCATAGCTGATGAAACAATGGATCGCCCAAAAAGTCAACAACTGGCAATTGTTATAAGATATGTTTCACCAAGCGATTCTGGAGTTTCGAGATTGCATGAGGACACGGTAATGGTATTGGACTTGATTTCTGACATCAAATCTAATAATCCTGGTGAAAATGAGCATAATGAAACCAAGTTGAGTAGCAAAGCTATTGGAGAAACATTGCTAAGAAAGATTTGTGAGCTCGCTTTGGATCTGTCTCTTTGTGTGGGACAAGGCGATGATGGGGGCAGGAGCCATGGCCAGTGAACGGGTTGGTGCTTCAGCAACAATACAAAAGGCAGCTCCATTGGCCTTTTATTTTTATCGCGCCATGCACTGCCTAAATTTGAGTGCTTCCGCTGCAATCAAGGTACCTCCTATTCAAAATGCAGAAAATGTTGTGCGAGAAATTTCATCGACTTTTCAAGCAAGTGCCAAAAAAAACCCGGATCTGTTGAAGAGCCTCATAGAAAGTGACTGGTATTTCCATGACCAAGAAGCACCTGATTACGTTGTGCGAAATACGTTTTGTGGAACGACACACAGCAATTGTAACATTTATGCAATTTTTGAAATATACACTAGATGCCTTATCGGAAATCAAATGCTGGGCATTACCTTGCGACAGAAACAAAGCAGAAAGCCTTAAAAAATCGGTGTGCAATTCAGAATTTGCAGTTGTTTCAGTCATTTTGGAGAAACTGTCAGGATTGATGCTACCAGTCCGAGTCTTACAAAGAGTGGGAGATTTATCCCAAGCGTTAGTTTCAGTAAAGCGTCTCGAGTCTGTTCTCAAAGATTTGCGAACTGAAGAGGAGTTCCATGACCTGTATCAAAAGGCAGAATCAGTCGCACAAGATGTGATGGAGGTGGAACTGCAAAACCACGCATTGCAGCTTGAAGCTCATACCGACCAAATGCTCAAACAGCGGACAACACCACCGAAGGCTATTACAGAGTCAACTTCTTTTATCCAGCCATAGACTCCATCATTGGAGACCTCAAGCACAGATTTAGACCACATCAACAACAGAATATGAAACTTAACTACCTTGTACCAAATTGTATGGAATTCGCCAAACAAGCTGACGGTGAGAGGCAGTGGAATGATTTGACCCCTGCTATTGAGGTGTATGCAAGTTTGATCAGAGATCCTTTCATGATTGTTAAGGGCGAATACATGTTATGGAGGAAGAAATGGGAAAATGTTCCTGTAAAGTCCCGACCATCCTCATCCGTCTGTGCACTGGATCATTGCTCTGAAATGTTTCCTAACATATCACTGTTCTCCAGTTGTTGGCAACTTTGCCAATGACTTCTGCACAGGCCGAGAGAGTTTTTTCAAAATAGAAAGAACCCTTACAGCTATTCGGTCAACAATGACGGAAGCCCGACTGGAGGCACTTATTATATTACAAATTCATAGGGCCCATTGCCCAGACGTGGAATCAGTCATTGACCGATTTGCCATAACATCACCGCGGCGGTTGAATTTCAAATAATGATTTGGTAAGTTTGATTGTCAAATTTTACTTCCGACATTTCGACTCCAAGTAACAAGTAAGTACAATGCCACCTCACTCAATCAAAATAGAAAGAACCCTTACAGCTATTCGGTCAACAATGACGGAAGCCCGACTGGAGGCACTTATTATATTACAAATTCATAGGGCCCATTGCCCAGACGTGGAATCAGTCATTGACCGATTTGCCATAACATCACCGCGGCGGTTGAATTTCAAATAATGATTTGGTAAGTTTGATTGTCAAATTTTACTTCCGACATTTCGACTCCAAGTAACAAGTAAGTACAATGCCACCTCACTCAATCCCTCATTTTTCAATATTCTGGAGTCAAAAACATTGGCCAGGTGTGCAAGTGTGATCAATGATCTTTTGTTTGCTTTACAAATATCTTCTTTTGACATGTACCACCCCCCTTCCCCCATAAAAACTCTGAAGGCATCAACCTAAACTGTCCCTATATCGCTACGCAATAGAGTCTGAATAAATTATACTTCGGCAAGTATGTGGCGGGGGACGGTGGCACAATACCCCCAATTTTTTTGGCAACCAAGAATTCGGGCAAAATGTAAAGCAAAATTGTGAACAATCAAAGAAAAACAGCCATAAATTTGCAAGTTTTTGGCCTGGGAAGTGCCATTTCCGGTAATCTATAGGCAGCATTTAATGTAAAAATTTCTCTGATCGCTACGCGCCAACCCATGGTGGCGCTCCGCTTAGATACTGTCACGGGTGAAAATTCATACCAATGAGTATGTACGCCCCCCCCCTCCCAACAAAAAACCTGCCTACGCCAATTAAGGTGTTGCTATTATTTAATTAAATTTTCTAGACCAATAGCTTCCATCATCAATTGTGAATTGACTGGTGCAAGATAAAGTTTAAAAGAGTGTTTATAGAGATAACCCATGGCAATACGAAGCAAAATATTTGGGGCTTTATAGTGATGAGAGAAACAATTTAAAAAAAAATGTATTTTGCGTTTTTTCTTCTTCTGTAGTTTATAACATATGGTACCTAAATGAACGCTGGCGTTTCAGTTTTAAAACAAAAAGTCCCCATGAGAAATAGAAACGCATAGGGGCCTAAATAGTTGAGTTTCCATGCTGTTTTGGATAAAATATCAGCCATAAAATGCCTAAAATCGCAGAGCTTCAGGGGTTTCGCCCCCTAAACCCTACCGGGGCTTCGCCCCTGGACCCCACTAGAGGCCATGAGGCGGGCCCCTAGACCCCACGCCATTTGAGCTATCGCTTCGCGCTAGCATTAAAGCCCACGACCTCAAAGATTTTGTCAGAAAATATTCCTTCACACCCCCACCCCCAATAAAACTTCTTAGCCACACCTGGGTATTTATGGATGCAATGGGATACCCCTCCCCCCACCCTTCCCCACACACACACGTATTTCCCTATTTAAATATTTTGTATGGCATTTTTGTGTTTTAGAGTGATTTTATTATTTTACCCCCACATTTGGTTGGAAAAACCGCCCATGCTAGTACATGCACTTATTCGTTTCAGAACCATTTATTGATTTGTTTGTTGTTGCTGGCTGACGTTCCCCTGGTTGTTGTTTACTGATTATACGAAGATGTCTCAATGATAAAATACGTTTAGTTTAATTGAGTTGTGAAAATGTCTAATACTACAGTACGCATCAGCAGTAGTAGTAGTAGTAGCAGTAGTAGTAGTAGTAGTAGTGGTAGTAGTAGTAGTAGTAGTAGTAGTAGTAGCAGTAGTAGCAGTAGTAGCAGTAGCAGTAGCAGTAGTAGTAGTAGTAGTAGTAGTAGTAGTAGTCGTAGCAGTAGTAGTAGTAGTAGTAGTAGCAATAGTTGTTGCAGGACAGTAGCAGCAACAGTTGTTGGACGAGTAGTAGTAGTAGCAGTTGTTGGACGAGTAGTAGTAGCAGTAGCAGTAGTAGCAGCAGCAGCAGCAGCAGCAGCAGCAGCAGCAGTAGCAGTAGTAGCAGTAGTAGTAGCAGCAGTGGCTGTGTTGTAGCAGCAGTGGTGCAGCAGCAATGGCTGTTGTTGTGCAGTAGCAGTAGTGCAGCAGCAATGGCTGTTGTTGCAGTAGCAGTGGTAGCAAGCAGCTGTTGTTAGCAGCAGCAGCAGCAGCAGCAGCAGCAGCAGCAGCAGTGGCGGCGGCAGCAGCGGCAGGCGGCGGCAGCAGCAGTAGTGGTAGTAGCAGCGGCAGCAATAGTTGTGCAGGAGCAGTAGCAGGTAAGTAAGTTGTTGTAGTAGTAGTTGTTGTAGTAGTAGTAGTAATGGTAGTAGTAGTAGTAGTAGCGGCAGCAGCAGCAGCAGCAGTAGCAGCAGCAGCAATGGGGCTAAGAAGGGTTAGCCACCCCATACAAATCCCAAACTCGCCACATACTCTTCTCAACTCAAGCGTGGCCAAACCAAGAAGTTACAACCAAGATTCATAAGACAGTAAGAGAGATTCCTTACTTCGTGAATAAGTCTAGTGTCTCTTCGCTGAACCTGCTTCAAAATTAATTTATCCTTCTTATAATAGGGACTCCAAGCCTGAATAGCATACTCAAGCTCTAGAAAATCTGCAAAAAAGAATGATTTGCCGCATCTTCAACTTAAATAGTGCAACATAATGTTGGGGACTCTTGGAAGAAGCAGGTTTTTGACCAGTCTTACAAATTATTCATTACAAGAAATTCATGTTATTCCATTATTTACTCAACTCAGACGAAAGTGGAACAGCAAGAAAAATACTTATTGAACAAAAATATAGAGGTTATCCTGGATGTTGGTATTATGAAATCAAATACACAGGAGATAAATACGGAATTAGTATTGATATAAATAATGTTCGGAAGAAGACAAAAAGCAAATGGAAGAAAGAAGTTAAAAAGAAAATTGCTGACAAAATAGAGGAAATGGATCAAAGAAAGAAAATTAGCAAGCTCAGATTTCAACTAGAACATGGTTTTGAAAGACAGAAATATATTGCAGAGATGAAAACAATGGAGACCCTTACTATAATCAAATTAAGACTGAATATGACTAAAGTTAAAGGTAATTACACGAACAGCTACCCTAATATAAATTGTGAATTTTGTGACCATGAAGATACTACTGAACATATTTTTAACTGTTTCTACTTTAAGAACATTATTGGAATGGATATGAGCAAAACAAACCTTTATGATACGGACAATATGGAAAACCTAAAGAAAATAACCTGGTACGCATAGAGAGTAAATGAAATAAAAAATAAAGCTAACAATGAACAGATGAGCTTCCACTATCTCGTACAGTTTAAACCAATGTATAGTATATTTAGCCTACAGTGTTTTACGAGTCTTGCACGTCATATTCAAATTTATTCTTTATCGACGTGCCCGATTTTTTCCATCAGAGTAGACTCTGTGATGAACCACATGAACCACAAGGTGAGGCCTGACTAACTGCTAATACAAATTAAGAACAACCGATTTACCAAGAAAGCAAATTTCTTCTAATCAAACCAAGCATTCTATTTGCCCTTGCAGCTGCTGAAGCACACTTGTTTAGAAGGCTTCATATTGCTAGTAATGACAACACATAGATCCCTTTCTTGATCAACACAACCAAGATTTGAATCATTCATGCAGTAATCAAAACGCCAAATTGCTCTGACCAAAATGAATAACTTTGCATTTATCAACATTGAATGACATCTGCCACGTTTGGGACCAAGAAACTAACTTATCCAGATTTGCAAAAGTGAAGAATTCACTATAGCATCATAAACAATCCTGTACAGCTTAGTGTCATCAGCAAATTTACAAATCCTAGAGCCAAGGGAAACATCAATATCATTAATGAAGATTAAGAAAAGAAGCGGACCCAACACAGAACCCTGAGGAACACCACTTCTTCCATGGAGATACTTTACCATTAACAACAAGTCTTTGTGACCTGTCAACTAACCAAGAATTTATCCAACTGACACTCTTTCCCTACACACCAATCGCTCTTGTTTTCATCATAGGCCTGTGTAACGGAACCTTATCAAATGCTTTTTAGAATTCTAGATAGATAACAGCCACATTATGACCAGAATCAACTAGTTTAGTAACATCATCAAGAAACTCTAATGAATTAGAAACACAAGACCTCTTCCTGCTGTCCTGTAATTGGTAATAACCCATGCTGGGATAAATTAAACAAACCATTGACCAGTAAATGATCTAGTACAACATCCTTAAAAATGGACTCCATGACCTTGCACATAGGGAAAATTGTGGTCACACTTGTTAAAAATAGGAGTGACATTAGCAATTCGCAACATTTGAGCAATTAGCAATATTTAAGTATTTGTTATTAATTAACAATTATTGACAAATATTCAAAACTCTAGTTGTACAGTCTTTAACAGTTTAATTTTCCTGGTAACCTGGGCTGGCTTTCCTTTATCCTACAGCATTTAGAAATATCCTACAATAGCAGTAGGAGTAAGCCTACCCCAAAAGGTATACCCATGTTTGCACAAAATTGCATAACTTTCATCCTAGGCCTATATCAATAAATATTTAATTTTCTGAACGTATAACGGATTAAAGACATTTGCCTAAACTGATCAAACAGAAAAAAGGCAAAATCATAAATGAAAATCCAGATTATCTGTATATTCAGAAGATAATATAGCGATTTATTCTTTTCTATTGTTTCATTGTCTGACATTTCTGGGGCAATGTCACTGAATGGAGAAAAGGGAGTTTAAACCAAAAGACGCGGGAAATTTTAATTTCTTTTTATTCTATATTTGATCATGGTACTTCGGAGATGTCTTGAAGCTTTCTGTATATCAGGTGGGAAATCCACCTCTTCCAAAAAAGGTGAATAATGCTTAATTCTACCTCCTCATCACACTGCACTTCGGTCACCGTATTACATTCAAGATGTATTTGTTGTTATCAAGCCCGTAGCCAGGACTTTTCGTAAGGATCTTCCTTTTTTCAAAGAGAAATTGCAGAGGGTTAAAAAACAATATATTTACATTAGAATTTAGAGACTGTCTCGTTCATAAGTCACAAGAGTAACACAAAAATTTGCGTATTTACCGTTATTTGCACAACAAAACTGTAAATTGGTCCATTTTTAACCGAGTTTGATATTTGTTTTGCTTTTTCCATGTTTTTCTTTTAGTATTGCCTCTCCCTCTCCATATATACAACAACGGAAAGGGTATAGTGTTAAGAAAAGATTTACTAAGTATGGCACAAAATTGCATAATTTTCACGTAGATATATAAAGTGATTTATACTATTCTGTATGATTTCTAATTTGTAATCCTTTTCTGCTGTTCAGAGGCGTCATATTGTCTGTCGGGCTGGGGCAATTTCAATGCAGGGATCTGATATTCAATGCAGGAAAAGAAGTTTGAAGAAGCTGGAAATTTTGATATTTTTTGTTATGGATTTGATCATGGCACGTCAGGGACGTTTTGCTGTCTGTCAGGCTGGGCAACGTCAGTGAATGAAGGAAAGAAATTTAAAAAACAAAAGACGTGGGAAATGTTGTTTTTGTTCTTAAAACGATTATGCATGCACTTCGAAGACATCTGTCCGACGACCAGGCCGAAGAAATCTACTATTTCGGAAAAGTAAAGCCTTTTATATACGTATAAAATTGCATAGGCAGGATTTGGGAGAAGCAAAATCCCCCCCCCTCTCCATCCCACTTTTTTCAATGTTAATCTTTTTCATGCTTTTTGTATATTAGTGTGGTTCTGAAATTCCCCCACTTTTAAAATCCCAACGCCCCCTTCCCCCTCCCCATTCCATATACACTTTCAATAGGCAAATCCCGTCTATGTATAAAAGCGTGATCTAAGAAATATTGATTTATTATGAATTTTGATTTTTAGGCCCTATACATTATAAAAGAAGTTTAACATGATAATTTTGAGTATTAATTTACAATTTTTTTTTATCAAATAAGCAACACTTTTATCTATATAGGTCTAGGCTGTAGTTGTATACCCATATCTTCGCATGGCCTGGCTTGCTTATTATGTTAGAAATCATTCCCATAGAATAATGATAAAATTTACCCAGTTTTGCAAAAAATTCATTGAATATATTGAATATTCATATTAACCAGAAAATTGATATACCACCGTTGCATGGCATTGCATTCGATTGACACTACGCCCTTACTTTTCGGTCTAGCACTCCTTTAAGTTAGGGCTGATCAAATTTTTGAGCAGAAATTTTAAATATATAACTCTTACAAGAATGTTTCAGCTGACGTCAGGTCATATGACTTTGTTTACATCGCCATTTTGTAGGAAAGACCGCCGTTTGCTGTACACTAACATACGTTTGCATGTTGTTATATAAGAATACTTTTGTAAGTAGTATGCCAGAATCTTGCTGTACCGTTGGTTGGTTGCACTTACTAATATACGTGCTTAGAATCCACCGATTAAGATTATTTGAAGTATTTGGAGGGTAATTTTTTCTTTTAAAATAACATCTAATATTAAAAATTCATCCAGCGTATGTTATATGCACAGCACGTGTTTTACATGCCCAGCGCGAACATTCATCACCAGCGCGAACATTCATCACCAGCGCCAACATTCATCACCAGCGCCAACATTCATCACCAGCGCCAACATTCATCACCAGCGCCAACATTCATCACCAGCGCCAACATTCATCCCCAGCGTCAACATTCATCACCAGCGCCAACATTCATCACCAGCGCCAACATTCATCACCAGCGCCAACATTCATCACCAGCGCCACATTCATCACCAGCGCCAACATTCATCACCAGCGCCAACATTCATCACCAGCGCCAACATTCATCACCAGCGCCAACATTCATCACCAGCGCCAACATTCATCACCAGCGCCAACATTCATCACCAGCGCCGTGTTAGCGCGTGTTTTAGACTGAGTCTGTTTGTTTTACGTGTGATGGGGCTGAGCTGTGTGAATGAAATCCCAAAAGGGCAATTTTGACACGTACTACTACTGTTTTGTTACGTACTACTGATTTGATACGTACTACTACTGTTTTGACACGTACTACTACTGTTTTGATACGTACTACTACTAAATTGATACGTACTGCTACTATTTTGCCACGTACTACTACTAAATTGATACATACTACTACTAAATTGATACGTACTACTACTAAATTGATACGTACTACTACTAAATTGATACGTGCTACTACCAAAGTGATACGTACTACTACTGTTTTCACGTACTACTACTAAACTCAACAGTAGTAGTACGTGTCAAATCAGTAGTAGTACGTGTCAAAACAGTAGTAGTAACGTATCAAAACAGTAGTAGTACGTGTCAAAATTGCCCTTTTGGGATTCCATATGTCAATATCTGTGAAGAACAGACGCGTGAAATACTCAACGCGCAAAGCTGTACTGCAAAATGGCTCCCAGTTTAGTTAGTCACGTGATGGAATCCTTCTATAGTATAGATATCACAAATCACAAAGTTTGGGAAAATATTAAGCAGGCATGCATACATGTAAAAGTGATGATAAAATGAAAATGAATAGTAATACACTGAATTTCTAAAGAACTAAAATTGCATTTTACTGCTAAATCTGAGTCAAAGCTATCATAATATTCAATTTTCTGTTCACTATAAAAGAAAAAACCTTCTCCCATTCAAATTATTTTGGGAGGACCGAAAAATGATAAGTTAACATAAGCAATTTTCTAATTATCCAGTCTGAGGTCACACAATATTGCGCAACTTATCTGCTAATCAGCTAATTGCGTGCTTTAAAATAGTCTGATTTGACTGATTTTGATGTAAATTTTTGCTATTTGCATATTTTTTAGTATTTATACTGATATATTAAACCATTTAAGTTCATGTTTTTGCTATCAGTCCATATACCTTAAAAATCTCTCATTTGTTGTGCGAGTGATGAGTGATGAGCAATGCATGATGATTGGGCGGGCACTGCCGGGCAGCGTCTTTTTCTCCATGGACTGAGATGGGAAATAGGAAATAATAAAGTGGCCGATGCATAATAATGGATGGAGAGTTGGATTGCGCATACAAAATATGTTGGACTAGCGAGTGAGAAAGGGTGGGATGGATAGTGGGTGAAATGTCGAACGTGTCTAAGACATAGAGTTGGTTGTCATATGATTTGGGGTGACGTAAGGGACATGGGTGGGATGGCTTATGGCGCATAGCATGGAATAACATATGAGGCATACGGTGAGATGTCATATGGTACAAAGGTGGAAATGCCATACTGCCATATGAAGCATACTGTCATGTGGGACGTAGGGTGCGATGGCATGTTAGTTATACAAGGTGGATAGAAAATATTGGATAGAGGATGAGATTGATTATAAGAGAAAAGGTGGTATATCATGTGGAACATTGGGTGGGTTGGCATCAGATACGTGGGGTGGCATAATTAGGATAGTGCGTGTACGACACGGATGGCATATGGTACATAAGTTAAAATGTCACATGGAGTATGTTGGTCGTATGGCAATGGAAATTATTGGATTGAGGATGGAATTGAATATACGACATGGTGGGATATCACATGGGACATATAGGGTGAAATGTCATATGGGACAAAGAGTGAAATGTCACATGAAACATCGGGTGGAATGTCACATGGACATAGGGTGGAATGTCACATGGACATAGGGTGGAATGTCACGTGGGACATAGAGTGGAATGTCATATGGAACAGTGAGATTTTTTATGATATTGGGTTTGGGGTACATGTATGCGACATAGCGTGGGTTGTCATATGGGACATAGTTTGGGATGGGACATATGGTGAGATGGTATATGGGATATGGGGTGTGTTGTCATATGGAACATAGGGTGGGTTGTCATGTGGAGCATGGGATGGGGATGGCATACGAGACATGGTAGAATGGCATGTGAAAGATAAGCGTGTTTGTGCAAGTTACAACTTTAAACTTGGAAGGTACTAGATAAAGGTGGGATTGTGTATAAGAAGAGTTAGATATGCGGGATATTGGGTAGGTTTTCATGTGGCATAGGGTGGCATGTGTAGTATGCATAGAGTGCGTACACGTACAAACAAAGGATGGGTTGCGCGGGAGCATAACATTGGATAGTAAATGGGCATATGATGAGATAAGAGTTGGATGGTACATAGTTGGGATGACATATGATGTATGTAGTGCGATGGAACGTGGGACGTAGGGCTGGGATAGTATTGTGAACATAGGGGTGGAAGGTATTACATAGGGGGTGAGATTGCGTATAAGAAATAGCTTGAAATATTGTTTGGGATATTGGGTGGGTCGCCAAATGGAATAAGGTGATAGTATAGGATGGTGGGTTTGGCATACAAGTATGCGACATAGCGTGTGTTGTCGTATGGGACATAGATTTGGAATGGGACAAATGGTGAGATGCCACATGGGAATTAGAGTGGGATGACATGTAGGACATAAGTTTGGATGGCACGTGGAATATTGGGGGTTGTCATTTGGTACGGAGGGATGGCATGTGTTGTATGGTGGATATGATCGCGAACATGCATAAGATAGAGGGTGGGTTGTATTATGGGTCATGGGTGGAATGGTATATGGAACATGGATGGGAGCTTAAATGAGGCCTAGTATTGTATGGTATATGGACCATAAGGTGGGGCAGACTCAAGGCTCTGATGCCATGGTTCATATGTTTTGATGACGTATAGGTCATTGGGTGCGATAGCATGGGTGACATATGGTGGCTGCATCGATGGTGTATGCGTGAGGGTTAAGATATCAAATGGGAAATACGGTGGGATGGAATATTTGACGTGTGGGATTGTGTACAATTAAGATATAGGCAGGGGTATATTGGATTGGTATATGACTCTTTGGGACAGGGTGGGATGGAATAGTGGGTGTGGCGGTGGCGTGGGACATGTCTAAGACAGGATATGAGACTTGGAGGTTCGGATTACATATTGGTGGGATATCAATCGGTAGGGATGGTATTTGAGATGGAGGTTGGGATGGCATAGTTTGTCTCTACTTTGCTGAGCTTATTTCAGTGTATATGGACAGGTACATTTTTTACATTTACCAGAAAGAACTTTAGATTTCAAAGTTTTGAAATTTTAATGAAATCAAAAGTTGTTATTGTTTTAATTCCTGTTCATTGTAGCCAGTTTTTCCCATTTAAAATATTTGGGGAAGGACCGAAAAACAATTAGTTAACAACAGCAAAATTTGTTATATTATTCTAATATTCACAAAATATTATGCAATTTATGCTAAAGAGGTATCCAAGTTTTAAAATGATATAAAATGGTTCATTTTTAACGTTTTTAGATTTCCAGAGTAACGTTATTGGTTATGGCTGATGTATGTCTAGGTGAACAGCTCAAAATCGTTTCGTTTCGTAAATCTAATGAATGATACAAAAAAATTCTCCCTCCCCAACTGGCCCTCCCTCGTCTCTCCTCTGGGCCTCCATCGTCTCTCCTTATGGCCCTCCCTCGTCTCTCCTTCTGGCCCTAGCTCCCTCGTCTTTCCTTCTGGCCCTTCCTCGTCTCTCCTTCTGGCCCCCACTCGTCTCTCCTTCTGGGTTCCCCTCGTCTCTCCTTCTGGCCTACCCTCGTCTCTCCTTCTGGCCCTCCCTGGTCTCTCCTTCTGGCCCTCCCTCGTATCTGCTTCTGGCTCTTCCTCGTCTCTCCTTCTGGCTCTTCCTCGTCTCTCCTTCTGGCTCTCAGGCGTCTCTCCTTCTGGCCCTCACTCGTCTCTCCTTCTGGGCTTTCCTCGTCTCTCCTTCTGGCCCAACCTCGTCTCTCCTTCTGGCCCTCCCTTGTCTCTCCTTCTGGCCCTCCCTCGTCCCTGCTTCTGGCTCTTCCTCGTCTCTCCTTCTGGCTCTTCCTCGTCTCTCCTTCTGGCCCTCACTCGTCTCTCCTTCTGGCCCTCACTCGTCTCTCCTTCCCTCGTCTCTCCTTCTGGCCCAACCTCGTCTCTCCTTCTGGCCCTCCCTTGTCTCTCCTTCTGGCCCTCCCTCGTCTCTCCTTCTGGCCCTCCCTCGTCTCTTCTTTTGGCCTTCCTCCCTCGTCCCCCTTTTCCGGCCCTCCCACCCTAGTCTCCTCCCCTTCCGGAAATCCTCCGTCCCTCCCTCCTTTGTTTCCTCTTTTCCGGATGCCCTCCGACCCTCCCTCCCTCGTCCCCGTCTCTTCAGGCCCTAGACCTCCCTCCCTCGTCTCCTTCCTCTCCCGGCTCCAGGCACTCCCTTCCTCATCTTACCTCTTCTGGCCTCCCTAGTCCCCTATTCACTACCTCCCTCCATAGTCTGCTCCGGCCCTCCCTCCTCGTCCCCGGTCCTCCATCGTCCATCCTCTCCCCCCATCTCCTCCATCGTCCTCCCCAAGTCTGGCCCCTCCCTTGTTCCTTATGGCTCTCCTCCTCGTCTCTCCGGTCTCCCCATCCCTCGTCCCCTCGTCTTCCCTCCTCGTCCCACTGAGTCCCTCCCTCGTCCCACCGTCTCTCCTCGTCCTCTCGTCTCCTTTCCCTCGTCTTCCGTCTCCCCCCTCCTCGTCCCCTGGTCTTCTCCGGCCCTCCCACGCCTCCCCTCCCCCTCTCTCCTCCCACGTCCCCGGTATCCCCCCACGTCTCCCCGTCTCTCTCCACGTTCCCGGTCTACTCTCCCACGTCCCTCCGGTTCTCCCCCGGCCCTCCCACACCCCGTCCCCGGTCTCTCCTCCCACGTCCCCTTCCCGGTCCCCCTTCTCCCGTCCCCTTCCCGGTCTCCTCCCACGTCGCCTCCCAGGCCCTCCCTCCCCCAGTCTCCTCTCCACGTCCCATCCCCGGTCTCCCCCCCCGTCCCCTTCCTGGTCACCCCTCCCACGTCGCCTCCCAGGTCTCCCCCCAGTCTCCTCTCCGTCTCCCCTGGTCTCCCCTCCCCGTCCCTTCCCGGTCCCCCTCCCACGTCGCCTCCCAGGTCTCCCTCCCCAGTCTCCTCTCACGTCCCATCCCCGGTCTCCCCTCCCACGTCCCCTTCCCGGTCATCCCCTCCCACGTCGCCTCCCAGGTCTCCCCTCCCCAGTCTCCTCTCTCACGTCCCATCCCCGGTCTCCCCCCTCGTCCCCGGGTCACCCCGGCCCACGTCCCCGGGTCACCCCTCCCACGTCCCCGGGTCACCCCTCCCACGTCCCCGGGTCACCTCCCACGTCCCCTGGGTCACCCCTCCCACGTCCCCCGGGTCACCCCTCCCACGTCCCCGGGTCACCCCTCCCACGTCACTCCCCGTTCTCCCGTCTCCTCCACGTCCCCGGGTCACCCCTCCCACGTCCCCCGGGTCACTTTCCTCCCACGTCCCCGGGTCCCCCCTCGTCCCACGTCCCCCGGGTCCCTCCCACGTCCCCGGGTCACCCCTCCCACGTCCCCGGGTCCCCCTCCCACGTCCCCTGGTCACCCCTCCCACGTCCCCGGGTCACCCCTCCCACGTCCCCGGGTCACCCCTCCCACGTCCCCTGGGTCCCCTCCCACGTCCCCCGGGTCACCTCCCACGTCCCCGGGTCACCCCTCCCACGTCCCCGGGTCACCCCCCTCCCACGTCCCCTCCCCCTCCCACGTCCCCGGGTCACCCCTCCCACGTCCCCCCGGTCACCCTCCCACGTCCCCGGGTCACCCCTCCCACGTCCCCGGGTCACCCCTCCCACGTCCCCTGGGTCACCCCTCCCACGTCCCCGGGTCACCCTCCCACGTCCCCGGGGGTCACCCCTCCCACGTCCCCGGGTCACCCTCCCACGTCCCCGGTCACCCCTCCCACGTCCCCGGGTCACCCTCCCACGTCCCCGGTCACCTCCCACGTCCCCGGGTCACCCCTCCCACGTCCCCGGGTCACCCCCTCCCACGTCCCCAGGTCACCCCTCCCACGTCCCCTGGTCACCCCTCCCACGTCCCCGGGTCACCCCTCCCACGTCCCCGGGTCACCCCTCCCACGTCCCCCGGGTCACCCCTCCCACGTCCCCGGGTCACCCTCCCACGTCCCCGGGTCACCCTCCCACGTCCCCCGGGTCACCCCTCCCACGTCCCCGGGTCACCCTCCCACGTCCCCGGGTCACCCTCCCACGTCCCCGGGTCACCCTCCCACGTCCCCGGGTCACCCCTCCCACGTCCCCGGGTCACCCCTCCCACGTCCCCGGGTCACCCTCCCACGTCCCCGGGTCACCCCTCCCACGTCCCCAGGTCACCTCCCACGTCCCCCGGGTCACCCCTCCCACGTCCCCGGGTCACCCTCCCACGTCCCCGGGTCACCCTCCCACGTCCCCGGGTCACCTCCCACGTCCCCGGGTCACCCCTCCCACGTCCCCGGGTCACCCTCCCACGTCCCCGGGTCACCCCTCCCACGTCCCCGGGTCACCCCTCCCACGTCCCCCGGGTCACCCCTCCCACGTCCCCGGGTCACCCTCCCACGTCCCCGGGTCACCCTCCCACGTCCCCGGGTCACCCTCCCACGTCCCCGGGTCACCCTCCCACGTCCCCGGGTCACCCTCCCACGTCCCCGGGTCACCCCTCCCACGCCCCCGGTCACCCCTCCCACGCCCCCGGTCACCCTCCCACGCCCCCGGTCACCCTCCCACGTCCCCCGGTCACCCTCCCACGCCCCCGGTCTCCCCGCCACGCCTTCCCGGTTTCTCCGTCCCGGTTTCTCTCCGTCCGGTTCTCCCGCCGCCCCGTCTCTCCCGCCCCCGGTCTCTCCCGCCGCCCCGTCTCTCCTTGCCCCGGTCTCCTCCCGTCCCGGTCTCTCCCGGGCTGGCCCCGGGTCTCTCCCCTGGCCCCGGTCTCTCCTGGGCTCCCCGTCTCTCCCCGCCCGTCTCTCCGCTGTCCCGGGTCTCTCCTCCGTCCCCTGGTCTCTCCCGGGTTCTCCCGGTCTCTCCGCCCCGGTCTCCTCCCTGTCCGGTCTCTCCGCCCCGGTCTCCTCCTGTCCGGTCTCTCTCATTGCCCTGGTCTCTCCCGCCCCCGGTCTCTCCCGCCCCGGTCTTCTCTCCCGTCTCCGGTCTCTCCCTGCCCCGTCGGTCCTCCCCCGTCCGGTCTCCCGTCAGCCCCGGTCTCTCCCGTGCCCCGGTCTCTCCGCCCCGGTCTCTCCCGCCCCCGGTCTCTCCGCGCCGTCGGTCTCTCCGCCGCCCCGGTCTCTCCCGCGTCTCCGGTCTCTCCCTGCCCCGGGTCTCTCCCCCGTCCAGTCTCTCCGCCCGTCGGTCTCTCCCGCTGCCCCGGTCTCCCCGCCCCGGGTCTCTCCCCGTCGGTCTCCCCCGTCGGTCTCTCCGCCGTCCCGGTCTCTCCCCGTCGGTCTCTCCCGGGCCCCGGTCCTGGTCTCCCTCCCATCGGTCTGTCCCGGGGTCTTCCTCCCATTGCCCCGTCTCTCCCGCCGTCCGGTCTCTCCTGCCCCGGTCTCTCCTGGGCCGCCCCGTCTCTCCCGCCCGTCCCGGTCTCTCCGCTGGCCCCGGTCTCTCCCGCCGCCCCGGTTCTCCCTGGTCCTGGTCTCTCCCCCCCGGTCTCTCCCGCCGCCCCGGTCTCTCCCGCCCCCGGGTCTCTCCTGGGCCCCGTCTCTCCCTGGCCTGTCTCTCCGGCCCTCCGGTCTCTCCCGCCGTCCCGGTCTCTCCCGCCGTCCCGGTCTCTCCCGCCGTCCCGGTCTCTCCCGCTGGCCCCGATCGGTCTCTCCCGCTGGCCCCGGTCTCTCTCTCCCGTCTCTCCCGCCCCGGTCTCTCCGCCCCCCGGTCTCTCCCCCGCCCCGGGTCTCCCGCCCCGTCTCCCGGTCCCCCTCTGCCCCGGTCTCTCCCCTGTCCTGTCTCTCCTCCCCGTGGCCCGGTCTCCCGCCGCCCCGGTCTCTCCCTCCTGGCCCCGGGTCTCTCTCCCCGGGCTCTCCCAGGCCCCCGGTCTCTCCCCGTCCTGTCTCTCCCGCCCTCCGGTCTCTCCCCGCCCCGGTCTCTCCCCGCCCCTCTCCCCCTCCCCGGTCTCTCCCTCCGTCCCGGTCTCTCCCTCCGTCCCGGTCTCTCCCTCCGTCCCGGTCTCTCCCTCCGTCCCGGTTCTCCTCTCCGCCCCGCCCTCTCCCTCCGCCCCGGCCCCTCTCCCTCCGTCCCGGTCTCTCCCTCCGTCCCGGTCTCTCCCTCCGTCCCGGTCTCTCCCTCCGTCCCGGTCTCTCCCTCCGTCCCGGTCTCTCCTCCGTCGGTCTCCTCCCTCCGCCCCGGTCTCCTCCCCTCCGCCCCGGTCTCTCCCTCCTCCGGTCTCTCCCTCCGCTCCCGGTCTCCTCCTCCGTCCCTCGGTCCCTCTCTCCCTCCGCCCCGGTCTCTCCTCCGCCCCGGTCTCTCCCTCCCCGGCCCTCCTCCGCCCCGTCTCTCCTCGCCCCGTCTCTCCCTCCGTCTCCGGTCTCTCCTCCGCCCCGGCCCTCCTCCTCCGCCCCGGTCCCTCCTCCGTCCCTCCCCCTCCGCCCCGGTCTCCCCTCCGCCCCGGTCTCTCCTCCGCCTCCGGTCTCTCCCTCCGCCCCGGTCCCTCCCTCCGCCCCGGTCTCCTCCCTCCGCCCCGGCCTCTCTCCTCTCCTCCGGTCTCTCCTCTCCTCCGTCCGGTCTCCCCCTCCGTCCGGTCTCTCCCTCCGTCCCGGGCTCCTCCCTCCGCCCCGCCTCCCTCCGCCCCGGTCTCTCTCCCTCCGTCCCGGTCTCTCCCCTCCGTCCTGGTCTTCTCCTCCGCCCCGGTCTCTCCTCCGCCCCCGGTCTCTCCTCCTCCGCCCCGGTCCTCCTCCGTCTCCGTTCTTCCCTCCGGGTCTTCTCCTCCGCCCCGTCTCTCCCTCCGCCCCGGTCTGCCCTCCTCCGCCCCGGCCCTCCCTCCGCTCTCCGGGTCTCTCCCGCCCCGGGCCCTCCTGGCCGCCCCGGTCTCTCCCTGCCCCGTCCTCCGGTCCCTCCCGCCTGGGCCCCTGGTCTCTCCCGGCATTGCCCCGGTCTCTCCCGGG
>JAIGNY010001515.1:0-26929 GCA_020152595.1 Chiridota heheva
AATGTTTTTTTAGGACCAAAAAGGCAAAAAATTTGGGTTTTGGAAAAGCCCGGGGGGTACATTAACCCCCCGTATATCCCCGACTAATGGGGCCCAATCCCATACGCCCCAATTTCGTTTCATCCCCCCTCTCTTCCCACGCCCCCCCAAAATTTAATCTCTTTGGGCAAGTCATAGATTTGTGTCGCAGAACTACACTGGGGGGCGTAGCGGGTGAGGAAATGGCTAGGAAAGTAATTTTCATAATGCATATAACTACTCACAGAAAGTCAAAAAGAAGTTGAAAAAAAGCACAAACGAACGTCCAAAAAGAAAAGAGATTACAAAATACAAAATTTCATAAAACACACGAAAATGAGGAAAAAATGGGATGAATATCAGAGAGTTTTTTGGAGCAGGAAACATGGAGCGCCAATTACATATTATTATATGTAAATATATATATATATATATATATATATATATATATATATTTTTAAAATATATATATATATATATATATATATATATATATATATATATATATATATATATATATATATATATATATATATATATATATATATATATATATATACATATATATATAAAACATATATCTTGTCAAATTATGATAAAATCGTCTCATTTTAACCTTTTCCCTTTTTAAATATAAAAAGAAAATCATAAAAAAATGGAAATATCCTTTAAATCCGGGGGAAAAACAATGGAAAAAAACAAAAAATATAACTTTTTAACCTCCATCACTGAAAGATGAAAGGTTATTGAAATACAATCAAGAAGATCCGTTCCCCCAAGTCCACTTTGAAAATGTACATACCTGTGTGAGATAGGGTTTAAACATAAGATCGAAAAATTTTTTTTGCTACTAAAGCTTTTTGGGGCATAGGTTGGCAGGGGGTTGTTTAAAAACTTTTTTTGGAAAATAACTTTAGATCCCCTTTTGGGTGCCCAATCGAGCAAAGGTTTACCACCGGGGCCCTTCAAACATTAGAAAAGAAAAGACGTCCCTTTTTACCGAAAATTGAGGGGCCGTGGTTTTTTTTTTAAACTATTAAAAGTCATGATCTGAGGTGAATAGTCAACAAAGGGATGCTTTACACACACACACACATCGATATTACACAAGGGGTATCTCCCCAAAAAACCCCCTGTCCTGTATTAATTGATTTGATTTTTATAGGGCTAACCAACCAACAGATGTTGTTGGAGTATGACTCAGAACAAACATGATTTCTATGGTCACCCCGCCCTTTATCCTGGATAAAATTGTCAAAAAATTTATTTTGCCCGCGAGGTTGAAGAAAAAAAAAATTTATTCCGCATCCTTTCCCTCCCAAAATTTTCCTTTTGTCAATTTTTGGGTCTGTGGGCCGTTTCCCTTTTTTAAATTTCACTTTTAGATCTATGTAAAATAAATAAAAATTAAAGATCGACGAAAAACGTAAATTTTTTTTTTATCCTTGTGATGATTTAACGTCACGGGCCTTTTAATAGGCCTATACATGGATAGAAAAAAAGTACGATATACAAAAAATCTATTTTTGACATCCCCGCGTATTTTTTTTTATTGCGTTTATTAATGGGGGTTAGTAGAGCCGATTGATACATCATTTCTGTAAATAATGCGAAGATAATAAGGGCGGTCAGAATGTGATGATATAGCAATGGGGTATCTGTGAAGATGTGTTTGCGTGGGAAATCGATATCAATAGAAGAGAAGAAAAAAATTATAATCCATGTGTATTTATTGGATCAATATAGATCCTTTCTTTATCTGTGAAGATGTTTTGCGTGGTAAATCGATATTAATAGTATGAGAAGAAACAAATATAATCCATGTGTGTTTATTGGATCAATATCCTTTGTTTAAATGTCTTGTTTTGACAAAGAAGCGATCGATACATAATTTCTGTACATAATGCGTGTTTAATAATTGGGTGGTACTAGTGTTTTTATTATTTTTTTATCTTTAACAATGGAGTAAAATTATCTGTTAAGATGTTTCATGGAAAGAATAGCCCCGATCGATGATTATGATAGCAAATGATAAGAAAAACATTTAAATCCATGTGTGTTTATTGAATCAATACCCTTTTTTGTTTTAAAATGTCCTTGTGTTTGAAAAAGAAAACCCAAATCGATACATCATTTCTGTACATAATGCGTGTTTAATGATTAGGTGGTACTATTGTTTTGATTATTTTTTTTTATTTTTTAACAATAGGGGTAAAATTATCTTTTAAAAGATGTTTGCATGGTCAAAAAATAGACCGATCGATGCTTATTTTAGCGAAATGATAAAAAAACACTTTCCCTTAATCCATTTTTTTTACTGAATCAATATAGATCCTTTGTTTAAATGCCCTTGATGTTTGTTACCGGGATAACACATGAAAGAAATATTAAATAATGGTATTGGTCCATTACATACGGTTTTCATTTTGAACCATTGATTGGTCCTTTATAGTGGTATATGACCATAAATGGCAATAGTATCAAAACGTCATTCAAGACTAAACATTTAAAAGCAGGGTGAAGATTTTGTTTTATCATTCATACTTTTGCCCGGGCTACACTAACAACTACAACGTGTTATTGGGGTTAAAAAACGTGTTGGCATTGGTGTTATACTTCGGGTGTTTGTGTGCATACTGCGTGTTTGTTTTACCATGACTCAGAGAGGGAATGTCGTTGCTTAGGAGAAAAAAGCGGGGGGTGGGGGAACTATGAACCTGACCCTCAGGGTTGCGTCATTCATTAGTGTCTCGCCAAAAATAAATCTGTAAATGTAATTACTTTAGGAGTTGAATATGGTAAGTGTTTTTTCATTTTTTTTTAAAGGTGATACCCGCCAATTTCATGTAAATTGATAGATTGGCTTATAAATTGTTTGAAATTATTTTGGGTATTTTCCCCAACAGTCACAAGGAAAAAAACACAACCCTGCCACCCTTAATACGCTAAAGGGTTTTTTTTTATGTTAGACGGGGTAGCGACTGTATTTTTGGCCAACCTCGCATAGGGGAAAAATAAGTCGGCGAAATCGGGTTTTAAAAAAGGGGCTTTGGCACGGCGCAAGGTTTTCCACGTTCCGTCCCTCATGGCGGTGCTCTCCGGGCAGTCCCCAGACTGGTCGATGGTCCAACAAATAAACATCATAACGTCAAAATACTTTTGTCGCATTTCAAGGCAATAACGTCATTTCCGTGTACGCAATAAAGTCCCCGCTTTTAGACCATTTTTTGTTTTTACCACTTTTTTTTTTTTCTTTTAAAATTTTCCTTTTAAAAATGAATGGTTGAGAAAAAAGAGCGTTAAAAAAGATTCAAAACTGAAATACACAAAAATGCCTTCTCAAATTTCAAAACTGAAATAAAATCAAAATGCCTTCTCAAAATTTACGCCCCCTTCAAAATCCGCCCCCTTGGGAAAGCTACTCCATCCTTGTTTTCTGTGCCTGTGGCATTCTAGTAACCCCAGGAAAGATAAGGTGACATTGACATCCAGGTTTTAAAAAAAGTTTTGAATTTTCTTTTTCATTTCCACAAAATTTGTGCTCTTAGTGTGTGAAATATGGAAATTTGTTTTACTTGTGCAAATTGTTAGAGAATTAAACCTTTCAAAAACGAAATTGATGCTATATTTCGTATTTTTGATAAATCATTTCTAATTTTTGAAATCATGAAGAGCGTTCTATCCAAACCCTTTTCCCCCCATCTTAACTGGGTTCCCCCAATATCACACGAGGGATATTTTACTTAAATAAAATTATAATATGTATTATGTCTTTTTAGCAAACGAAACTTGGTAAGAACATTTTTTGTAATAACCATGATTAACGAAAATATAATAAGATTTAATTTAAAGAAACATTAACTTAGTTTATGGGGATGAAGATCACGAAACATTGATAATGGTACGATCCTAGAAACACGTGCAAATTCGCAGTAGGCCTACAACATCATAACAATAACATGCATGACGACATTGCCAGAGCGCTGTGGTAAACCATGGAGCTATTATCTCTCTTAAAAAGCTCTGTAAGGTGAACGGAAATGGAAAAACCGCACTGTTTGAATAGTTTATCAAAAGTTCCTTCTGTTCTGTATTACCATGGGCTTTAGATAGCAGGTCTCTGATTTACTACCGATTTACTCATTCCCGATTTTTGTTGTGTGAAGGAATTGGTCTGAGGAATGTTTTGTTGTAACGTCGTGCATTCCAATGCCGCGTTCTTAACTTAATCGTTAGTGAAAATCCGAAACGAAAAAGAACGAACGTTAAAGAAATTCTTTTAATTTATAGATTAGAGCAATGGCGTATATACAAGAGAAACATCTTAATGAATAATGAGCATTAAATTAAGCAACACCAATATGAAGAAGCATTCAAAAGTCATGTCACATCAGAAACAAATAGATCCAGGAGAAGTTACACTGGTGGATATGCGAGATTTTTCAAATTTGTCTTAATACCACCGGGCTACAAAAAGCTTACGTAATACCTGGGCTGTCCTTGAAATGGAAAAATCTGCCACTGGCAGAATTTAACCCGTCGTGGTTTTCAAGGGGCGCTTTCTTCATATGCTAAATAAAGTGTTAGATTTCAAAATGGTTTTCAAAGGTGCATGCTCAAATGCAATGTTTGAGCAAAAAAGTTCAGGGCGTGCTTTGGAATTACCCCTTTTTAAAGCGTTGATGTTCTGTCCGAGGTCCATGATGGAAGCCCCCGTTGGCCTGTTTTCCCGTTAAAGCGTAGTTTTGTCCGATTATTCCATGATGAATCCTGGTAGATCCCCGTGTTTCACATTAAAGCGCAGTTCTGTCCTGTCATCCCCATTGCTGGCCCTGCTTCTTTTTTTCTTTCCTCTTGCTTTTCCTCTCTTCCTCTTGCTTTTCCTCTCCTAGCTCCTCCTTCTCCTCCTCTTGCTCCTTTTCTTCTTCTTCTTCTTCTTCTTCTTCTTCTTCTTCTTTCTTCTTCTTCTTCTTCTTCTTCTTCTTAACTTCTTCTTCTTCTTCTTCTTCTTTCTTCTTCTTCTTCTTCTTCTTCTTCTTCTTCTTCCTTCTTCTTCTTCTTCTTCTTCTTCTTCTTCTTCTTCTTCTTCTTCTTCTTTCTTCTTCTTCTTCTTCTTCTTCTTCTTCTTCTTTCTAGCTTCCTTCTTCTTCTTCTTCTTCTTCTTCTTCTTCTTATTCTTCTTCTTCTTCTTCCTTCTTCTTCTTCTTCTTCTTCTTCTTCTTCTTCTTCTTCTTCTTCTTCTTCTTCTTCTTCTTCTTCTTCTTCTTCTTCTTCTTCTTCTTCTTCTTCTTCTTCTTCTTCTTCTTCTTTTTCTTCTTCTTCTTCTTATTATTCTTCTTCTTTTTCTTCCTTTTCTTCTTCTTCTTCTTCTTTTTTCTTTTCAGAAAGTGTATGCTTCAATTTTTGTCCGATTATTCCCACGATGAAACCCCCTTAGACCCCCTTATTTACGCATTAAAGTGCAATTCTGTCCTGTCATTTCCCGTTAGACGCCATTTTTTTGTTAAAAACGTAGTTTTGTCTAATTATTCCCACGATGAAGCCCCCGTAGACCCCCGTATTTCGCATTAAAGTGCAGTTCTGTCCTGTCATTCCCCGCTAGACGCCAGCTTTGTCCTCTCAAATGAAAAACAGTTGAGCAAAAAGCACCTCAAATGACAGTGTTTCAGAAAATTGTTTCTCAAATGACAGTGTTTCAGAAAAATTGTTTCTGAAAATGAGGAGTGTCAGCAAAAATGTCTTCTAAAATCAGTCACGTTTTCAAAATATCGTCGCTCAAATTTTGCTCCTGTGCAAAAGTCAATGGGTTGTGAAAATAAAATTTCGTTCTCAAATGACACCATTTAAAAAATTATCGCCGCTCAAATCACACCGTTTAAAAAATATCGCAACTCAAATACCTATTTTCAAAAACATGGTCTCAAACATGACAAGTTTTCTGTTTCTCAAATGAAGTGACTTAGTAAACTGTGACGATATGATCCTAATATTATCGATAATCCTGATTCATCTATATATTATTTTGTACAGTTTAAACTCTTTGACAAATCTAATCAACAGACTATCAGGTGTAATGTTGTGAAATGGGCGACAATGGTACCATGATACCCCCACCTGACACACCTAGTCAGAAAAGCTATACACTTCGTTAAAGGACTCAAAACAATCGAGACTATCCTGTGACGGCAATCCGATGACCCAGAGGAAACAATCTCAGGGCCGCTATACAGGCCCAGACCAATCCGAAGTTAGCATTAAGTATATAAATAAATAAAAATCTCAGTGGCCGCTATACAGGTAGTGGCCAATCCGATGACCTAGGGAAAATCTCAGGGGCCTCTATACAGGCCCGGACTAATCCGATGACAGAGAAAATCTCCGGGACCGCTATACAGGCCCGACCAATCCAATGACCCAGAGGAGGGAAAAATCTCAGAGGTCACTATACAGGCCCGATTAATCGAAGCTCCGTCGTCGAGACTACTTTGTGACGGCAATCCGATGATCAGATGAAAAATCTCAGGGGCCATTATACAGGCCCGGAGAGGTCACTATACAAGCCTGACTGATCCAAAGTTAGCATTAAGTATATGCAAATGAGTACAAAATCTCAGAGGTCACTATACAGACCCTGACCAATCCGATGACCCAGAGGGAAGATCTCAGGAGCCGCGCCAGGCCCCGACCAATTCGATGACCCAGAGGGAAATCTCAGGAGTCGCTAAAAAGGCCTGGACCAATCAGAAGCCAGCATTGGTATCTATGAACATTCATGAGAAATTAGTCACATGACTGGAATGCTGGATTCTGATCGGTCCGGGCCTGTATAGTGACTTACTACTATTATAATCTAACATATACCCTGAAACTTAAGCTTATAGGTCTATTTTTATGACCTATTCCCATCATGAGTACACACTATATAATGATACCAAGATACAAACAAATTTAAGTCTAGACTAAAACGTACAAATAACAGTTTGCTCTCCTCCTCCCCACACACACCTTTGAAATCTCTACCTAGTATTTCCCCTCTGTTGAGGAGAGAATATATCCTTCTACATGCTTCCCCTCCCACCACCCTCCCACCCTCCCCACCCCCACCCTCCCCACCTCAGATTTTTTTAAAGGTTATGTCAGATGTTAAGCTAGGGCTGTAAATTATGGAGGGACAAGTGACTTTTCTTCCCAGAGTTTTCTAACCTATAAAGAAATCATTATTTTTAATACACGGGGGAGTGGGGAAGGGTAATATGTATGGCAGCCCCCTTCTGGCTACGCCATGGTAGATCTTGTTTTCCCCAAATGTTAAGGGCTGTAAATCATTGAGGATATGAATGACATGTCCTCCCAAATTTTAAGCTACAGTAGTACTGTAAATCATGGATAAATCATGGATAAACATGAGTGACTTGCCAGCCATCCTCCAGTGCATAGTTTTAGAAAATATCCATATGAAAGAAATAATAAATAATGAATTAATATCTTCAACTAAGCAGTCAACATTGCCTGAAATGATGTTCCAACAGCAAGTAAGGACCCCATGGCTAGCCACGGCAATGTTCTTTAAGAATCGTCGTGCCACATTTCACCAGAAAGAAAGATCTTTTAAATGTATAATGAAAATATAAATAATGCCAAGACTTGATCAATGATGTGGAGCATAGGGTAGGTACCATGTGGACATTAGGGACATATGCCTTCCACTTTTCTTAAAAATGGCAGAAGTATCCCCCTTGAAAGTTAAAAAGTGCCTTTCACAACTAAAATGCCCAGTCTTGAAAATAAAATTGCCCCTTTTAGAAATTTTCCTTTTGAAATTTTTTAAAATACCATGGACTACTGATTATGATGCACGAACTTCTGCAAAATGGCTCCATTATCTAAAATATGAAAGAATTAGGGCGGATCCTAAACACACCTCCTTAGAATGTGTTATTCTCACAGAAGTGGGCTAAATTCAAAATTTGCCTTGGGAGGGAGTCTAGGACCGATTAGCGCCACTTCTAAGTGAAATTCATGGATCCGCCTCTTGAGTGCCCCACCAAAGTCTCCCCACTTTTAAAATCTTCCTACCTAAAACACCTCTGGTGTGGAGTGAATATATTGCTTCTTCCCCACCACCCTCTACTTCAGATTTCTTTAAAAGGCAATGCCTAGATGTCAAGCTACGGTTATAAATCATCTGATCATGGAGGGACAGGAGTCACTTGATCTCCACATATGTTTAGCTGGGGCTGTAAATCATGGAGGGACAGGAATGACTTGTCTTCCCCAGATGGCAACAGCTAGGGCTGGTATATATAGAGGGCATGGCTAATTTCTATTAAAAAAGATAACAAGGGGGGCTCTCAAAGATATTTGTAAAATTTAATTTGGATTATTTTACACTTTCAAATTAAAGAAAATCACAGGCAATTGATTTTATAGAGATTTCATCATTTTCGGAGAAGTGGGTGGGAGGGCTGCCCCGACACTTTTTGATATCTTCCTACCTAAAACACCTCTGGTGTCAGGAGATTAAATCCCACCTGGATGCCCCCTACTACACACACACATACACACTTCATATTTCTTTAAAAAGCCTATGCCCAGATGTTAGGCTAGGGCTGGTAATCTGGAGGGACAGGAGTGACTTGTTCTCCCCAGATGTTAAGCTAGGGCTATAAATCATGGAGGGAAAGGAGTGACTTGTCCTCCCTTTGGTGGTACTGCGCACATAGTGTGTTGCCTTTCCCTTCCCCCTCCCCCTTCCCCCTTGCAAGCATTACTGGTCTTTATCCCAGTTAAGCAGAGCCTCATTTTTAGTGTTAACTGAGCAACAAAGTTGTTTTATGAAATATTGTTTAGTCCTTCTTCTGCCCTTTCCATGGGAAGTACCTGAAAACTTTGAATTTACTAGAGATCACTTAAGTATTAACTAAACCTCTGTGCAAAGTTTCATGTTTATGGCAATATATGGCAATTTTGATGGCAATGCCTTAAGATGATGCTGGGCATGAGTATAACATGATGAATATTAATTTTCATGAGCAGAGAACACAAGTTTTTGTTTCTTCCATTCTTTGACTTTATACTGGAAAATTACATGATAGTACAGGTAAATATGAGAAGTGGAAAAATCCTTATAAAAATACCCAAATAACTGAAGAAATGGTGATAGTATTAGTACCCAAATAACTAAAGAACAGGTCTTAGGATTAGTCATTTAGTGACTGAAGAGCAGGTGTTAAAATTAGTGCCCAAATAATTGAAGACCAGGTGTTAGGATTACTACCTAAATAACTGAAGAACAGGTGTTAGGATTATTACTCAATAACTAAAGAACAGGTGTTAAGATTAGTACCGAAATAAATGAAGAACAGGTGTTAGGATAAGTACCCACATAACTGAAGAATAGGTGATAGGATGATTATTTACATAACTGAAGAACAGGTGATAGGATTAGTCATCTAGTAACTGCAGAACAGGTGTTAGGATTAGTACCCACATAATTGAAGAACAGGTCTTAGGATTACTACCCAAATAACTAAAGAACAGGTGTTAGGATTATTACCCAAATAACTGAAGAACAGGTGATAGGATGAGTACCCAAATAACCAAAGAACAGGTAATAGGAATATTACCCAAATAGCTAAAGAACAGGTGTTAGGATGAGTAACCACATAACTGAAAAACAGGTGTTAGGATAAGTACCCAAAAGCTGAAGAATAGGTGATAGGATGAGTACCCACGAAACTGAAGAGCAGGTGTTAGGATAAGTTATCTAGTAACTGCAGAAGAGGTATTAGGATTGGTACCTAATTAGCTAAAGAACAGATGTTAGGATTAGTACCAAAATAGCTGAAGACAAGGTCTTAGGATTAGTACCCACATAACTAAAAAACAGGTGTTAGGATTAGTCATTTGGTAACTGAAGAGAGGTGTTAGGATTAGTACCCACATAATTGAAGAACAGGTCTTAGAATTAGTACCCAAATAACTAAAGAAGAGGTGTTAGGATTATTACCCAAATAACTGAAGAACAGGTGTTAGGATTTAGTATTAGAAAGAATTGAAGAACAGGTGTTAGGATGAGTACCCACATAAGTAAAGAAAAACAGGTGATAGGATTAGTACCCATATAACTGAAGAACAGGTGATAGGATTAGTCATGACTAATAAACAGGTGTTAGGATTAGTACCCAATTAATTGAAGAAGAGGTGTTAGGATTTGTTATTTAAAAACTGAAGAACATCTGTTAAGATAAGTCAGTTAGCAACTGAAGAACAGGTGCTAGGATAAGTACCCAAATAACTGAAGAAATGGTGATAGTATTAGTACCCAAATAACTAAAGAACAGGTCTTAGGATTAGTCATTTAGTGACTGAAGAGCAGGTGTTAAAATTAGTGCCCAAATAATTGAAGACCAGGTGTTAGGATTACTACCTAAATAACTGAAGAACAGGTGTTAGGATTATTACTCAATAACTAAAGAACAGGTGTTAAGATTAGTACCGAAATAAATGAAGAACAGGTGTTAGGATAAGTACCCACATAACTGAAGAATAGGTGATAGGATGATTACCCACATAACTGAAGAACAGGTGATAGGATTAGTCATCTAGTAACTGCAGAACAGGTGTTAGGATTGGTACCCACATAATTGAAGAACAGGTCTTAGGATTAGTACCCAAATAGCTGAAGAACAGGTGTTAGGATTATTACCCACATATTTGAAGACCAGGTAATAGGATTAGTACCCAAATAACTGAAGAACAGGTGTTAGGATTATTACCCAAATAACTGAAGAACAGGTGTTAGGATGAGTACCGAAATAACTGAAGAACAGGTGTTAGGATAAGTACCCACATAGCTGAAGAATAGGTGATAGGATGAGTACCCACGAAACTGAAGAGCAGGTGTTAGGATAAGTTATATAGTAACTGCAGAAGAGGTATTAGGATTGGTACCTAATTAGCTAAAGAACAGATGTTAGGATTAGTACCCAAATAGCTGAAGACAAGGTCTTAGGATAAGTACCCACATAACTAAAAAACAGGTGTTAGGATTAGTCATTTGGTAACTGAACGAGAGGTGTTAGGATTAGTACCCACATAATTGAAGAACAGGTCTTAGGATTAGTACCCAAATAACTAAAGAAGAGGTGTTAGGATTATTACCCAAATAACTGAAGAACAGGTGTTAGGATTAGTACCGAAAGAATTGAAGAACAGGTGTTAGGATGAGTACCCACATAAGTGAAGAAGAGGTGATAGGATGAGTACCCATATAACTGAAGAACAGGTGATAGGATTAGTCATCTAGTAACAACAGGTGTTAGGATTGGTACCCAAATAACTGAAGAACAGATGTTAGGATTAGTACCCAAATAGCTGAAGTACAGGTGTTAGGATGAATACCCACATAAGTAAAAAACAGGTGTTAGGATTAGTCATCTTGTAACTGAAGAACAGGTCTTAGGATTAGTACACAAATAACTAGATAACAGGTGTTAGGAGTACTCAGTTAGTACCCAAGTAAGTGAAGAACAGGTGTTAGGATTAGTATCTAAATAAGTCAAGAACAGGTGGTAAAATTAGTCAGTAAATATCTGAAGAACAGGTGTTAAGATTCGTACCCAAATAACGCAAGGACAGGTGTGGGATTAGTCAGTTAGTAACTGAAGTACAGGTTTTAGGATCAGTACTCAAATAATCAAAGAACAGGTGTTAGGATCAGTAGCCAAATAACTGAAGAACAGGTGTTAGGGCTAGTCAGTTAGTAACTGGCGCACAGGTGTCAGGTTTAGTACCTCAATAACATAAGAATACGTTAAGTGGTGAGTAAGGCTTAGACACCTACACTTGATTGGGTCTGATTAAGGAAGTATTATCTGGTCTGATCATGGAAGTACTATCTGATACTACATGGTTTTAGGAATATGATGGCAATTGAACAGATATTAGGATTAGTCAGTTAAAAACCGGAAACAGGTGTCAAGGCCAGTATCCAAATAACTGAAGAACAGGTGTAAGAATTACTACCCAAATAGCTAAAAAACAGGTGCTAAAATTGGTACCCAAATAACTAAAAAACAGGTGTTAAGATTAGCACAAAAATAACTGAAGAACAGGTGTTGGGAATAGTTTACAATTAACTGAAGAACAGGTGTTAGAACTAGTACCCAAATAACTGGCAAACAGGTGTTAGGATTAGTACACAAATAACTGAAGATCAGGTGTTAGGATTTGTCAGTAAGTAAATGTAGAACAAGTGTTCGGAGTAGAACCCAAATAGCCGAAGAACAGGTGTACGGATTAGTCATTTTTTAACTGAAGAACAGGTGTTAGGATTAGTACCTGAATAACTAAAGAACAGGGGTAAGGATTAGTCAGTTTCCACCTGAAGAACAGGTGTTAGGATTAGTACCTGAATAACTCAAAAAAAGGTGTTAGGATTAGTCATTTAGTATCTGAAGAACACGTGTTAGAATTAGTCAGTTAATTTCCAATAACTGAAGAACAGGTGCTAGGATTAGTCAGCTAGTAACTCAAAAACAGTTGTTAGAATTACTACCAAAATAACTGAAGAACAGGTGTTAGGATTAGTACCTGAATAACTCAACAAAAGGTGTTAGGATTAGTCATTTAGTAACTGAAGAACACGTGTTAGGATTAGTCACTTAATTTTCAATAACTGAAGAAGAGGTGCTAGGATTAGTCAGTTAGTAACTCAAGAACAGTTGTTAGGATTACTACCCAAATAACTGAAGAACAGGTGTTAGGATTAGTCAGTAAGTAAATGTAGAACAAGTGTTAGGAGTAGTACCCAAATAACTGAAGAACAGGTGTAATGATTAGTCAGTATCTAACTGAAGAACAGGTGTTAGGATTAGTACCTGAATAACTCAACCAAAGGTGTTAGGACTAGTTAGTAACTAAAGAACGGGTGTTATGATTGGTACCCAAAAACCTGAAGTACATGTGTTAGGATTAGTACCCAAGCAGCTGAATAACAGGTGCTAAGATTACTCAGTTAGTACCCAAATAACTGAAGAACAGGTGTTAGCATTAGTCAGCTAGTAAATGAAGAACAGCTTCTAGGATTGTTACCAAAATACCTAAAGAACAATTGTTAGGATTAGTAACCAAATAACTAGGATTAATCATTTAGTAGCTGGAGAACAGGTGTTAAGATTAGTACCCAAATAACAAAAGAACAGGTGTTAGGATGAGTACCCAAATAAGTAAAGAACAGGTGTTAGGATTAGTACCAAAACAACTGATGAAATGGTGTTAGGATTAGTACCCAAAGGATTGATTAACAGGTATTAGAATTAGTACCCACATATCTAAAGAAAAGGTGTTAGGATTAGTAGGCAATTAACCAAACAACAGGTGGTAGGATAAGTACCCAGATAAATGAAGAACAGGTGCTAAGATTAGTACCCAAATAACTGAAGAAATGGAGTATGATTAGTACCCAAATGACTAATAAACAGGATTAGTACCCAATTAATTGAAGATGAGGTGTTAGGATTTGTCATTTAATAATTGAAGAACATCTGTTAAGATAAGTCAGTTGGCAACTGAAGAACAGGTGCTAGGATAATTACCCAAATATCTGAAGAAATGGTGTTAGTATTAGTACCCAAATAACTAAAGAACAGGTGTTAGGATTAGTCATTTAGTGACTGAAGAACAGGTGTTAGGATTTGTACCAAATAATTGAAGAACAGGTGTTAGAATTACTACCCAAATAACTGAAGAACAGGTGTTAGGATTATTACTCAAATAACTGAAGAACAGGTGTTAGGATTAGTACCGAAATAACTAAAGAACAGGTGTTAGGATGAGTACCCACATAACTGAAGAATAGGTGATAGGATGAGTACTTACATAAGTGAAGAACAGGTGATAATATTAGTCATCTAGTAACTGCAGAACAGGTGTTAGGATTGGTACCTAAATAACTGAAGAACAGATGTTAGGATTAGTACCCAAATAGCTGAAGAACAGGTGTTAGGATGAGTACCCACATAACTAAAAAACAGATGTTAGGATTAGTCATCTAGTAACTGAAGAACAGGTGTTAGAATTAGTACACAAATAACTAAAGAACAGGTGTTAGGAGTACTCAGTTAGTATCAAAGTAATTGAAGAACAAGCTTTAGGATCAGTACTCAAATAAGTCAAGAACAGGTGTTAAGATTAGTCAGTAAACATCTGAAGAACAGGTGTTAAGATTCGTACACAAATAACGCAAAAACAGGTGTAAGGATTAGTCAGTTAGTAACTGAAGTACAGGTTTTAGGATCAGTGCTCAAATAACTGAAGAACAGGTGTTAGGATTAGTAGCCAAATAACTGAAGAACAGGTGTAGGGCTAGTCAGTTAGTAATTGGCGCACAGGTGTCAGGTTTAGTACCTCAATAACATAAGAATACGTTAAGTGGTGAGTAAAGCTTAGACACCTACACTTGATTGGGTCTGATCAAGGAAGTATTATCTGGTCTGATCATGGAAGTACTATCTGATACTGCATGGTTTTAAGAAAATGATGGCAATTGAACAGGTATTAGGATTATTCAGTTAGTAGCCGGAGAACAGGTGTCAGGGCTAGTACCCAAATAACTGAAGAACAGGTGTAAGAATTAGTACCCAAATAGCTAAAAAAAACAGGTGCTAAGATTGGTACCCAAATAACTGAAGAACAGGTGTTAAGATTAGCACAAAAATAACTGAAGAACAGGTGTTAGGATTAGTTTACAATTAACTGAAGAACAGGTGTTAGGACTAGTACCTAAATAACTGACAGACAGGTTTTAGGATTAGTATCCAAATAATTAAAGAACAGGTGTTAGGACTATTCCGTTAGTAACTAAAGAACAGGTCTTAGTAATTGGTACACATATAGTTCACGAACAGGTGTATCTCAAATATCTGAAGAACAGGTTTTACAATTAGTACACAAATAAGCCAAGAACAGGTGTTATTAGTCAGTTAGTAACTGAATACCGGGTGTTAGGATTAGTACCCAAATAACTGAAGAACAGATCTTAGGATTAGTACCTAAATAAGTGAAAAAGAAGTATTAGGATTGGTACCCAAATAACTGACGACAGGTGTTACGATTAGCACCTAAATAGCTGAATATCAGGTCTTCGTATTAGTACCCAAATAACTGAACAACAGGTGTTAGGATTAGTACCAAAATAATTGAAAAATTATTAATATGGCTTCGGAAAGCCCCCGAAACAATCAATTAATTGCTCAAGCAGACTATGACGAACAACACTTGCAAGAACAAGGTGTAAAGTGTGGAGAAAGTGCCCTCCAAAGCAGTTCCCCAAAAGGGAAGAAAAAACAGGTACACGAAAACGCGGAAAACAGGAAAGTAAAATTTTACCCACTGAATTTTTTGTCTTGTTTTGAAATTTGTCATTGTATATTGTTTTGTATGCATGTGTATGCAAATGTAAATTCATATGTACATGTAAATTGTAAATGTTGTTAAAAAAAGCAAATAAATGAAATGAAAAGGCTGAAAAAATTGCAATTACTTCAGCTGTCACAGTGCAAGTCTAAACAGTCTTAGCAAAATAAAAGGCTAACCCTAAATACCCAATACAAACGTTTGTGAAAGTAACACTTGATCATTGTTTTGAAAGAAAAGGTCCAAGTCACCCTCCTTCAGATCAAAAGCAGCCCGAAAAACTAGCTGCTTAAAAATACCTAAAAAATTGGATACTTTTATATATTGCGTCATCGCATGAGCCTACACATTTAACTGGCCCACACTAAACATATGGGGTTTCTCATATTTGCTCCGGATTGTCCAAAATTTCAATGGATAGCCTGAAATTTTGGAGACAAATAGTAAATAGATATTCAAAACTTTTTGCCGCTGCTTTTTGATAATCACGGTTGCCTTTTTGAGAAAATAAATAAAACAGATTTTAGGTAGTCTGTTTTGTTTAATTTCTCAAAGAGTCGACGATGAATTTCAAAAATCAGCGGCAAAAGTTTTTAATCTATTTACTATTTGACTTCAAAATTTAAAGATATCTAGTGGAATTTTGGACAATCCAGAGCGAAAAATGAGAAACCTCATATGTTTAGTGTGGGCTAGTCAAATGTGTAGGCTCATGCGATGACGTAATACATAAAAGTACCCAATTTTTGGGGTATATAAAAGTACCCAGTTTTTCGGGTTGCTCCAGGGCTGTCCTTAGGGATACTGGTTGTCATTAATCAGTTGTTCAGTCAAAAACAATTGAGCAAAAATATTTGCTATCATACAAATCCGTGAGCTTGTATGATTTGTTAAGGTCTCCAAGTGTAGCATTGCAAGGGTATATTCAGGGAAGTGACATTACCTCCCTAGTATATCTAAACTGTAAGTATAAACAGGGATGATGTTGCTGTATTCTACCAACTCCACAGGAAAATGTTGCTATAGACAATGATGTATGTGGATGTAGAGGTAATAATAATAATAATAATAATAATAATAATAATAATAATAATAATAATAATACACATATATTTATAACGCGCCCCTTTGAACTAAATCGTCAGGAGCGCGGAACAGTAAGTAAAGTAAATGATAAGATATATAAAAACAAATGAAGTATAAAACTAGAAAATTAAAAGCAAAAAATTGAAAAACCTAAAATATGAATACGCAATTATTCAATACATAATTCATAGGCTAAACTAAAGATTAAAAGCTGAACATGCTGAATAAGAAATATAAACAAATGAAGTAAAACAAATAAAGTAAAAGTACAAATTACTGAAGTACCTAAAAAGTATACACAATGAATCAATACATAAAACAAAGACTAAAGATTATAAGCACATTTAAAAAGGTGGGTTTTCAGTTGAGATTTAAAAACATTGTAACAGTGAATTGCACGTAATTGAACGGGTAAATTATTCCACAAGGTACAGGCAGCAATAGAATAAGATCTTTGACTAGCAGATTTAGAATTGAATTTTGGTAAAACAAGAGTTGGAGCAGTTGACTGTCTGGTAAAACGAATTGGGTTAAAAACTTTTAAATGTAAGTAAGAAGGTCCGGATTTATAGACAGATTTATGGGCGAACATGAGAATTTTGAATTTTATTTTAAACTGAATAGGTCACCCAATGAAGGTTAAACAGAATTGGAGTGATATGGTCGAATTTCGTGCAGGATGAAAGCAGACGAGCAGCATGGTTTTGAATTTTCTGGAGACGTTGAATTTGATAATTTGGTAAACCAACAAATAAGCTATTACAAAAATCAAGTCTTGAACTAATAAAAGCATGAACAAGAGTGGCAAGTATTGAGAGCGGTATGTACTTTTTGACTGAGAAAATGTTACGTAAATGCCAGTAGGCATTTTACAAACAGTTGCCAAGTGGGCATTATATGAGAGACAACTATCGAATATAACCCCTAAGTTCCTGGCAGAAGTGCTTTTTGAGATGGTGACGCCATCGATATATAGACTTAGATCAGGGACTGGCTTCCGGCGTGATTTTGGATGGAATAGAAGTAACTCAGATTTGTCGGAATTGAGCTTGAGCTTGTGGCTAGTCATCCAATTACATATGGTTAGAATACAGGTTTCAAATCTTTTAGTGACAGACAAAATTTCATCGTTATCATCTAGATTTACTGGCAACCATAGCTGTATATCATCAGCGTAAAAATGATAGTAAAGCCCACATTTTTCAATAAGATCAGCTAAGGGTGCAGTATAAGCCGTATATAAAAAGGGACCAAGCACGCTTCCTTGAGGTACACCGTAGTGGAGATCCTTGACAGTAGAATGGTGCTTATCAATGACAACCTTGAAACTTCTGTGCGTGAGATAAGAATGAATCCACTTCAGAGCATTACCAGAAATGCCAAAAATGATTTGAGCGTATCAAGAAGAATAGTATAATCTATAGTGTCGAATGCTGCGGACATATCTAGTAAAACCATAACAACACCTCTTTTGGAATCAAGGGAGTGTAGTATACTATCGCTGATGTGTAACAACGCACTCTCTACACTGTAATGAGATCTGTATGCCGATTGATTGCGAGGATAAATTCCATTGTCGGCAAAATACTTATGTAGTCGAAGAGACGCGATCCTCTCCAACACTTTTGAAACAAACGATAGGTTGGATACTGGTCTGTAGTTTTTTAGTAACTCTTTGTCCAAGATGGACTTCTTTAAAAGTGGAGTAATAATAGCCTGCTTCATACTTGTGGGAAATGATCCATTCAAGAACGATAGATTGATCATTTCAACTAGAGCAGGTATGATGCTGTTAATGGAATCACTGAACAATTTTCCAGGCAGAGGATCAAGACTGCAGGTCTTGATGGGTCGCGACTTGATCACTTCCTTAATTTCTTCGATTGAAGTTGGTGATAGCTGAGACAAGGACGAACTAGTTTTGGAAATTTGATGTTGAGTATTTTGGCACATGGTTCCTAGTTTATCTAGTTCATTTTGTATTTTAGAGATTTTGTCTAGAAAGTAATCAGCAAAATGCTCAGGTAAGTCAACTTCAGGTATCGTGGTAGGAAATACCTTGGAGTGAACGGATTTTGTCAGCTTTGTGAAAAGTGAAAATAGATCCTTTTGGGAAGAATCAGACAAGCACAATTTGTCAGTGTAAAAGGCTCGCTTGGCTTCTTTAATTAAACCGGCAACCTTTTGACTTGGCATGAGAACAACTGCTTGTGAATTGTAAGCTTAGTGCGCTTAAAACGGGCTTCGAGTGATCTCCTTGTCCGTCTGGCTGCAAGTATTTCCTCCGTGATCCAAGGAGTCATGCGAGCTCGGGCTTTGAAAGATTTGAGTGGAGCATGTGTGTCCAAAACTGATCGGAGAGCACAGTCAATTGAAACAGCTGCAGAGTTTGAGGAAGAGTAATCAATCCCACTTAACGCTGTTGATAAATCGGCATTGAACGCTGGCATATCAATTTGGCGTAACTTCCTCATTAATTTTGTTGGACATCCCTTGTGGGTAGCAAAATAATTAGATGAATGGAAAGTCACAAGATGATGATCAGAAACACCAGTGTCTAATATCTGAACGTCAGTGCAAAGGTCTGACTTAATGCGGCAAGTACTGGCAACAATGTCAAGGGTGTGTCAATTAATATGTGTTGGTGCGCATACGTGTTGTTTCATATTAAGCATGTTCAAAAGCTCGATAAACCTTGCAGAATAAGATTCATTAATTTGATCCAAGTGAATGTTAACATCACCAGTGACGATTATATCGTTTGCACAAAAGAGTTGCTCGGACAGTCGATCTTCTATGTCATTCAAGAACTGTACAGTGGAAAGGCATGGAGGGCGATAAATACAAATCATGTGCATAGAACCGTGGTTGGTTTGCATTTTTACATTCAATGGATTCATATGAAGTATGACAAAAATTGTCCTCACATTCATAAATTTGAAAATTATCTCTAAATAAGATAGCAACCCCTCCTCCACGTCTGCTAGGTCTGGGTTTATGAAATATATTGAATCCACTTGGGAGAAGGTCGTTAGATATTGTTCCATTAGGGCCGTTTGCTTTTAGCCAGGTTTCAGTGATAAACAAAATGTCTAGCTGCTTCGCAATAATAAGTAGGGTGCAGTGATTCAGTGTAGTCTAGTGCCCAAATCCCAATTGTAGGTTGAACCCAAAATGCTTTTGATTCGCTGATTCAGAATCTGAGTGATGCCACCCTGGTAACCTTGAGCATTTTGAGATATCCAAGATGGTCGCCGCCACATAAAACATGTTATACATTTGCATTTAGAGCACCTGTAAGAGTGTTTTTGTGTCCAAAACTAGGTTGTTTATGCTTATAGATTCCATTTCTGACCATTTCAATAACTTCTGCTATTTTAAAATAACCAAAATGGTGACCAAGAGATTGCCACCACCGTGCAATATATGTTTTATTTTGCTTTCAGAACACCCACAAGAGTGTTTTATTTTGTGTCCGGGACTTGTTTTTATGAATCGTATGATGTCAAGAAAATATTTTCCACAAAATACAAGAGCCCCTTGGTTTGTAGCAGAAGAAATTATTCGCAACACTATCTTCATATCAGAACAGCATAACAATCTGATGGAAACCCTTTGTTATTGCGAGCAGGGCAGCCAATAGCAGAACAGCAATACTCTGGGTGGATAATCTAATCAAGCCGGTTCTTATCATGATATTGGTTTTCAAGCTGAAAGGGAGGTAGACTGGCCACTACACCTGTGGGCAGTGAAGTCAATGATGCAATTCTTTTTTGCAGCTGGACATATCAACTATACAAGATACTGTTTTACTACCTGTGATCTATGGAGTATCATCGAAAAGTGGTATGTGAAGCATTTCTAAAAAAGTGAACATGTGATGCTCCATCAAGCTGGTCTATGGAACGGAATATGGTCTGATATTGAAACTACGTTTATGCGCTATGGGCACGGTCCTGGTAGTCTTGTTGGCATAGCACTGAGCCCTTCAGCTGTGACACGTTGGGCACTTAGTCTCCAAATATGTAGTCGTCTGATCAAGGACTCAACAGAAATGAAAACCCCAGCAAGGCGTTTAGTGATGTGGCATCCCACAAAGAAGAAATGCCATTCCGTCTGAACTCGGATGCCAAGGATAGAACATCAAATAGAAATTGCAATTATGCATTGGCCTTTTAGGAAAGTTGTCTTAAATGTCACCCACGTCAAAGTACAGGTCATAAATATAATTTGCCAACAATTATGTGAAAAAGTGAAAGATCTTCAAGACAATGATCCCCAGAGATACCATAAACTGCGTGTTACATGATCTAGTTCAGTTCCACAAGGGGTCAGCATGGGTCTTTGATACAAAGAAGAGACTTCAAGACAACCCACGAATAAGCTGATGTAATAATACCACAGCAACTTGTACATATAGTCGGGTCAATATACGCTAGCCCCCAACAAATTCTAACAAAAGATCTGTCAACGGTTTGGGGGCCTATTGGATGTTAAGAATGACAGAAAAAAAATACATCAAAATCTGACACCCAGAAGTGGATTAAAACTGGATCACATCCAAGATGGCCGCCACAGACCCTGAAAATTGAATAAACGGCTGTAACTTTTGGTTTCATTCTTTATTTTACGGGTCAAGCAGCATATTTTCTTAGAAAGAATTATAAACTATCCTCCAGAAGTGGGGTAATATTGGGTCAAATGAAAAATGGCTGCAGCCGCCGCTGCCCGCGACGCTGAAAATCGGATAAACGGATGTAACTTTCGTATTACTTGTGATAGAACAATGAGCTTTGTCTACTACAAGGTTTCAAGGGTCAAGCAACTCATTGCTGCAGAAAGAATTGTGACCTGACCCCGAAAGTGAGCTGAAGCTGGATCAAATCTAAGATGGCTGGTGCGGCCCGGGACCCTGAAAATAGGGTAAACGGCTGTAATTTCCTTAATATTTAAGATACAACAATGAGTTTGGTTCTACTAAATGGTCTTAAGGGTTAAGCAACTCATTGCTGCAGAACGAATTATGACCTGACCTCCAAAAGTGGGTTAAAACGGGATCAAATACAGCATGAATGACGCCGCCAAACCTGAAAACAGCGTAAACGACTGTAAATTCCTTTATATTTGTGATAGAACAATGCGTTTTGGCTCTAGTCCATGGTTTTAAGAGTCAAGCAACTCATTGCTGCAGAAAAATATATAAATTGACCCACAAAAGTGGCTTAAAACTGGGTCAAATCCAAAATGGTTGCTGCCGCCAACCCTGAAAATAGAGTAAACGGCCGTAACTTCCTTAATACTTAGGATAGGACAGTAAGCTTCGGTCTTACTCTATGGTTTTAAGGATCAAGCAGCTCATTGCTACAGAAAATATGATAATTTGACTCACAAAAGTGGGTAAAAACTGGGTCAAATCCAAGATGGTTGTCATCGAAGCCGGCCCAGGACCCTGAAAATAGGATAAACGGCTGTAACCGGCTTCCTTAATGTTGAAAAAAGAGCAATGAGTTTTAGTTTTACACCATGGTTTTAAGGACCAAACAGTTCATTGCTGCATACGATATTGTGACATGACCCCAGAAGTGGGTTAAAACTGTGTCAAATCCAATAAGGCTACTATAGCCGTGAACCTTGTAAATAGGGTAAACGGCTGTACCTTTATTTATATTTGGGACAGACAAATATTTGTTGTTCTACTCTATTGTTTTAAGGGTCATACAACTCATTTATGCGAAATAATTATAAACTTAACACCAGAAGTGGGATCTAACTGGGTCAAATCCAACATGGCTGCCATGCACGCTGGTCCCGGACCCTGAAATTAGGGTAAATTGCTGTAATTTTCTTATTATTTGCTAGAGAACAATTTTTTTCTCTTTTTCTACTTCATGGTTTTAACTCATTGCTGCAGAAAGAATGATGACCTGATATTGGAAGTGGTTTACAACTGGGTCAAAAACAAAATAGCTGCTACGGCCCGGAAACTGAAAATATGGTAAACGGCTTTAACTTCCTTAATATTTGGGATGTAATAATCATTTTGAGGGTGATGTACACCCAAAAAAAAAAATTCTCTTTAATTATATATTCCACCATATCTCTATAATGAACCAAAATGTTGTTCGATAATGTAAAAAAAAGTGATTAAATTCATAAGAAATACATAAAAACTGTGCTGGAATTGCCTTGATGATATTACCTGGCTGCAGGACATACACTATACGAGATGTATTCAAAATATTTTTCTACTCTTCAAATTGCTATAAATTCTAAGTGGGATAAGATATTAAGATAGATATTTAACACTTTGTTTCTACAAATGTTCTCTATCATATATCAAAAAAGTAAAATCTATGGGAATATTCCTTTAAATGACTGCGGGCATCTAGCAGATTTAAGATATGTCAGTAAGTGAAAGAGCATGAAAATCTTCGTGAAATACTTTTTACAAGTGTCAAAAGCTTATTTAGTTTTCAAGCTATGACCAAACTAAGTTTCAAGATTTGTTCATTTGTGCAAAATTTGTCTGCTATAGTAAAAGGAACACATCTCAAAATCTTTATGTAATTCTTCAAATTCTGTTTTTCAAATTCAGCTACTTGTGAATTTGTGTCTATTCTAGATACACGATGATTCAGGGTATGACCAAGTTCCAAAAAACACTTTGCCGTAAGTCCAATGCTATATTTCAAACAAAATTAACAAAGAAAAACAAAACATCAAACACGTATTTCTTTCCTAACAACCCCAGGCTACTCAAATAAACCACCCACCAACAAAACACAGGCTTGTAACTACCCCAAAATTATGTTTAAGTACTACATCAGTTTAATTTGTATAATGGAACTGAAAATCGTGAAACTTTAACACATATTATTTAATATCAGGATCGATGCAATTCGTGGAAATAATGCTCTGTTTGAGAGTTTTAAATGTAAAATTATTTAGACACAATATACAGATATATATATTTAAAATGCACATATTTTTTGTCGAAACTTTGATATACAGGGGCTGCGAAGACGGATGCAGGCGGTCACGGGTGGACAAGCTTTCAGCAATTCAATTGGTTAAAGGAGAAAATGATTATTTTGTTTGCAAAAAATAAATACAAATCCCCCTCTCCTCCACCTAGCCATGTCAATGTGCTTCCTAAGTACCTTTGTAAGTAATAAGTTACAAAATACAATGAAAAAAGTTATTAAAGCTGTCTGCAATTATTCTACAAGTCTCTTTAGCATTGATAAAGGAACTTATGGTAACAAATATGTCAATGATCTTTCATACAGAATTACGACGTTCACAAACTGCTTTTGACTGTCTTTTGGGTAGGATAATAAAACTATCAACCATTTAGTGAACAACTACACCTAAGAGATTTGTTTAAAAACGTCTTTCTGAAAGCAATAAGCCTACTTACATTACACTTATTATCAGATTATAGCGTTTATATAAGAATATTGAACATTAATGAAAGAATATCAAATGAATGATTTCACCATGGATTGTCAATAGCAACCAATCCATCTGTCCACTATCAGATTCTTGTTTTTAGCTCAACATCCCTTTAATAAATTTGAGCTTAAGCGATGTCTAGCTGAAAACCCAGGTTCTTGCCCGGATACGTTCCAATTTTTGCAACGTTTGTCATATCCTAACCGTTTTTAGCTCAACATCCATTTAAAATATTTGAGCTTATTTAATGACTAACTTAAGAGCCAGGTTTTCGTTCATATACGTTCGGATTTTTGCAGCGTTCATCATATCCTAAGCGGTTTTTGAATATTTTGCTGTATTGCCTTAAATAGATCGCTATGTTGATGCAATAACAGTTCACATTTTGGCTTAGTTTTAACGAATTCCAAAATTCACTAAAAAGTTTCAAATACTCGAATTTCACTCAGTGCAATCCGAAGGAATTTAGCATATTAGCTCTCGAAATACCACCGAATATCTACGATTCAAATAAAGCCATTTTTCATTGGCTTTAGCGTTAAAATACTGTCTGGGGCAAAATATGCTAATAGAGCTTGATATCCCGTTTGGGATTTCTTCCAAAGTGTAGTCCAATTGGATATAACTTGTGTGGTTGATAGCTCATTTGGGCTATAAATTGGGTTTATAAAGCCTTAATAAAAGCTTAAGAATGGCTAAATACCTTAAATAGGTTATTTCAACCATATAATGCGATTGAATCTCTGGCTGTAAAATCACCAAAGTGTTAATCACTCCCTAACAAAAAAACACCTTTAAAAATCAGCATCAATCCCTTGTCGCTTTAAATGCATCACCTGGCTTGCAATAATCTCATCCATAATAACTTGTTTTTGTTTGCAAAGCTATGTATTACTGTAACTTATGCATAAATCCAGTGCCTTTTTTAAAGAAATTCTAAATTAAGATGGGGAAGGGGGAGCAGGAGCGGGTACATTTGCTTTCTTTTCAGAAATTTCTTTCAGTTCCAAAAGGCAATTTTATTCAATTTTCAAAACATTTTCGTGAAAATTTCTTTCATTTTGGTTATAATCCTACTATTTTTAATTTCCCATAAAAAATTCTTTAATTGTCAGAAAATTTTGCTCATTTTCGGAAACTTTTGCTAATTTTTCGGAACATTTTGCTTATTTTCGGATAAGTTTGCTCACTTAGAAATTTTTGGCCATTTTGGGAGTAAATTCTTTTATTTCCGGACAAGTCTTTTCGATTATAGGAAAATTTTCTTTCATTTCGGGGAAAATTATATCAAAGAGGACTTCAAAAGCTAGTTTAAAGATCGTTTTAGGTATATTTTGTTATAATGATTGCCACTTGGAAGTGATTTGTGGAATGCCAGTAGGCCTAGATGCTTACATTAGTAGAGACACTGCTTAAAAACTTGTTTTGCAATTTTGAAACTACAAATTATATGCATCATTTTACAAGATTAACTTGGCTTCAAAGGACATTTTCATACTCCTTGAAAGATGCTGCTCCCCTTAATATTAACTTTTTGTGTTGGGTGGAAGCCATGTACATTGTTCACTGAACATCTCGTATGGAGTGATAAGCAGATCACAGTTTGTGGTTTGAAATATAAAAAAGATAACTTTCATTTTAAACCGGCCTTGCTCCGCTTCAGTCAGGTGGGGTGTTCCTGGTTTTAAGCAAAGCCATTTCTAATGTATTGATCAATTGTGATTCATAAATTGCAATAATGAATCATTTGCCCAGAATGGCTAATACATTAACAATAGTTAAAATCATGTGTTATTGCGAGGATGTAAAATCTATCTCGATTTAATATAAAAAGGATTTTGCTTTTTTGGTATATGTCTGTAATATGATTTCTAATTCACTTAAAAGCAAACATTGTTAATTCAATTTTGCATCACATTGATGTTGAGGCTTATACATTTCAGGCCTACTGGAAAAAAGTGTTTACATATTCAAACGATATTAACGCTCCCATACGCCGTGAGGCAACTAGAGTCCTGCAGGCCAGTAGGGATATTGGCCTCTGCAGCGATGCCGGAACCACGGCAATGGGTAGTGAAGGAAGGGGAGGGGAGGGGGTTGCCTCTGTCTTAAAAGTAAGGGGCCGAAGGTGTCCTTTTGAAATTGTGCGAAAGGGGCAGGAGGTGTCCTTTTGAAAGTTGTGGGTGGACCGGTCTAGAGGATTGAGGCGCTCTTTTAAAACTTATTCAGAAGTTATTCCAGGTCATTCTAGAAGCTTGAACACAATTAGATATCCACTCATTCATAAATACTACATAATATATAGAGGTTGTCACACACATTTAGTATTCATTTGATATAATCAAAGCATGAGGGACACCGACACCAAGGGCCGTGATGGGATGAGGTAGCCATAATAATTTTCTAAGCATCTATTTTCAAAGAAGCATTTTACTTGTTCGCCCAATGAATAATTGTCAACACTGGTCCTGGCTCTTCAATCTTTGAACCCATAGGTGGAATTTGCTAGCCGAAAGTGTGGGAAAATCATAGATGACAAGCAAAAACTTTAAACTGACAAGAGTGTCCCTTTTTAAACAAAAAGTGCTCCTGAATTACTGTCAAAAAACGCACATAAACTTGCTTTTCTAATCTCTCCGCTTCCCGAGCTCCTTCCGACACCACTGGCGCTTTTGGGTCCAATAACAGACATATCACAGTGTCATTGTTCCGGGCTATACCCAAATCGATTATGCTCAGGGCTTGTAAGGTTTACCCACCCTTCTGGGCATTCCCAACCCTTTGCTACGCCGCTGCTAATCAAGCTTGTATTCCTTTCTAACTACCTAATCCTAATACCCAAGGTAACTCTCCTCCAACAAAAAGAGTCTTATACCCACCTAGAACATATATTGAGCTACTGCATCATTTATGTTCTAGCATCTAACGATATTAAAGCTCCATCTTGCATACC